>SJYV01055318.1:1485923-1497215 GCA_006410875.1 Neotragus pygmaeus | reverse complement strand
AAGGGAGGGGGGGTGGGGAGGGAGAAGGGAGGGGCATTCAGGATGGGGGGACACATATGCACCCATGGCTGATTCATGTTGATGTATGGCAAAAAAAAAAAAACCACGACAATATAGTAAAGTAATTATCCTCCATTAAAAAAAAAAAAAAGAATCTGCCTACCAACGCAGGAGATATGACTTTGATCTCTGGTTCGGGAACATACCCTGGAGAAGGAGATGGCAATCCACTCCAGTATTCTTGCCTGGGAATTCCCAGGGACAGAGGAGACTGGTGGGCTATGGTCCATGGGTTCTCAAAGAGTCAGACAAGACTGAAGTGACTTACACACACTGTGATGCTTATATAAGAATAAACACACATCAGGCCAAGCCAAGTCTACAGAGATGTGGGGGCAAATGTAGACATTCTTTCCATGTCTAGTAAAGTTGTTTAATTTGCAGTCTGTTTATCCATAAATCCAAAGGAACCTTTCAACATGAATAACTTTTAAAAACCTTTCTGCAGTAAAAATCTCTCTCTCTCTCTCTTTTTTTTTTTTTTGCTCAGAAAATCTCTTTGGTGTTCACAGTAGTGAGGGCAAACACTTTGCTCTTACTCATAGAAACTAGGAGCAATCCAGAAAAGAGGATGGGCTTGTTTCAGACTTCTAGTTCCAGGAAAACTCAACTTCACTTGAAAATGAATACATTTTCAGAGAGTCTGAGAATATGCTTTTTTTATTGTAGAGAATTTGTAGAGATTCTTAGGACAAATATATTTCATTGTTTTTCCTGATTTTCTCTTTATCGAACATGTCGTCTAGACAGAGACCTTACCAAAAGTTTCTACCAAACTGTAATGAGTTTTTTCCATCAATATGCAATGAATAACTGAGAGGGGTTTCATGAGAGCATATTGTCCACAGGATTAAGAGTTGTATCTACTAATAAAACTCCCTTTGTTTGATATGTTAAAAAGCTGCCCACCAACTCCTTCTAAGAGAAGGCTCTATGCCCTGACAGTCCAGGAGTTAGGACTTCCCCTTCCAATAGGTGGGGGTGGGGGTAGGGAGTGCAGGTTTGATCTCTGGTAAGGGTGTTAAGATCCCACATGGCTGGAGGAGTCCTGGAAATCAGAAAGTAAAACAGAAGCAGTATTGTAACAAATTCAGTAGCTCCATCACACAAAAGAAGTGAATTCTGGATGAGTTTGAAAGTGAGTTCTTCCTCATTCAGGCTCCGGACCAGAGTGCAGACCAGCCAGCACCCTGACTGTGGATCCATGAGACCATGAGCAGAGGGCATGGTTCTCTGCATGGACTCCTGACCCACAAAAACCTGGAGATAATAAATGAACATTGTTTTATTAAATAAAATAAAGACTTTTGAAAAGAGAGTGAATAACAATGTACACAGCAATATCAAACAGGCTTGTGACTCAAAGACACAATCGAGTGAACTTCAGCCATGAACCCCTATTTCCTTGTTTGTTATGCTTTTGTCAAGTCTGATGGCTTAGACCGTAAAGAATCTGCCTGCAGTGCAGGAAATCTGAGTTTGATCCCCAGACCAGGAAAATCCCCTGGAGGAGAGCATGGCAACCCATTCCATGGACAGAGAAGGAGCCTGGCAGGCTACAATCCATATGGTCGCAAAGAGACATCAGTGAATGACTAACACTTTCACTTTTTCACTTTTTTCATCAGGTCACTGACTGTGAAAATAAATCCATACAGATGCTTTGCTTCTTATATATAACCACAGGTGACAAACCAACAAACAGTTGGCAACAGAAATACTGCCAATTGTTTTTGAATATTAACAGTTAAAAATATCCAAGCATCGAGAGGACCTGAAGTGTCTCAGATTTCCAAATAAAATCTTCAGCTTTCTCAAGATGACTGGCATCAGAGTAGAAATTAGCCAACCTTTCCTTTCAAATGTAACCTTTGAAGACATTGACAACCTGAGCCTGAGTATACCCAGGTACTGACGCTGCTGCTCTCTGCTCCCTCCATCCATGTCAGATGTCAGGGTTTGGTTTGCAAGCATCATCAGCTGGGTAGGCAGAGAACTGACATGTGACCCCCAAGGGCTGCCCTTTGTTTGCTGTGACAGGGAAGAATTGACCCCAGACTTTTGGCTCTGCTCTACCGCAAAATTCTGGGGCAAATATTTATTTAACTACTCATCTTCCAAACAGTGTCTTCCTAAAATTCATATCCATCCCAAACCCCAGATACAACCTAATTTGGAAATAGGGTCTTTGCATATGTTAAGATCCAGTTGAGATGGGGTGGTGGTGCTTTAGAGTGGACCTGCTGGTGTGCTGATGTCCTTAGAAGGGGAGAAAGAAGGCGGAAAAGACACAGAGGGAGAGGACCATGTGATCAAGGCAGAGACTGGAGACTTCATAGGAAGGAATACTTAGAATGGCCAGCCACCTCCACAAACTAAGAGACAAGGAGGGAGCCTGGTCCTGCCAACATCCCAGCTTCACACTTTTAGTCTCCCAACAAAGTCTAAATTTCCTGTTTTTTCCTGCTCCCCATTTTGCTGTACTTTGTCTGGAAGTCCCAGGATCAAATCAGGGAGCATCTAGGGAAGACAGTGTTTTCAAAGGATTTCTACGTAGTTGAAACCAATGAGTGATGGGTTTTCTTCTTGCTTTCAGATCATTGTACGAGAGTGAGAAAGAAGCAAGTATTTCCTCTGAGGCGAGGGCCCCAGCAACAGCTAGTCCATGCAGACCCTTCTTCATTCTCAGGGATGAACACTTTTCCATGGTAACGGGCAGCCATAGAGTACAGTCAGGGCCTCAAGGCTCTTCTCCCCAGGACCAGTGGTGTCCTCCCGGGTGGGACCAGTGGAACTCTGAATCTGCGTCACCCTCGTCGATTGAAGTTTCAGAGAACAGAGGCTGCTCAGGTGATCCAGTGGTTAAGAATTCACCCTCCAGTGCAGGGGAAGATCCCTGGTCAGGGAACTAAGATCCCACACACTGTGGAGGAACTAAGCTCTCGCGCCACAATTAGAGAAAAGCCTGCATGAAAACAAAGACCCAGTGTAGCCAAAAAAAAAAAAAAAAGGATAGAGGCAGCTCTCTGCAAAAAAATTTGACACTGGGCCCCAGAGCATAAGCTTGTACAGGTTGTCTAGCCTTCTGAAACCTTAAATCCTTCACCAAAGAAACGAGACCAGTGGTATTGTCTACATAGTTGGCCTACATGGAGTTAAATAAGCTAATGCACAGAAACTGCTTAGACAGCGGCTGGCACTCAAAAGCACTTAATAATGGCAGCTACTGTCATTGTCTAAGACAGCTGCAAATACCATGGCAATCCTCACCATGGTGATTACAGTGATGACCTTGATGTACTTGCTCAGTCTCTTCAGTTGCATTCACCTCTTTGTGACCCTATGAACTGTAGCCCGCCAGGCTCCACTGCTCATGGAATTCTCCAGGCAAGCATACTGGAGTAGGTTGCCATTTCCTTCTCCAGGGGATCTTCCTGGCACAGGGATTGAACCAGCACCCCCTAGATTGGCAGGCGAATTCTTTACCACTGAGCCACCAGGGAAACTCTATATGTCAATTACATCTGCATAAAGTGGAGGGGGAAATGTTAATATTTTGTTGGAAAGAAACCTGATAAAATTTGGAATTTTCTAAAAGTCCCATGGTTTGATTGTATAGTCTTGTTTCCACTTAAATTCTAATTAAAGAGTGCTGTTTATAAGTTAAATATTTTGAGATCTACTATGTACTGTATTAGTTTGCTGCTGCTGCTGCTAAGTCGCTTCAGTCGTGTCCGACTCTGTGTGACCCCATAGACGGCCTCCTACCAGGCTCCCCTGTCCCTGGGATTCTCCAGGCAAGAACACTGGAGTGGGTTGCCATTTCCTTCTCCAATGCATGAAAGTGAAAAGTGAAAGGGAAGTCACTCAGTCATGTCCGACTCTTAGCGACCTCATGGACTGCAGCCTACCAGGCTCCTCCATCCCTGGGATTTTCCAGGCAAGAGCACTGGAGTGGGGTGCCATTGCCTTCTCCATATTGGTTTGCTACGGCGGCCATAACAAAGTGCCATAGACTGAGTGGCTTAAACAGGACTGTGTTTTCTCACAGTTTTGCAGGCTAGATGTCTGAGGTCAAGGCATCACCAGGGGCAGCTGACCCCTTGGCTGCAGATGGCTGTCTTTTCCCTGTGTTCCTGCAGAGTCTGTCTTCTGTGTGTCTGTCTGAATCCTCATCTCCTCTCTTTATAAGGACACCAGCTGCACTGGGTTAAGAGTCACCCTAATGACTTTTTAAACTCAAGTACCTCTTCGAAGGCCTTATCTCCAAATACAGTCATTTTCTGAAGTTCTGGAGGCTAGGACCTTACCACATGAACTTTTGTGTGGGTGGGGGCACAGTTTAGCCCATAATATGTGCTTTAATAGGGCTTCCCTTGTGGCTATATGGTAAAGAACCCGCTTACAATGCAGGACACCTGGGTTCGATTCCTGGGTTGGGAAGAGCCCCTGGAGGAGAGAATGGAAATCCACTCCAGTATTCTTGCCTGGAAATTCCATGGACAGAGGAGCTTGGCAGTTACAGTCCACAGCATTACAAAGAGTCGGACACAACTGAGTGACTAACACTTTCATCTGCTTTACTATTTTACTCTCAATTTTCAAATGAACATTTAATCACAAATTCAGTGTAGACTAGATACACAGGAGTGTAGGAGAAAAGCTTTATGAGGAAAGTGACTCTCAGGAAATGAATTTTTTTTTTTTTTTAAAGAAACCACTCAGAAGTACCCAGCAGGACCCCTGTTCTCCCAATCAAGGGCATTTCCAGCTGCACAATTTTCAGCCCAGCTGTGAGTGACAAAAACACCTGTTTTGAGGACTAATGCCTCCAGGAAAAAGCTGACGCTTCTTCTCCCTGCTAGCTTTCAACTCCCCCACTGCCTCCAAGTTGGTCACAGGAAATCTGAGAGGAATAAAAATGGAAGCAAGGATTAGGTTTACTCCAGAATAAAATATCAGTGACTATTGCTCACACCTTCCTGTTTGCAGTGAAAAGTCAGTTCAGTTCAGTGACTCAGTCGTGTCCAACTCTTTGCGGCCCATGGACTGCTGCATGCCAGGCCTCCCTCTCCATCACCAACTCCCAGAGTTTACTCAGACTCATGTCCATTGAGTTGGTGATGCCATCCAATCACCTCATCCTCTGTCGTTCCCTTCTCCTCCTGCCTTCAATCTTAGCATCAGGGTCTTTTCAAGTGATTCCATTCTTCTCATAGGGTGGCCAAAGTATTGGAGTTTCAGCTTCAGCATCAGTCCTTCCAATGAATATTCAGGACTGATTTCCTTTAGGATGGACTGTTTGGGTCTCCTTGCAGTCCAAGGGACTCTCAAGAGTCTTCTCCATCACCACAGTTCAAAAGTATCAGTTCTTTGGTGCTCAGCTTTCTTTATAGTCCAACTCTCACATTCATACATGACTACTGGAAAAATCATAGCTTTGATTAGATGGACCTTTGTTGGCAAAGTAATGTCTCTGCTTTCTAATAAGCTGTCTACATTGGTCACAACTTTTCTTTCAAGGAGCAAGTGTCTTCTAATTTCAAGGCTGCAGTCACCATCTGCAGTGATTTTGGAACCCCAAAAAATAAAGTCTATCACTGTTTCCCCATCTATTTGCCATGAAGTGATGGGACCAGATGCCATGATCTTACTTTTCTGAACATTGAGTTTCAAGCCAACTTTTTCACTCTCTTCTTTTACTTTCATCAGTGAAAATTAAGGGCCTTCAAAGGTAAGACTAGAATGTTGTGTGTGTGTTTAGTCGCTCAGTCGCATCTGACTCTTGGCAACCCCATGGCAAGTTCAAGTCATTTTAATTGTTTTCAAACCATTCACGGAGTTTGAGGATTTCTTTCCCATGAAGCCATTGCATTGCTCGTTCATCACTGGATTTCCTGTGCACACTTTTGTTGCAGTGGAGGAATGGCCAAGAATGAGGGTCCACTCCTGGATCCCAGGGTCTCCCTCAGGCCCAGGCCCCTGCTCATGACATCTCCCCCAAGGTGTGGGCCCACTGCCCTGTCTACCGCCCCTGCCGATGGGAGCCCAGGGGTGGTGGTGGCAGCCACCTCCAGGCCCTGCCAGCACCTCACAGCCTGTGGGTAGCAGGGGCACACCAGCCTTGGGAGCTCTTTGCTCAACAGTGAGGGTGGGAGAATTTGAAGTTTGTGCATCATACTGGGGGCACAGTTGGAGTGTGTGAGTGTGTATGTGTGCATGTGTGTACAGAGATAAACAGATATGCAGGTCAGGTCATGAAGTAATTGCTTCCCAGCATTTAAGTGAGTTACTGCTTCTTTTTCACGGAGAACAGTGGAAACACAACTTCTTCCTCCCACCTCCCAACCCCACCTTCTATGTTTGCCTGAAAGACCTGTTATCAGTCTTAAAGGAGAGTCATGTACACTAAACTCAAAACATTTTGAGTTTTAGAGAGTGGACTGTGAGCCCTCCCGGCCCCCTCGTTCTATAAAAGCTTTAATAACCTGCTCTCGTATCTAGTCCTGTAGCCTGGGGCCCCACCTGCCACTGACTCAGACCAAGTAAACGCCACCACTCTGAGGACATATAATTATGGGCTCTTTGCTGTGTTGTTCAGCCTATTAAACATTATATAATTTGTCTTGGGAAATATATTCACCATTGTACCCCAAAGTACATATCTCATTGTGTTTCTGACTTCTGAATCCAAATTCAAACAATCTAACTTGATAATATATTAACAAAGTGGACACTTTCATTGTTTTTTTTTTTAAGTGCATAAAGAAGCCAAGACTGAGAATTGTTTAATAACATGTTCAAGGTCATCAAGCCAGTTAATGCAAATGATTCCAAATTCAGATGGCTCTGGCTCACAAACCCACCGTCTTTCAACTTTCCTACAACGTCGTCAGTGATGACATTTGTATAATTTGATACAATAATATTAGAAATCTGAGATAATATACAATGAAACTTACTTTCTGCAAATGACTGTGATAGGGAAACATCTCTACATGAAACAATCTCTGTGTTCTTTTAACATGCCTGCAATCATGTTTTCCACTACTAATAAAAGCACTGCTGTTTTATCTCCTGATACTGAGAGGTCTTTCATATATTCATTGTCTGCTGCTTCTGGTCCAGTGGTGGTTGGAGGGGAAGGGGTCTACGATGAGTTTCTTAGAAGTTTTAGTATCTGTGTATTCTGTTCCTTAGGAGGTCTTCCCAGGAGGCTCAGTGGTAGACTTTGCCTGCAATGCAAGAGATGTGGGTTTGATCCCTGGTTAAGGAAAATCCCCTGAAGGAGGAAATGGCAACCCACTCCAGTATTTTTGCCTGGAGAATCCCATGGACAGAGGAGCCTGGTGGGCTACATTCCATGGGCTCGCAAAGAGTTAGACATGACTTAGCGACTAAACAGCAACAAATTCTTTAGAAAGGATGCCGCATGGTGGGTGTATGAGGTTTGGAAGCCAGGCTAAGTCTGCTTCCAGGATGTTCCTTCTCATCACTTCTCCGTCTGCACTGTAGACAGGTGACCAGGGAGGTATGGATGGGGGGAGGCGCTTACGTCTGAATGCTTCTGTCCGTGTGTCCCTGTGTTTCATATAGATGCTACGTGACAGAATGGGAGGAAGCAACCATTTTGTTACGCTCAGAGACTCTGTGGGTGAGGAATTAGGAAATAGCAAGATGGCTTGCTGTCGTTCACAGTGTCTGGGTTCTCTGTGGGCAGTGACTTCACAGCTGGGGGCTGGAGTTGTGGTCTGGCGGGGGTACCGTGGGGTTTTGAGGGCTTCAGCTGGACTCTTACACATCTCCACGGTTCTCACACCCTGGCCTCTCCGAGGGCTTGTTTGGGCTTCCTCATGAGATGGCAGCTGGTTCCAAGAGCAAGCATCTCAAGAGAGAAAGATAGAATTACACGATTCATTATTTAATCTCAGCAATCACACAGCTTCCTTTCTGCCACATTCTGGGAATTGAGATAGCAACCCCAGTTTATCCAAGTTCAAGGGCAGAACATATGATGGGAGGAACACCAAGATCACCCATGTTGTATGAAGGTCACTTGGAAAGAAAGATACTGTTTGCCATTTTGGAAAATACCATCTGCCATAATGAGTCAAATCTTAAAACTATACTCTTATAATGTTATCAGCTATGTGACTTTCCAATGGTACAAATATGAAAAGAATCAATGATCTGGGACTATCTGCAGTTAAACCTTATTCATCCCATGAGTCTCTCCTTAGAGACCATCAGAAGTTGATTGTATTAATATATCCACTGTCTGTGGCTGGATCTTTGTTCCTTCTGTGGTCCTAGGATGTGGAAGCTCTAATACTTTATCCATGGATTGCCAATTAGGATCTGCTCCATGGGCACGTTTACGAAGACACTACAAAGCCTGCTCAAGTGCACATGGCAGGAAAATCCAGTTCAACTTGCAGCTGAATCTCAAAATGTGAACATCTAGTGGTGCTTAAAAACCTTAGCCAAATCAATCCATAATAAAGACAATGTTGGCTCAATTTTCTTTATTCCCTGACAAAATATTTGAGATTTGTGTGTGCCTTGTGGGGTAATTAAGTCCTCAATTACATTTAAACTAATATTTGAGTGACATAATCAAGAAAATCTCCATAAGCCAAATAAACTTTGCCTGAATATTGATCTAAATGGAAATACCCTGCAGTCCTTAACGAGTCCTTCAAAATGAATGCTTTTATACAGAAGAGCAATTTCAAAATATAACTTAAAGGAACACTGAGATCTATTTTTAAATCTGAAAATAAAGTTGAGAAGAGATATATCATAGAAAAAGAAAGAAAGAGGAAAGAAGGGAGAAAGAAAAAGAAAAACTGGCAAAGGACCTTGAGAAGATCATCTTATCACTGTGCATCTATACAGAACTCAAAAATGAAAGAAGGCTATGGGAAAAAAACATTTTAGTTTACAAAAAAAAAAAAAAAAGCCAGCACTAAAAAAAAAATCTATTCGTTGTTTATTGATGCACTATTCCTCCAGTTATCTCAGAAAACAAGTATTCTTAATTTTCACTCAAATGGAAATTCGCTCCAACTGGCATATGTCGTGGCTTTGTGTGGTGCTATCAGGACAAATGGCAGAACCCTCTTCTCTGTAGACAGATGGAAACACATCATTCTATGAGTTTTCCTTTCACCATCCCTGTGTCACAATCTCTTCTCCCTGGCAGTCAAATGCCTGGATCTACCCTCCTTGAAAGGATGTCTAATTTAGCTGCAGGATTTATGGAGGTATAAATAGCCACCAAATGACAGAGTCTCATCTTTATGGAAGATATAAAAAGTGGTAAGACATGGAAAGCATGGCAGGTGTAGGAAAGCGTTAATTTCGTCGGCAGTGGCAACAGTACACCGGATTCTGTATGAGCAGTGCCGCTTTCAGTGCTTTTCCAATATCTGCAAATATTAATTTTTTCCCTAACAAATGTCACCTTGTGTTATTTATAAAATAATGTTGGTGTTAGAACTCTTCTAAAGCATTCATTATTTTGTGGTTCGTATGTTAAATTCTACTTGCTAATTTTGAGAGTACCCTATTCATCCAAAATTTGTAAATTTGAATGCGAATTGCTATTAATACTTAGGAATATAAATATTTGGAGTGTGGGTTTTCTTCTCGACGGTACATAAATCTGGAGCCCAGTTCTCCGAAAAGAAGGAGAGATGTGACGTACATTGTCAGAGCGCCGTGTCCCTGGATCCTGCAGCCCTCATGCTACCTACTGCTGCTTCCTGTGCTCCCCCACACCTCAGCTCACCCTCCTCCCACCTGCAAACACCTTCTACCAGTACTTTTCTTTCAAAGCTGTGGTCCCTATGTTACTCTTCCCACCAGTTTCTTCCCCTTTCTTCCTGTAGAGCCATTGAGGAAAAGACAAAAGTTTGACTAGATGGACACACTGGTGGATAGCTGCTGTATTTCTCTTTCCAGAGTCCTTTTTGTGTGGATCCCTCCTTCCAGTGGAAATCCATTTTATAAGGTTCAAAGCAAACCTGTCCTCCCTGACTCCTCCATGCTGGTACACCCCTAGGGTTAGTTGGGGAGGACACATAAACAAGTTTTGGCCAATGGAGTACTGCATCCCTGACCCCACAATAATAGGGATTGACTAGGAGATAGAATCCCTTCCTTGGATGTATGGGAAAATAGATAGCCCTTCTGTGCCTTGGGTATCATGAGCTGTAAGGACCATGTGAGCCTGGGACCGCCAGTACCACCCTTAGAGAGAGACTGCTTGAACATGAAGGCAACACAGAACAAAGATATGAGGAGTGAAACAAACCCTGAAGTCATCATTTGAGCCTTGAGTCCAATTGTGTCTCTCACCTGAGACATGCTGCATCCTCGAGTTAGGAGGCAAACAAAGTGCCTAAAATTTACTACATGTTGAGTTTTCCCTCCAGTCAAGTAAATTAACAATTTCCTTTAAAAATAAATTTCTAATCATGTTCTGCATATTCCAGCATTTTTACAACCAAATACATAGCATCCTGCTCAAAGAAAGGACCTTGTTTTAAATGAAAAACTATTGCTTCATTAGACTTTTTCCAATTCTATTTGGTCCCTCTTTTATTAGCAAGCTGAAGGATATACCAAAAGGGGATCTTATAATACACTTGAATTCCAATCTCTAATGAAAAAATGAGTTAACAATTAAATAGTAATAAGAAATGTGCTCTTCTAAGTGAGACTACGACTTGCTGGTATGTTCTCCTTAATTACCAAGGAGTCCCTTTTTCGTTTTCCTTCCCTAAGTTAACTATGGAATGAGGTTCGTGACACTGTACAGGAGACAGGGATCAAGATCATCCCCATGGAAAAGAAATGCAAAAAGGCAAAATGGCTGTCTGGGGAGGCCTTACAAATAGCTGTGAAAAGAAGAGAGGCGAAAAGCAAAGGAGAAAAGGAAAGATATAAGCATCTGAACACAGAATTCCAAAGAATAGCAAGAAGAGATAAGAAAGTCTTCTTCAGCGATCAATGCAAAGAAATAGAGGAAAAGAACAGAATGGAAAAGACTAGAGATCTCTTCAAGAAAATTAGAGATACCAAGGGAACATTTCATGCAAAGATGGGCTCAATAAAGGACAGAAATGGTATGGACCTAAGAGAAGCAGAAGATATTATGAAGAGGTGGCAAGAATACACAGAAGAACTATACAAAAAAGATCTTCACGACCCAGACAATCATGATGA
>SJYV01055318.1:1471909-1484650 GCA_006410875.1 Neotragus pygmaeus | reverse complement strand
ATGATGCTAAAGCTGAAACTCCAGTACTTTGGCCACCTCATGCGAAGAGTTGACTCATTGGAAAAGACTGTGATGCTGGGAGGGATTGGGGGCAGGAGGAGAAGGGGACGACAGAGGATGAGATGGCTGGATGGCATCACGGACTCGATGGACGTGAGACTGAGTGAACTCCGAGAGATGGTAATGAACAGGGAGGCCTGGCGTGCTGCAATTCATGGGGGCGCAAAGAGTCAGATACGACTGAGCGACTGAACTGAACTGAAGTTTTTATTTATTAAAAAAATCTCTTTTGTCAAGATGCTGATTTTACATTACTCTTTGTGTGTTCAAACACCATGAGGTTTACAGACCATTCACGACAGTGATGTGGTTGTATTTCATTGGAAGCAGGACAGAAGCTGCCTGTGTTTCCAGGAGTATTTGATTTTTTCGTGTTTTTATTGGTGGAACAGCTTGAGTTTGAATTGCACATACTTTTCATAGTGAAATAGTGGCTTTTCATAGTGAAGGCAGTATGCATCGTTTCTGGAATCATGGTTGCATTACTGTGGAAACAACCACATTTTCCTAAGTGATTGATAAAGTAAAAGTGAAAGTAAAAGTTACTCAGTCGTGTCCAACTCTGCAACCCCATAGATCATACAGTCTATGGAATTCTCCAGGCCAAAATACTGGAGTGGGCAGCCTTTCCCTTCTCCAGGGGATCTTCCCAACCCANTAAAGTAAAAGTGAAAGTAAAAGTTACTCAGTCGTGTCCAACTCTGCAACCCCATAGATCATACAGTCTATGGAATTCTCCAGGCCAAAATACTGGAGTGGGCAGCCTTTCCCTTCTCCAGGGGATCTTCCCAACCCAGGGAGCAAACCCAGTTCTCTCACATTTCAGACAGATTCTTACCAGCTGAACCACAAGGGAAGCCCAAGAATACTGGAGTGGGTAGCTATCCCTTCTCCAGAGTATCTTCCTGACCCTAAATCAAACCAGGGTCTCCTGCATTGCAGGTAGAGTCTTTACCAACTGAGCTATCAGGGAAGCCCTAAGTGGGTTTCACAATTTAAGATCACACACCGTTTAGATTCCCACCTGTTATGTTTTTTTTCCATTAACCATCCACAACATTGTTGTGAATGGAAAATTAAAGCAGCAGTTTATGTTTTGGAGACTCAGTGAGCATCGTTCTTGCCGAAGTGCAGCACCATTAAAGCCATTAAAGAGCAGATGACTGATCACAGTAATGGAAAGGCTGTGACTTTAGCAGGTACAGTTTTTATTTTCTTGCAAGGCACACATTATATACACAATGCATAATCATTACAAAGTACAAGATATAAATTATATACATTAAAGAATATATAAATATGCCTGTCTCAGAGAAGAAAACTGCCTTAGGGCAAGCAGATTCATAGCCGTTGGCGATAAGATTTTCTTATTTATGCTGAATCTTCCAAACAGCTCTTGCTTGGAAAATAAACCCCACTCAATGGACATACAACCCTGTCATAGTTTTCTCCTTAAAAAGCTCTAATTATCTTATGTCTCAATACTAGAGGAAGCATCTATAAATTGCCTGGGTAACAGTTATGCAGATTTAAGGACTTCATTTCTCAGCAATGCATCATCAAATGAAACCATTTTCTTAAGACATTTGTGAATTTTCCTTGATTTTTGAAAACTATCTTTCCAAACTATGCTTCCTTTTTAATAATAAGCCTAGAGTTTTGACTCAAATTTTGCATAGGGGATGCATCCAGATTCATAAGAGAAATCCAAGACACTAATGGTGGTTCTTACTCTTCTTTAGGTCAGAATTGCAGGAGTTTTTTTTTTTTTTTATCCTCATGGCTGTAAGGTGTTTCCTTTTTATGCATTTTTCCTGACCCTTCACTAGATCCTGTCTCCAAGAAGATTTTACCAGGGAGGAAAGAATTCATGGAGGACACTGAATTCAAGGTTAGAAACATGCATTTCTGGTCCTAAAGAGACACAGCGGACATTGCACTCCTTGCTGTGATGTGAGACAGGAACATCAAGAGTCGGGATCCAGACACACACATAGTCACACATGGTACATGCACACACACACATATACACTCAACTTGCACACACACACATACACACTTTTGACAAGGAAATACATCTGTGTAAGTGGTACTTTTCCTAACAAATGTGATTCAGTTGATCATTCTTTAAAGTCCTGCCCTAAAACGACACAGCCGTCCTCTCCTCTTCCAGTCTGGGAACAAAAGTGCTTATGACAAAGGAGATGCTTAGAACACCATGACCTCATGAGCATTGAGGGCTGTATCTCTCTCTCCTGGGGTGCAAACTTACACATGAAGAGCTACATAATGCTCAGAGCTACACAATGTTCAGTCTAACACTTAGACTCCAGTCATGGCAAGATGCTGTGAGGACACATGGAATGTGAATTTAAGGAGATTTTCCTATTTTCCACATCAGCAGGATTTCTTCCCGGAACTACTCTCCATGTAAATATCCTTCTCACAGGAGGGTAAGAACTTTCAGCCATGGGGTGAAAGTCAACCAATATTCAAGCCATTCCTATGTGCTTTCAGTTATAAGAATACAAGGACACCTAAGAAAATCAATGAAATGTAAGAAATGCTCAAAAGAACACTTCATTTTCATCAGGGAAAGCCTTGCCCTGCTGTCTTCACCCATTCATGTTAAGTGGTGTGAAAATTTGCAACACAAGCATCATCACAGTAACCCTGGAGGAGGAAATAGCAACCCACTCCAGTATTCCTGCCTAGGAAATCCCATGGACAGAGGAGCCTAGCAGGCTACAGTCCATAGAGTGGCAAAGAGTCAGACTTGACTGAGCGACTCAGCACACACATCACGGTGAAATTCTGGAGCCACGTAAAAACCTCCCATGCAAGGTACCTTTCCAAAAGTAGAGTGTACACACAGTAGAAAGTCCACAGTGAACACATCTTGTAGATGTAGTGATGTCTGTAGTTACGTTTCACATTGCTATAAATTCCAGAAGGTGTTGCCCTAACATACAGGCTTAAAGAAGAGATCGGTGTTATTTCTAAATTAGCCCTTTCTTCTGCCCAGGCAAACTGCAGAAAAAGCCATTACCTCGAAACCATAATTTTCAGGGGAAAGAAAGAAGAAGTTATATGTTATCTCGAAGTTCTAGCAAAACTACTCTAAATGTGCCCCCTGCCAGCATTATCCTCAGCAGGTGCGCTCCTCACCGAATACTGTGCCAGCTATGTTCCAGCACCGAGAGTGACATAATGTACTCATTCCCCCACAATTAGGATCAATTTCACTTCCGGCTAAAAGCCACAAAATAGTATCTCAAGATTCACATGAGCAAGATGCCCTCCTTTCATGAACAGAGAGAATCTGGTAATAGTGGTATGTTCATAAAAAGATACAGCTTATAAACTAGATTCTGCCAAGACTACCACCTGGGAGTGAGTTAAATAGTTCCTGATTCATTAACATATGAGTTCTGAGCCCTGTTAAAGGGCTGACAGCGCTGAGGGACTCAGAGGATGTGACACATGACTGATCCCAGACAAAAGCTTATGCATCAGCGAAACATCTTTCCATCAGCCCTAAATGACTCAAAATTTCATCAGCATGTCCCAGGGAAGCCACTTGGTGGGAAGACAAGCCCATTCCTTATTTGCACATGTACTATTATTTACAGATAAAATTGTACATATTTTTGGTGGTATTGAAACCACCTTGTGTCTCTTAACAACAGGACATGCTTTAATCATGAGGTTATCTGTCTGAAGAGCATGCTAGAAACAAACCAACCATAGTTTTCAAGAAATTAAATGATGTCGGAAAAATACCTTTTGTATATTTAAAGAACTTCGTAAACATCAGGATAATTTTCTGCTACACGTGAACAGCAGACACCCCAGGGGTGGAGTCTTAAGTTGAAATCCTCACCATGCAGCTGCAAGAAATGCATGTCCACCCAGCATAAAGTGAGCTGGGCAGGGCCCCAGACATGAGTCTTCTTCTTACCGAGGTCATTGCTGTCTGAAGTTGTGTCTGGACTGGAGAGCAACTAAGCTCTGAAATCACTGCATTTTTCTTTTTCCTAGATAGAGCTTTGAACACCACATTGCTTAGGAAAATCTCAGCAGAATGGGTCCTGAATTAAAGGTAGGGAACCAGAAGAAAAAGTCTTATTTCTTGGTTCATCAAAGGAACTGGGAGTCAGCATCGCTTCTCTGCCCTAGAAGGGGCTGCGTCTGCTAGCTCAGATCTCCTGGGCTCCATCCCCAGGGCCCTGATGTTTCCACCGACCTGAGTCGCTAACACAGCCTGCATCTTGTGATCTCAGAACCACAAGATTTCTAAAAGTTTGTTCAAATTTCTCCCTTTCCATCTCAGACTGCGGTAGTTATCTGAGTTAATCCTAGATCATTGAACTCTTCTCTACCCGGAGGACTATAAGAGGACATCTCCACGACTAGTCATACTGGTTTATTTACCCCATCAACCTCCCTCACGTAAGCAGGATCCTGAACGGTATTTCTGACCCTGCTTGTGCTCTGGCGCTCCATCCTCATCTTAATGGGAAAGCAGAAGTCCCGGAAACACCGCTTGAAGTTTTCATCAAGGAAGGCGTAGAGAATGGGGTTCAGGCTGCTGTTGGTGTAGCCCAGGGCGATGCAGAAATAGTAGCTGGAGAGGGCAGCCGTGCTGTGGGCAGTGCTCCCCAGAGCCTCCACGAGGATGAAAATGTGGATGGGGGTCCAGCAGATGACGAAGACCGCCACCACCACCAGCACGAGCCTGGTGATCCGCCGCAGGTTGCGGTCTTTCTCTCGGGAGCCGGAGAGGAGGCGGACGCTCTTTAGGCGCAGGATCATGAGGGTGTAGCAGACAATGATAATGAGGACGGGGATGACGAAGGCGAAGACGAAGACACAGACCTTCATGAACAGGTCCCACCAGGAGTAGTCGTCATCCGGGAACTGCAGGGAGCATTCAATGACTTCCATGTCTGCAGAAGGGGACAAAGCCACAAAAGGGAAATCCGTTAGCCAAAGGTTTCAAATGTAGATTTCAATACCTTTCATTACTAAGGTCCAATTATGGCGAGGTGATATTACCTGAAGCTGATCACCAAGCTAGGAACGGGGGCCGTGTGTATTAACCATCCTTTTTTTCACACAAGGAACAATGAAGTCAGAAAGGTTACCATTCACTGGTAACAAACACACTGCTACAGAGTAAATAAGATTAGCCAGCAGTACGAATTATCTAGTTGTGGAGGCTGGTTTGATGCCGACTACTTAAAGGAGAGCTACACTGTTAATTTACAGCAGGAGTATTTACTTGCATACCCATGTATTAACAATTCTCCCAGATCTAAGGCTCTGGCAATAAAAGCTAGTGGTAGTTTAGGCACTACATCGTGTTGGACTCTTGCGACCCATGGACTGCAGTACCCCACGAGGCTGTAGCCCCCATGAGATTCTCCAAGAAAGAATACTGGAGTGGATTGCCATTTCCTTCTCCTATCTGCAACAAATGATAAAATATTGCAAAACCAGCCATTCGACTTAATAAAAGCCAACTTGTCAGAAAAACCTTAAGTGGTTTATAGGAAATCACTATGTAGGTCCATAAGCATGTAAACAAAATTTGTCTAAATACCACCCAGCTGCTGTGATTTAATAGAACCAGTGCTGGTCATTGTGATTAAAAGCATTGCTGAAACATGAGGAAACTTTTGAAGAAGAAAGAGGAGGAGGAGGAAAGGAGACGAAAGGAAACAGAAGAAAGGGGAGGAGGAAGAAGAGAGTCAGTATTATCATCTTCAGGGAAATTCATGAATCAGACACATTTTTTACTTTTGCCAATGGTGACTATGTAACAGGGAAAACAAATATATGATTACTTAGAAAATGACTTTATTTTGCTCTGCTGTTCTTTGCTGGACAGCATTCTCTTTGGAGTGACCATAATATTAGAAAGAGCAGAGACTCAGGACAAGTACCTTTTATAATATTTTCCCAGAGGCCACCCATCCTCCCCAAGCTCTAGCCACTGAGCCCAGAGCAAGCTAAATTCTTTTTCCCCTGATTCTTCCCTACAGATAAAGAAACAATGAATGATACTAAGCTGTAGTTTTTTATAATGAAAACGTGTCTTCTGACATTGGAAAATCTGCTTCAAAAATAGCACAAGGATATTTTTCAAGCAGTGAAACAGCTCTATTAATCATGTTTTCTAAAACATCTTAATGTGCTCCTAATCATATATAGTAAAGTAATGCTCAAAATTCTCCAAGCCAGGCTTCAGCAATACGTGAACCGTGAACTTCCTGATGTTCAAGCTGGTTTTAGAAAAGGCAGAGGAACCAGAGATAAAATTGCCAACATCCACTGGATCATGGAAAAAGCAAGAGAGTTCCAGAAACACATCTATTTCTGTTTTATTACCTATGCCAAAGCCTTTGACTATATGGATCACAATAAACTGTGGAAAATTCTGAAAAAGATAGGAATACCAGACCACCTGACCTGCCTCTTGAGAAATCTGTATGCAGGTCAGGAAGCAACAGTTAGAACTGGACATGGAACAACAGACTGATTTCAAATAGGAAAAGGAGTACGTCAAGGCTGTATATTGTCACCCTGCTTATTTAACTTATATGCAGAGTAATTCATGAGAAATGCTGGACTGGAAGAAACACAAGCTAGAATCAAGATTGCCAGGAGAAATATCAATAACCTCAGATATGCAGATGACACCACCCTTATGGCAGAAAGTGAAAGGGAACTAAAAAGCCTCTTGATGAAAGTAAAAGTGGAGAGTGAAAAAGTTGGCTTAAAGCTCAACNATGGGAGGGATTGTGGGCAGGAGGAGAAAGGGACGACAGAGGATGAGATGGCTGGATGGCATCACCAACTCGATGGACATGAGTCTGAGTGAACTCTGGGAGTTGGTGATGGACTGGGAGGCCTGGCGTGTTCAATTCATATGGTCACAAAGAGTCGGACACGACTGAGTGACTGAACTGAACTGAATCATATATCCCTTTGTAAAACAAAATCTATCTTAGAATTTCAATTAGAGTTGATGTATGGCAAAGCCAATAGAGTTTTGTAAAGTAAAATAAAGTAAAAAAAAAAAAAGAACTTCAATTAGACATGCTTTAAAACACAAAGAATAGAATCATGGCAGACAATTAATGAAGATGACTATTTCAGAGTCATTTTTATCAACTAAATACCAGATCAAACCTTCCAATAGTAAATGAAAACTCCCAGATTAACTTGTAATTTTTGATTCCCTAAAAAGCTCTTGTCCTAAATACTATTACTAGGAAGACTAAAAGAAACAAACAAGCATCTCTCCTGGTGTTTGCTTCAGTATTTACGGGAATAAGAACAGTTAAAATCACCTTTTAAAAAATTCACTACTATCATCATAGTTCAAAATGTATTTATTTAACAACTTTTTAGGATGGCACGTTGCAATCTGGCTTCTTTGAATTTTTTTTTCTTTCCTGCTTAAATTCTGTGTATTCCAACAGTGTCTTTCTCGTGGTTGACTTCAGTTTGAATGTCACTTTAAGGACATTTATACTGAGTTTCCATGGTGGCTGGATGGTAAAGAATCCGCCTGCCAATACAGGAGAGATGGGTTCAACCCCCGATCCGGGAAGATTCCACATGCTGCAGAGCAACTAAGCCTGTGCACCACAGCTATTGAGCCTGTGCTCTAGAGCCCAGGAGCTGCAACTACTAAAGACTGCTTGCCCTAGAGCCTGTGCTCAGCAACAGAAGAAACCACCACGAAGAGAAGCCTGTGCACAGCATCTAGAGAATGGCCCCTGCTTGCCACAACTAGAGAAAAACCCACATAGCAATGAAGACCCAGCACAGCCAAAAATTAGGAAATAAAATTGTAAAAAAAGACATTTATAGAGGAAGATCCATTTGAACAGTCCTCTTCTCTGAAATTTATATTCTCCCTCTAAACTATACTCTGGAGAAGGAAATGGCAACCCACTCCAGTATTCTTGCCTAGAGAATCCCAGGGACAGAGGAGCCTGGTTGGGCTGCCATCTATGGGGTCGCACAGAGTCGGACTCGACTGAAGCAACTTAGCAGTAGCAGCAGCATACTATACTCATTGTATTTTTTATCATTATTCAAAGACAGAAGCCAGAGAGAAACCAGACAGTAGCTCTTCGTAATAATATGTTGTCTTTCCCAATGTTTTTCTCTCTATCCAGAATGTAAACTATCTTAGGGTAGGGACCCAGTCTGCCTTGAATAATATTCAATTCCTGCCACACAAGGAGGCAGGAACATATGGTGTTTGAAGAGAATAAATTGTTAAATAAACAGATGAATACCACATGGAAATCCTTGAAAATATGGACTCAGTGCAGTAGTCATTATGGAAGAGTAATCTGATAAGATAATCACAGCAACATAAGGGCTGATGTTTAATTTCAGGATATCTTTTAACTCTGAGGATTAGCTTTCTCTTGCATGCAGTAGGAACTCAAAAATGTTTAATGATTTAAATCATTTAAGTAGTGATTTAGTGACTGAACGATGCACCCAACATTGGAATACCCAAATATACAAAGAACTAAAGTTGTATATATACACAGAACTAAAGGGAGACATAGATGGAAGCACAGTAATTCTAGAGGAGTACAATACCACACTTTCAGCAATGGGCAAAAAATCCAGATAGAAAATCAATAAAGAAATGGCAGATTTGAAAAAGTTAAAAATAAAATGAACTTAACAGACATCCACAAAACATTTCACTCAAGAGCAGCAGAAGACAAATTCTTCTTAAATGTGCATGAAATAGTCTTCAGTGTATATATATATATATATATATGTGTGTGTGTGTGTGTGTGTGTGTGTGTGTGTGTGTGTATACACACATCGTATGTTAGGACATGGAGCAAGTCTTAACAAATTAAGAAGATCAAAATCATATCAAGTATTTTTTCTGACTACATGAAAATAGATACCAATGACAGGGAAAAAATGGAAAATTCACAAATGTGTAGAAATTAAACAACACAGTCTTAAAAACCTAGGAGTGGAAACAGAAATCAAAAAGGAAATAAAAAATTGCTTGAGATGAATGAAAAAGAAATACAATATACCAAAACTGATGGGATGTAGCAAAAGCAGTTCTCAGAGAGAAGTTTATAATGATAAATAGCTACATGAAGAAAAAAGTAAGATCTCAAATAAAGAACCTAACTTTACACATTAAGGAACTAGAAAAAGAACAAACTAAGCCCAAATTTAGTAGAAGGAAAGAAATGAGAAAGAATGAATCAGAAATAATAAATAGAAAAACAGCTGTTTTTTTAAGATAAAAATAACAAAGCCTCAGCTACACTAAGAAAAAAAAGGAGACTCAAATAAGTAAAATTATTAATATAAATGAAAGAGGAGACATTACAAATGATAACACAGAAAAACACAGGATCACAAAAGGTGACACTAAACAATTATATGCCAACAAACTGAACAACTCAGAAGACACAGATAAACTTCTAGAAACACACAACCTACCAGACTGAATCTGAAGACACAGACATTGGTCTGAATAGACCAATAACAGATACAGAGATTGAGGCTAAAGAAAAGCCTCCTTACAAGAGAAGTCAAGTACCAGATGGATGCATCCAAGCATTTAAGATGCACTGGTTGAGACTTCCTGTCCAGGTGGCTGTGTTCTAATGCACTGACACCTGGCTCCTTTCAGCGAGTTTTCCCCACAAACGTGAACCACCAATGCCAGTCAGCTGTGCCTCAAGAGCATGGAGATGACTTTAAGGACTCTCCTCAGTCTGCCAGGGATCTGGACACCCATGTGATACAGCACACCACAATGAGCAGGCTAGCGGGTCTAAAGACAATCTCTCATCACATGATACAAGTGTGCTTTACAAAACAAAAGACTCATAGAAAGGATGGAGCCCTCCTACAAGACTAGTTTTCTCTCACTTCCTCCTCTTTGCTGCACAAACTAATCCTCTGCTGACACTGGTGCATCTTTTCTCCCATCACATCTGCACACATTCATCTACAGCAACTCCTTCCAGGAAAACCCACATCTATCTTTATTTCCTTTCAAAAACCTAATTGAAACCCAATTCCTCGAGAATGTCATTTTCTGACAACAACTACAAAAGTAGTGGTTAAGTCAACAGGTATAATGTGAAATATAAAAATCAATTCTTTATTTGCCCTGGGAAAAACCATCTCTCTTCTTTTATTATTAACCCCAGTCTTCTCACATTCATGGAACATCTCCTTTTGAGCCTAAGTTATTACACACCAACCCCTAAGGCTCAGAAGAGTTTCCTGCAATTTTATTTCATGTGTTGTGTGCCTGAAGAAGCAAAATCCTATTTGTAATTGTTGTTGCTGTTGTTCAGTTGCTTAGTCATGCTCGACTCTCTGCAACCCCACGGACTGCAGCATACCTCTGTCCTCCATTGTCTCCCGGAGTTTGCTCAAATTCATATCCATTAATCATATTAATGTAATTAATACTAAATAGTACTCTTGCCTGGAAAATCCCATGGACGGAGGAGCCTGGTAGGCTGCAGTCCGTAGGGTCGCTAAGAGTCGGGCACGACCGAGTGACTTCACTTTCACTTTTCACTTTCATGCATTGGAGAAGGAAATGCCAACCCACTCCAGTGTTCTTGCCTGGAGAATCCCAGGGACAGAAGAGCCTAGTGGGCTGCTGTCTATGGGGTCACACAGAGTTGGACACGACTGAAGCGACTTAGCAGCAGCAGCAGCAGCAGTAATTAAATTAATAATATTGTGATGTAATTAGTGGAATTAATCATATTTTAAAGTTCTTCTCTAGTAAAGCTTGGCATTTCTTAAAATTTATCAAATTATCGCAGCTGTAATTTTTACCAGTGTTGTCCTAGAGTTTAGGTTGAACCTATACCATAACAGGATTAACCCTCCTTTCTTGTATTGCCCATATGTCTAGATTACAGTTTTTCAGATAAGCTCACAGATGGTTACATAGGACCTAAACCTTTCTCAGCTACTGACTGGCAAAGGAAGGGATATAACTCTTATGTGGGGTTTTAAAACTCTTCAGTTCTGCTCCTTTGTTCTATGTGATTGTTGTTATCCTTGTATAATCCAGCAGTGACTGTAATAGTGCCTTAATCATAACAAGAATTTAGAAATGTATTCAAGGAAAAAGAGCAGCCTATAACCTGACATACTATGCAGAATGGTTTAAAATATGCTTTAACAGAGCTAGGTAAACAAATGTATATCTGACATCTGAGCTCACAGCCACCTGAACTTCATTTTTGTCTAAACAATCACTTTTGTCTAAACAAGTCACTTTTATACTTAATGGAGAGCCAACCAGCTTGAACTTAAGAAAGAATAATAGATTTTGACGGAAAAATCTATCAGATTTCCTTCAACAGAAAAGAGATGTTAGATAGGAAACTTCTTTATGTCTTGCATTAAAGGAATAAGAGAATGATTTTACAGGTTTTAGGAGTCCACTGTGGCTCCTTTGCCTGTGTGTAAAAGGGTGGCTCAGGTAGTAAAGAATCTGCTTGCAATGCAGGAGATCCTGGGTTTGATCCCCAGATCGGAAAGATTCCCTGAAGAAGGGAATAGCAACCTACTCCAGTATTCTTGCCTGGAGAACTCCATGGACAGGGGAGCCTGGTGGGCTAGAGTCCATGGGGTCACAAAGAGTCGGATACGACTTTGCCTTGGCTTCCCTGGTGGTGCAGAGGTTAAAGCCTCTGCCTGCAATGTGGGAGACCTGGGTTCAATCCCTGGGTTGGGGAGATCCCCTGGAGAAGAAAATGGCAACCCACTCCAGTATTCTTGCCTGTAGAATCCCATGGACAGAGGAGCTTGGTGGGCTACAGTCCATGGGTCGCAAAGAGTTGGACACGACTGAGCGACTTTACTTTTTCACTTTCACTGTACTGATAGCTTAACATCTGCGGTTTTTACATTGTAAATTCATTTTAAAAGGAAAAAGATTATGCTTCTTTAAAATGTGTACCATGCAGGAGAAGCTATGGTTTTAGCACCTGCCTTTTCACTATGACCTGGAAAGTCTCTGCTTATCTGTACTCACAGGTATCATGAACCTCTCTCATAACCTGGAGCATTTAGACACCTGCTACTGGACATGGAACAACAGACTGGTTCCAAATAGGAAAAGGAGTATGTCAAGGCTGTATATTGTCATCCTGCTTATTTAACTTATATGCAGGGTACATCATGAGAAACGCTGGGCTGGAAGAAGCACAAGCTGGAATCGAGACTGCCGGGAGAAATATCAATAACCTCAGATATGCAGATGACATCACCCTTATGGCAGAAAGTGAAGAGGAACTAAAGAGCCTCTTGATGAAAGTGAAAGTGGAGAGTGAAAAAGTTGACTTAAAGCTCAACATTCAGAAAACAAAGATCATGGCATCTGGTCCCATCACTTCATGAGAAACAGATGAGGAAACAGTGGAAACAGTGTCAGACTTTATTTTGGGGGGCTTCAAAATCACTGCAGATGGTGATTGGAGCCATGAAATTAAAAGACGCTTACTCCTTGGAAGGAAGGTGAGGTGAGGTGAAGTTGCTCAGTCGTGTCTGACTCTTTGCGACCCTGTGGACTGTAACCTACTAGGCTTCTCCGACCATGGGATTCTCCAGGCAAGAATACTGGAGTGG
>SJYV01055318.1:1442769-1471148 GCA_006410875.1 Neotragus pygmaeus | reverse complement strand
TTTTTTTTTTCCCAGCTCTGATTTGTTATTAACAACTTTAGTAAGACTCATTCTCTCTATCATGGAGACTAAAAATACTAATGGTCATATTTTATTGGTCATTTCAAGAGTTAACAGGGATAATAAATATCAGTGCACTTAAATTCTAAGGCTTAGAAAGTAAATAAGGTTTGTATATTTGAAAGATTTCTTCAGCAAATATATTGAAGGTTAATAATGACTTTTTATATCAGTAACAGAAAAAACTGTAAAAAAAAAAGCATAAATATATGGGTATTAAACAATACTTTTCTAAATAAACAACCAGTTACTTAAGAAATAACAAGGGAAATAAAAAATACCTAGAAACCAATGACAATGAGAAATGATGACTGAAAACTTATGTGATGCAGCAAATCAGTTCTCAAGGGGAAGTTTATAGCAATACAATTCTACCTCAAAGAACAATAAAAGTATTGAATAGACAAACTAAGCTTACACCTAAAGAAACTGCAACAAGAAGAACGAAAAAAAAAAAAAGTAGAAGGAAAAATATAATAAAGATCAGAGCAGAAATAAATGAAAAAGAAGTGAAGGAAGCAACAAAAGTGAAAGTTGCTCAGTCGTGTCTGACTCTTTGTGACCCTTGGTCTATACAGTCCATGGAATTGTCCAGGCCAGAATACTGGAGTGGTTAGCCTTTCTCTTCTCCAGAGAATCTTCCCAACCCAAGGAACAAGCCCAGGCCTCCTGTATTGCAGCTGAGACACAAGGGAAGCCCAAGAGTAGTGGAGTGGGTGGGTTATCCCTTCTCCAGCGGATCTTCCTGGCCCAGGAATCGAACTGGAGTCACCTGCATTGCAGCAGATTATTTACCAACTGAGCTATCAGCAAAGATCAATAAAACTAAAACCTGATTCTTTGAGAAGATAAACAAAATAGACAAACCATTAGCCAATCTCATCAACAGAAAAAGGGAGAAGACTCAAATCAATAAAATTAGAAATGAAAAAAGAGAGGTTATACCAGACAATATAAAAATACAAAGTATCATAAAAGACTGTTATGAACAACTATATGCCAATAAAACAGACAACCTGGAAGAAATGGACATATTCTTAGAAAAGTTCATCCATCCAAGACTGAACCAGGAAGAAATGGAAATTATGAACAATTATAAGCACTAAAATCAAAACTGTGATGAAAGATGTCCCATAAAACAAAAGCCCAGGGCCAGATGGCTTCACAGGTGAATTCTCTCAGACATTTAGAGAAGAGCTAATNGGGAGGGGGGCGCCTCAGAAACCTCGGTCTCTTCCTAGCCCGAAAGAGACAGGGCAGAGCGGCCCGCCATCCTCACTTCCGGGCCGGGCCCGAGTCTCCGGCTGTCCTGGGAGGACGGCTGCCAAAGGGGGCCCGGTGTGCCCCTCCCCCCAATGGTCACGCTGTGGTCTGAGCACAGGTGGACACAGTGGTGGCAGCGAGGTACCAGCGGGTGTTGGCGGAGTGGAAGGCCTGCGAGGTGGTGGTGAGGCAGCGGGAGCGGGAGGCTCACCCGGCCACACTCACCAAGTTCTCCTCGGGCAGCAGCATTGACAGCCACGTGCAGCGCCTCGTCCACCGAGACTCCACCATCAGCAATGACGTGAGCCCGACGGGACCTGGGGGCC
Source organism: Neotragus pygmaeus (assembly GCA_006410875.1). Taxonomy (NCBI): domain Eukaryota; kingdom Metazoa; phylum Chordata; class Mammalia; order Artiodactyla; family Bovidae; genus Neotragus; species Neotragus pygmaeus. The sequence goes on along the minus strand of SJYV01055318.1, from coordinate 1,469,499 downwards.
GGGGGTGGGGCACTGCAGGCCTGACCTCTGGTGCTCATGCTAGTGGGCAGCAGAGCCCTGGAGCACGCCTCCACGTGACCGTGTACTCGTTTCCTTCCACTGAAAGATGGGATGACGGTCCCCCTGCTGCCCACTCCTCTGGCTTGTTGCAGGAATAAATGACATGGCACGTTGTGTTCTGTCCTAATAGACTAGCAGAGGAGGGTGGATTTATGGGGGATTAGGGAGGCCCTCCTTCTCTGGGGCTTCCCTGGTAGCTCAGACAGTGAAGAATCTGTTTGCAATACAGGAGATCCAGGTGTGATCTCTTGGAGAAGGAAATGGCAACCCACTCCAGTATTCTTGCCTGGAGAATTCCATGGACAGAGGAACCTGGCNCTGGGGCTTCCCTGGTAGCTCAGACAGTGAAGAATCTGTTTGCAATACAGGAGATCCAGGTGTGATCTCTTGGAGAAGGAAATGGCAACCCACTCCAGTATTCTTGCCTGGAGAATTCCATGGACAGAGGAACCTGGCAGGCTGCAGTCCATAGGGTTGCAAAGAGTCAGACATGACTTAGCAACTAATACTTCAACACTTTTCCCTCTTTGTAGAGAGACTTCAAGGCTAGGAGTGGGCCTCCCTGGGTTCCAGTCCTAAGTCCACTAGTGACAGGATGAGTGACTTCTCCTCCCATCTCTGGGGCTCGGTGTCCCCTCTCAGCTCTTCTGATTGTAGAGGCTTCTCCTAGAGCTGAGACTGGGGGTGGGTGTGCACTTGGAGCAGACCCATCTCATAGAGTTGGCCATGAGAAGCCAGTTCAGAGCCTGTGTGGTTCTTCCCACATCCCCCCTGACTTTTAGATGAACATCAAATCCCAATCTATGGCTGCTGGGCCCAACTAGAACTGAAAAGTTGCAGTTTTCAGGACATTCTTTTATTAACTTTTTTTTTTCTTTAAGACTGCCTCTTTAGATAATGTATATTCTTGTTCCTTAACTCCTATTAACTGAAAACTCAAGTTGGAGCAAGACTTAAATATAACTTACAAGGCATCCTCTCCTTTCCACGGTCTTTGTCTGAATCCCATGTTTGTGAACAGATTCTCTGTCTGCTTTGGGTTTTGTTAAACCCCGAGTCTGAACCAGGGCCCCAGCTGCTTAGCTTGTGGACACAGGTACCCTTTCTCGCAGGCACTAACCCAGCATCACTTCGTACTTCTTGCCCAAAGTGAAAACTCCTTTTAAGCATCCCTTTCCTCCATAGTCCAAATAGAAAAATGAGACAAAACCGTCCATATATGTCTCTTCTTTTCCTTGTGACTTGTCTGTGGGAGTGTGTGGGCCATTCCCAATCAGTAGAACGTGTTTCTTTTTTCCTTCTTCCTTCTCCTCAGCTATCCTCAGCTAATCTAACTGATGAGGTACTTGCTAGAGAGGTTTCCTGCCTTGTTCTACTACTGCTTCCCTGGTGGCGCAGAGGTTAAAGCACCTGCCCGCAATGTGGGAGATGTGGGTTCAATCCCTGCGTTGGGAAGATCCCCTGGAGAAGGCAATGGCAACACACTCCAGCATTCCTGCCTGAAAAATCCCACGGACAGAGGAGCCTGGTGGGCTATAGTCCATGGGGTAGCAAAGAGTCCGACATGACTGAGTGACTTCACTTTCACTTTCTACTACTGCACGCTCAGTCCTGAAAACAAAGAACTTGTTTTTCCTAACACCTCCAGTCTGCCAGGTCCCTGGGCTGCGCCAGAGGCCACACAAGACACTGTGGAAGCTGTCCCGGCCCGAGGCAGCCCATGACGTCTGTGTTTGTAGAGGGTCACTTACTCACACTGGCCATCGAGTGTCCAGGCCTTCATCCTTCTTCTTCCCTTCACACTCTTTCTCACCAGCGTGAGGCCAGATGGAGCTGGAGACGGCATTTTCATGTTTTCCTGGAGCCTAGTCGGCTGGGTCAGGGGTTTGGGGGGTTGCTTGGCAGCCCCCTGGGAAGAGTGCCGGGTAGCCATAGAGTGGGGGTGGGAATGTGAGGAGAACTCTGTGTCCCTCTTGGTTCTGAACCTGGAGGAGAGGCTGAGCTGAGGGCGGTGCTGGAGGGCAGGCATGAGCCCCGCTGTCTTCACGCCCCCTTCTCCAACAGGTGTTCATCTCTGTGGATGACCTGGAGCCTCCAAGGCCCCCGGGCCCTGAAAACCCCAGACCAGAGGCTGAGCCGGGGGCGGAGGCTGGGCCCACGGGTACAGCCATGGCGGAGCAGCAGTCAGTGGAGTTCGACTCTCCAGACTCGGGCCTGCCTTCCTCCCTCAACTACTCCGTGACCTCGGGCATCCAGTCGAGCATAGACGAGGGCCAGATGGGCTTTGAGGAGGAGGACGGTGCTGGGGAGGAAGGCTCCGCCGGGATGGTCCCCAAAGCCCAGGTCTCCGAGCCCCAAGAACCTGGCCAGGAGAAGGCCTTGCAGGCCGGCGAGCTGGAGGCTGGGGAGGAGCTCGCGGCCGTGTGCGCCGCTGCCTACACTGTATGTGCTCGTTCCCCAGGTACTGGGGACCCCGGGGCGGACGGTGGGGTGGCCTGGACTGTCCTGGAGGTGGGCACCGAGCCCCTCCCTCAGCAGGCCCACAGGACTCTGTGCTCCGAGGCCCTTGGCATCCTGCCTTCTCTGTGTTCCTTTATTCGGGCATCACCTCCGGCCCCTGACTCACCCCTGAGGGCCCTCCACTCTTCCAGATAGAATTACTGGACACCGTGGCCTTAAACCTTCATCGCATAGACAAGGACGTGCAGCGGTGTGNTCAGTTACGAGAAATAAGTAATTTAATTATTTTCTCCTTTTATTCTCTTTTTCCTCTTCAGTTCAAAGTTCTAATAGATTTTGGAATTTCTGGATTTAGCTAACATTTTAAAAATCATTATTTCTTATGATTTCTTTTCCATTTGTCTTGCATTATAGGATAACCCCATATTTGAATCCCTCAGTATAATAACTAATTTTCACCTGAATCTATTCTGTCATTCAGCTATTTTATGTGTGCATGCTAAGTTGTTTCAGTCGTGTCCAACTCTTTGTGGCCCTATGGACTGTAGCCCTCCAGGCTCCTCAATCCATGGCATTCTCCAAGGAAGAATACTGGAGTGGGTTGCCATGCTCTCTTCCAGGGGATCTTCCTGACTCAGGGATTGAACCTGCGTCTCACGTCTCCTGAATGGCAGACAGGTTCTTAAAACTAGTGCCACCTGGGAAGTCCCTCAGCTATTTTATTAAATTTTAATTTTAGCAAATATGTTTTAAAAGACTCAATTATTCTTTTATTATGGCTTATATATTTTCTTTTACTTTTAAANACCTGCGTCTCACGTCTCCTGAATGGCAGACAGGTTCTTAAAACTAGTGCCACCTGGGAAGTCCCTCAGCTATTTTATTAAATTTTAATTTTAGCAAATATGTTTTAAAAGACTCAATTATTCTTTTATTATGGCTTATATATTTTCTTTTACTTTTAAAATACAGAGGCAATATTCTCAAAATTTTCTGAGAATATTTTTAAAATTTAATTCAAAAATTTCTGCTTTATCCTGCTCTGATTCTGATCCCTGGTAATTTTCGATTGCTCATTTGTACTTACAGATTAAGTGAAGTAAGTACCAGGCTTCTCCATCTATGGGATTCTCCAGGCAAGAATACTGGAGTGGGTTACCATTTCCTTCTCCAGGGGATCTTCCCAACCCAGGGATCGAACCCAGGTCTCCCACATTGGAGGCAGATGCTTTAACCTCTGAGCCACCAGGGAAGATACATTACAGATTAGGGCCTGCAGTGATCTCATGAGTAGCTATGCTGATAGTCTCTGACTGAGGGTCTCTATTCTAAGGACAGTGATTGAACGTTTCTATTAGAGCTTTCACAGTTTTGTGGAAGTAGGAATTGAGTTTTATGCCTGCTTAGAATTTTTGTTGGGTGGATTTTTCTTTTTTATGAGGAGACTGTTTGTCCCTTGTAAGGACTATAAGTTACCTGGTCTAGTGTCTCATTTCACTTGTCTTAGGACACATTTGTTTTCTTCCTGGAGTAGAACTAAGTAATGAATGAATCAGCCTCCTTTCTAGGGCCCACTTTTTCTCCCAGCACTCACTGTTTGCAGTCAGGAAGCTGTTTTGTGTTTCTAAGGAAACACTCACTAGCGTGGTGGGGTACTCTCTTTTGTGATTTTTGCCTCTTTCTGAGGCTTTGATTTCTTATCACTACTAGGTTTTGTCCAACATTCATACACCACACACACACACACACACACACACACACACACAATCTCTCTCTACCTCTGGCCCAAATGCTATAGATGGGAGGGTCTGCCAGAACTGGGGAGTGAACTGTATATGCTCAGATCACAGATCTGTATAGCCTTCTAAGACCCTGAAGGGCCCTGACAGTCACCCAGGCCCAGGCTTCTAGCATGAAACCCTGGGATCCCAATTGGACATCTACCAAGATCCAAGGCCATAGCAACTTCAACGTGCCACTTTATTCTGAAATTAGAAAATTAGGTCAGGCAGTTAGAGGACTTGAACAGGAGCCTGCCTGATAATACCTAATGCCATCAGCTTTTGCCATTTCCTTCTTCTCTTCCAATAAACCAGAGTACAGTGCCTTCCAAAGACCACTTGCCTATATGTCTATGCAAACCACAGACCATGTCACACTCACCTGCAATAATTGAAGGAAGGGCAGTCAAGCTCTGTGATTGCCTGAACACATGCAGACCATGGGCCCATACAGGATTGGCGGTACTCTCACCACTCTCATATCTTGGAGAAAGGCTCATTAAACCTACAGCCTATAGCATTGTCTCCATTTCACTGACAACCTTCCAAAACAACAGCCTGATGCCCTGAACTATGGCAGAGCAAACAGTCTCACTTCAAGACCTGGGCAGCAACATCATTGAATGAAACAGCCTTTCCAGCAGAAGTTGAGTCCAAGGGAATAAATGGCCCTTACTCCCTGAATCCATTTAAGGAGTACATAGACTATGGCGCTAGGCACCTTGGGCTCCTCATCTGGATACTGCTTCGTAGAAAAATTAAGATCTTCCAAGTAGGGAATAAAAAGAGAAACACACCCACACACGCTCTCACACACACAAAAACAAAAAAGTCCCAGACACTCACCAATATCCTCAGAGCTAGTTGCTTGTGCTTGAAGGAAATGGCAGCCCACTCCAGTGTTCTTGCCTGGAGAATTCCTGGGACGGGGGAGCCTGGTGGGCAGCCGTCCATGGGGTCGCGCAGAGTCGGATACGACTGAAGCGACTTGGCAGCAGCAGCAGCAGTTGCTTGTGTGGCAGCTGCGGAGTATCTAAAATTCATGGCAGGGGGTCTCTGTCCCTCCTAGAGCACTTAACTTTGAAGAGCAGCCTCAGGGCATTGCTCTCTCTTTCTGACCCAGTGCATCTATCAGTACCAGTGATGGGGGAGCTGGCTCCTTCACCCAAATCTCTCGGGAAATAGTCCCGTTTGAATACCAAGCAGAATGCTCAAAGAATGAGGGATGAGGCCAGGGCTGGAGACACAGCCAAGTCTCAGTGGTGTGCAGTGTGGAGTTTCCCAGGAAGGCAAACCACAGTGCGGTTGGAACTTGCACGGTGAGGTACGTGACTTCGGCTGTGTGGGGGAAATAAAGGCGGGTCCCAACAGGGGGGCAGGTTGGGCTGGATGCGCCAAGCGTCTAGGGGTGGCTCAGAGTATGGAGAAGCGGCCCTCTGACAGGACGCGCCTGAGAAGGGACTCTGATCTCGCGGGATCTCGGTAGACGTACAGGTGCGCGTCAGGAGGGCCTGCGATGAGAGACGCCCACGTGCCCCAGTGCCGAAGCTTCCTCCCTTCAGACTCGGCTTACCTCACCTATCGCACAGTGCCTAAAGCTCTGGGGGCTTCTTGACCTCCTCTAGTCAGAGTCACAGAGCAGTGGCGGCTCAACCCGGAGGTCCGAACAGGTAGCTCTGACCCAACGGCACCTCGGGTGGGTCCCCAAACTCTAGCCTTCCGAGAGCCTGAAGTGGCGGGGGTGGCGGGGGNTCACTACCATCCTGTGAGGGAGGTACGGCAGGGACCATTATAACTCTACTTTACAAGTGGGGAAAATGAAGCACAAAGAGGTTAAAACACTTGTCCAAGCTCATATGACAAATAAATGGTAGCAAGTCTCTACAGTTTTTGCCCTGTGCTTTAAAAAGCAGCTAAAAGCCAGGACACCACTGGCTGAAGCCGGAAATACCTGATGCATTATTTGCAATCTCTACTATCTGCAGACTTTCTTACCCTTTTCTGGTCAACTTTTCCTCTTCTCCATTTCTGTTGTTTTCTAGGTTTAGTAGAGGACCCTTAAGTACATCTTTACAACCCTTTTAACGGTACTCAGAAAAAAAATGATCTTAATTTATAAACCTGAAAAGTGGATGTAAACATGTGGTCTAAGATGACACTATCAACAAAAAGCTTGTAGAACAGCGCTGTGCAGCAGAACTTCCCGTGATGATGTAAATGTTCTGTATCTGCACTGATACAGTCACCACTAGCCTGTATAACTTCTGAGTACTTGAAATGTGTGCAGCACAACTGAGAAAGTGAACTTAAAATTTATTTAATTTCAATTTGATAGCCGCACGGGGCTAGTGGCTACCACATCAGCACAGTTTCAGAGGGCCTTCAACCTCCTGGAGTACTAATGACAACGTCTGTACTTTTATTAGCGATATAAATAATTCGATATGACACTCTAATCGGAATCTCCTCAGAAGCAGAACCATAATTCCCATTCAACCTAACATTTTTAGAAATGTCCCTTTTCCCCTTTAGGATTAAATAATAGTATGTGGAGCAGAATACATAGCAGTTTTTGGCTCTGCTTATATAGTTCATCACATACTCAAAAGATAACCCCCCAAAATCAGATTCACCACCCAGATTTATAATACAGAGATCCTTAAAGATGTCTTTGTTCTTTCCCACCACAGCCCATTGCCCAGGGCAGTAAGGAGTATAAACCTTATGCATTTAAACTCTCAAATATATAAGGCTTCCTCATCATAACAAAAGAAGCAAGGAAGCCACAGACCTTTATCCTCTTCTCCCATTTGCAGATTAAACTTCCAACAGCACCCAAATGACACTTGTAGGAAAAAGTGACCTACCGTTTGTCATTCTACAAAGTTGCTGAGAAACATCTTGGCAAATCTGAAAAGGAGAAGTGTTTGCTTCTCCAAGGGTTAAATTGTGTTTAAGCATGGTAAACATACAATCGTTCTATTATTTCCAGCTAAAGTAGAATGGAAGACACCACCCTGCCAGCCCTATGGTCCTGTGTTCTTGCCTCTGTCTACACCTAGACCCCACTCGGTTTTGCCACCCAAGCCCCAGAGCAGTTCACCTTGAAACTCTGTGTTGTCAAGGCCCCTGATGGCCTCCACTGCATCCTCAGCCCGCTCCATGTGTACAAAGGCATAATCTTTCACGATGTCACATTCGATGACTGGACCGTACTCCTCAAACTTGGCCCGGAGCTCTTGGTTGGTACAAGTAGGACTGATGTTGCCTACATGCAACTTGGTTGAAGCTTTGCTCTTATTCTTGCTGGCTTCCACGTTGATGTTCACCCCATGCAGCTTGTAGTGGTGCAGGTTGCGGATGGCATCCTCGGCCGCCGTCTTGTCCTCTATGTGCACAAAGCCGTAGTTCTTAATGATGTCACATTCCAGCACCTTCCCATACTGCTCGAAGAGCGAGCGGATCTCCTGCTCTGTGGCCTCCCGGGGCAGGTTTCCGATGAACAGCTTCACCATTCTGGCAAGAGCCTGAAAGAGAAGAAAGATTTTCAGAAGTTAGAGGCGAAAGTTTCAATGCACTGGATTTTGGATTAATCCTCCCAAGTTCTTGGCACCTTCAAGATGCTCTCACAGACGCTCCTTCTTTTTTCAGTAGCGGGAGAAAGGTTAGCTCTTAAGGAGTAGTGTGAGCTGTGTGTTAACAAGTGAACGGATCGGTTGTCAGCATGCATTGCATAGTCCCTCGTGAAATAAAGCGCATTTTAAGTAACAGGCTTAGCTTGAAATACTCCTCCTGTTCGGGGGCAGGTAAGAGAAGAATCCAAATGGGGGGGAAGAGGCATATATCTAACTGTCCCTGGTAACAAGGTTTTGGAGGGAAATCTGTGTACCTCTCTTCCGTGAGGCATCACCGTTCAAAATACTTTTACGAATAAAAAGGCCCCCTTTGCCCCAACTGGGACCCCCACCCTGGCCCTGGCGACCCAACTCCAGTGCCTTTTCCCCAACAAAGACTCGACTCGACCCCTGCCCCGCCCCCTCCGGAGACCCGGCCCCGCCTCCTCCCGTTGTCTTCCCCGGACCTCCCGCACCAAGAGAAGAAACCCAAACCCTGGGCCACCCCCGTCCGCCAGAGGCCCGGCCGGCCCGGCTCTCGGGCTCCCCACACGCCCACAGAAACCGTGCGCACCTCCGGGTGGCAGCAGCGCTGGCGGCGGCTCCCGCGTCAGAGAGAACCCTACAAAATGGCGACGGCCGCTCAAACCTCGGCGCGACCGGGCCTTTCTCGCGCGCCACCTGACGCACGCGCGAGTGCGCGCTGCCCACCCCCTCCTCACCCTCGCGGGAGCCAGGCGACCAATCCCGCGGCCGCGTACAAATGGCTGCCCCGGGCTCGGCTCCCAGTCGCCCCGATAGGGGGCGGGGCCCGCTGTTGTCTGTGCGGCGGAGCGGAGGTCAGCCCGCCCCCTGCCCCGGCTAGCCAATCAACACCTTGGACGGTGGTGTGGGTAGGGGTCGGCGCTCACGCGTCAGTAGGCTCTGGGCGCAACCACTTCCTTGGTGAAACGGTGGATCATAATGGATCCATTCACAATGGATCGTGCTATTGGGCCGTGTCGGGGGGCGGAGGTGGGGAAGGACGGCCGCTGCTGATGACAAAGGGTTATCCCACTGAGTCCCCGAAAAGCAGGTTTTCTTAGCGATCGGCCAGCCTCTACGGTAGCTTGGGGAAACATTTTAGGAATACAGGTGGGGCATATTTCAAGCAAACCTGGCCTTTTTTTTTTTTTCTTTGTAGAGCTTTATAACATAATTCAAAAAATTTTAATTGAAAACATGTACTTCATTGGTGAGGAAACAGAACCGAAGATGGCAGAGCTGAGACAGCTTGTAGAGGCATTCCATCCAGGCTACACTCAAATCAGTGGATTTTGTTTGTCACATATACACGAAGGCTGGTTTTCTCACCCTAGCTAGAGAATTAAGCTCTAATTATGTGTCCTTAACAGTTCCTGATTCGTGGTGAGCACACCAACGAATGCTTGGCATAGAGGATCAGAGAGGTTTCTTGTTTGGGGGACAGGCCAGGGTCTCCACCTCCAGACCAAGCTACTGGAGGACAGGGCAACTGACCGGGGCATTTTCCAGCTTTCAGAATTCAACTGTGGTCCAAGGGCACCTCCTGCTGGCAAAAAGGAAGTTACTAAGGGGGATTATTACTCACTGTCACCTTTGGACAAAGAATAGACGTTTATGGAGATTGATGGACTTAGCTTATCTCCAAATAGAGCATGCCAGGATGTTTGTCCATCACCATTCCTCCTTGGTATCTTTTCTGATACTATCAGGCACAAACTCTGCATGCCGTCCTCTTCCTCCCCAGCTACTCGGTTACATTTCTTTTACTGAATTCTTTGTTTTCCACCAGTTTCAGAAGAGGCAGTGTCCTTCCAATTCTGATAACACTCATGCTTATCTCTCACCTAATTCTATTTAACCCTCCCCTTCCCTTCTTCTCTTAGTCATTTCCCAGTTTCTCTCTATGGTCAGACTTTTAAAACACCAGCGAGGGACCCCTTTGCCCATTTCTGAAATAGTTTTTACTCATCTTTGCTATTAATGTTTCTAACTTGGGTTTATTCCCAGTGTTTCAGGATGGATTTTTGCAAACAGTGTGAACCTGCTGTTTCCCACCTTTATGCCTGTGTTTTGGGTTCTGTCTTCCTCTCCAATTGCGCAAGCTTTCTGAGGTTACCAAAACTAATATCCTTTTAACAGTTTGAACCCCTCTAAACTGTTCGTTTTAACAGTTTGCACCCCTCTAAACTGTTTGTTCGTTCACCATCCTTTCCTCCTGTGTTTTTATACTGTTTCTCCTCATAGCTCTGACCATACCATTCCATCTTCTCCCCCATCTATTTCCCTATTCTTATCTATTACCTTTTATCTCCCCTTCCCTTTCCCTCATTTTTTGAAAATGAAAGTCGCTCAGTCGTGTTCGGCTCTTTGCAACCCCATGGACCAGTCCATGGGGTTCTCCAGATTAGAATACAGAAGTGGGTAGCCGTTCCCTTCTCCAGGGGATCTTCCCAACCCAGGGATCGAAGCCAGGTCTCCCGCATTGCAGGCAGATTCTTTACAGCTGAGCCACAAGGGAATCCCTCATAGGCAACCGTTAAATGAATTTAGAATGTATTATTTTGTGTTCTTGCAAGATATATATATTTTAAAATTGAAGTATATTTACCATGTCGTGTTAGTTTCTGGTGATTCAGTTGTACATATACATATACTCATTTTCATATTCTTTTCCATCATAGGTTATTACAAGCTGTTTATTTGTCTTAGTTGTGGCATGAAGGATCTTTTTAGTTGGGACATGGAAACGTTTAGTTGCAGCATGTAGGATCTTGTTCCCTGACGGGGAATGGAACTCAGGCCCCCTCATTGGAAGCTCAGCATCTCAATCACTGCACCATCAGGAAAGTCCCTACAAAATATTGAATATAATCACCTGTGCTATACCTTAGAACCCTGTTGTTTATCTATTTTATATATAGTAGTTTGCATCTGCTATTCCCAAACTCCTAATTTTCCCTCCCCTACCTTCCTCTTTGGTAACTGTAAGTTTGTCTTCTGTAAGACATGTTTTTTAATACACATTTGCTTTTTCCATTACAAAAAATGTTTCATTGTGGACATTTTCAAGACGGCACAAATAAAAAATATTATGAAATCTTCTGGGCCCGTTACTCAGCTTTGACAATTATCAACATTTGCTCGTCTTATTTCATGCAGCCCCTTTGCTTTGTGTGTGCACTGGGGCTAGAGTTTTTTTTAAGGCAAATTCCAGTCATAATGTCATTTCACCTATAAGTTTCTCACTAACCACCTCTAAAAAATCAGCTCTATGCGATGCTAATATCGTCTGATATTTGTATTTAAATTTCTACTGGATTGTCCCGAGTATCTGTTTTTACATCTGGTTTCTCCTAATATGTATAAACAAAGTCCACCCTTGTTCATTTGGGTAAGTTTTATTTGGGTAAATTAATTTATGCAGATGTTTATGTAAATTGTGTTCTATAGCTCATTGTTTCTTACTTTTTTCACTAAGCACTATGTAGTTCTTGTTGTTTAGTCAGTAAGTCCTGTGTCTGACTCTTGCGACCCCGTGGACTGTAGCCCACCAAGCTCCTCTGTACATGGGATTTTCCAGGCAAGAATCCTGGAGCAGGTTACCACTTCCTTCTCCAAGGGGATCTTCCCAACCGAGGGATCAAACCCACGTCTCCTTCATTGCAGGCAGATTCTTTACCACTGAGCCACCAGGGAAGCCCTAAGTTATTGTATGGTATCTAACTGCTGAGCAATACTCCACAGTGTGCATCTACCATATTTTATCTATCTCCCAGCATAGGACACTCAGGTCGCCTCTAACTCCTTATTCTTGTTATAAATAAGCTTGCAGTTGTCATCCTTATGTTAATTATGTGTACCCTAATAGATTGGTGTGAAAATTTGAAGGGAGTTAGGACTGGGATGGAATTTCTGGTTTCCTGAGTCATAGGGTATACATTAAATTGTTACCAACCAGGGTTCTTGGTTTTCTCCTGTCAATAGAAATTGATCAGAGGCCCGACAAGAAATTCAGGCAAGACTCTACTGGGGCCCCTGTTGCAGCAGCGGGGAAGTGAGAACAAACAGGTCCCCTTGCTGGCTTGCTCCCCAGGGAGGCGCAAGCTTGTTCTTTATATGCGGTGAGGGTAGGGGTGTGTCCAGGGGTTGGGTTGGAGGGGTGGCTTAGGTGTTTTGCCCCCTCGTTAGGTGGTAGTGAGTGCAGGGAGGATGCGCAGTAGCCCGCTTTTGCTTTTTGCTTCAGGCACCTCAAAAGTGGCAGTTGTGTTTTTTTGTCTCTTTGTATATTTTTGGTCCAGAATTTGCCCAAATTGTGCACGCACGCAGTTATTTTTAGTGTCATCTGAGGAGAGTTGTGTCCAGGCACAAGCACTGTAGCACTGCAGCAAGAGGTCCCAGATCCCAGGACTGTCTCAGAACTAACTTGACCAAGTAGTGTCAGGTTGTCTTCTGGAAACCAGTCTACCTCCCACCGAGGGATCCCGCATCTCAGTGTCTCTGCCAGTGTCTTTGCATTTCTCTCATTACTAATGATCCTAAACATCTCTTGTTCTCTTAAATTTGGGAGGTTTACTCTTCTGTAACTTTAAATCACTGAAGATGGTGACTGCAGCCATGAAATTAAAAGACGCTTACTACTTGGAAGAAAAGTTATGACCAACCTAGATAGCATATTCAAAAGCAGAGACATTACTTTGCCAACAAAGGTCCGTCTAGTCAAGGCTATGGTTTTTCCAGTGGTCATGTATGGATGTGAGAGTTGGACTGTGAAGAAGGCTGAGCGCTGAAGAATTGATGCTTTTGAAGTGTGGTGTTGGAGAAGACTCTTGAGAGTCCCTTGAACTGCAAGGAGATCCAACCAGTCCATTCTGAAGGAGATCAGCCCTGAGATTTCTTTGGAAGGAATGATGCTAAAGCTGAAAGTNTATGGATGTGAGAGTTGGACTGTGAAGAAGGCTGAGCACTGAAGAATTGATGCTTTTGAACTGTGGTGTTGGAGAAGACTCTTGAGAGTCCCTTGGACTGCAAGGAGATCCAGCCAGTCCATTCTGAAGGAGATCAGCCCTGTGATTTCTTTGGAAGGAATGATGCTAAAGCTGAAGCTCCAGTACTTTGGCTACCTCATGCGAAGTGTTGACTCATTGGAGAAGACTCTGATGCTGGGAAGGACTGGGGGCAGGAGGAGAAGTGGGCAACAGAGGATGAGATGGCTGGATGGCATCACGGACTCGATGGACGTGAGTCTGAGTGAACTCCAGGAGTTGGTGATGGACAGGGAGGCCTGGCGTGCTGCGATTCATGGGGTCGCAAAGAGTCAGACACGACTGAGTGACTGAACTGAACTGAACTGAATCACATTTTTGGGCTTATGAGACAAAAGTGAGTTGCTATAAGCTTAAAGTGATGTCATTAATCTAAGAAAGAAGGAAAAAGGGAAGAAAGAGGGAAATAAAGAAGGAAGGAGGAAGGAAAAAAGAGAATATATTGATACATATAAAATTATGCTTATACCAAAAATATCACCATTTTTCAAAAAATATTAAAGCATTGTTCCTTTTATACTTTCATTCAGAAACTTTCGTACACAAAGAAATTGTGAATTTTAAAAATTCAAAAGTCCTTTCGGTATTTGGAAATAGTTTGACAGTGTCTTTATTTTGTACCTATCTGTTCCTGAATTTCATTGCTGTTGTTTTTGTTGGCCACACGGCATGTGGGAGCTTAGTTCCAGTTCCGCAACCAGGGATTGAACCCACACCCCTGCATTGGAAGTGCGGAGTCTTAACCACTGGTTTGCCCAGGAAGTCCCTGTACTTATTTATAATGAAAGGCTGACTACATCACTTTAGAGTCACTGCTCTTTTCTCTGAGCCCTTTGTGGATATTGTCATATCACTACTGCTTTCTGGGCTCCAGTGTCTGTAAATCATATCAGCTGCTGGTCCAAGTATCACTGCTTTGCAGACATCTGTCTTTGCTTTCTGCCTGCTTTCTAAGATCTTTGTCTTTGCTCCTTCAGTTCTTTAACTACAATTATCAATTGCACAATTGATATAACAGCTATAATTACTCAGCAGGCTGCTTTCCCCCCCCAAATCCTGCTGAGAATATTGTGTTCCTCTTGACTACGAGTCTATATGTCTTTCAACAGTTTTTTAACTTCTCAGCCATTCTTTCCTGAAATATTCCATCTTCCCGTTCTACGTTCATTCTTTCTCAAACATAGAGTGTCTCTTAAGACCCCCCATTCTCCAGGTCTCTTAACCTCTCCAACACATTTTCCTCATCTCTTCATGCTATATTATAGGTACTTTCAAGTTACTTTTCTCATTCACTAATTTCCTCTAAGATGTGTCCAATCTGCTCTTTGAATGATCCACTGAGCATTTAATGTCAAGAATTACTTTTTTCTATTTTGCAAGCTTCTACTACATCATAAGGCTGCCCTGCTGGTTCAGGCAGTAAAGAATATGCCCACAATGCAGAATATCCAGGTTCTATCCCTGGACTGGGAAGATCTCCTGGAGAAGGAAATGGTTACCCACTGCAGTATTCTTGCCTAGAGAATTCCATGGACAGAGGAACTTGGCAGGCTTCAGTCCATGGGGTCACAAAAAGTCAGACACAACAGAAGCAACTTAGCACACATGCTGTATAAACATTCTTCTTTCTGGATTTGCCTGGAAATTCTTGGCATTTTAGCTGCTCTCAACTCTGTTCCACTGCCAGTTGACTGTCGTTTGTAATTGCAGTTTCAAAATTAGCAGGTAAAAAAACAATTAGCAGGTAATACACCATTTTTTTAAGGTAACCAATAAATTGACAGGGATGTTAAATTCAAGTCTACTGCTGATTCCTACAGGGCCATTCATCTTTGGCATTTAACACCACCTGCCTATGCAGGAAATTAAGTATTGTCCTTTCCTCAACTATAAATGTTTTCTTTTAATGGTGATATAAATCAAGTGATTGCAGAGAAATAATAAATTACAAAGAAAAGAAAAATGGGCCTGAATGTGTGGCTTTTTGTGACTACCTGGCTTTTTTCAACCAAGTGTGATGAAGTGGAGGATTAATGTAATGAAGCAAAAATGTGATGCTTTTTATTAATATGCAATCAGTTTTGAGCTCTTGGGTTTCTGAGACATTTCTTTTCTCTTTGATGGAAATAAACAGATTATACAATGTATGACTTTCAATAGCCATTTTATTTTGCTTTCATTAATCTGGTTGGTGTCAAAGAAAAGTTAGAAAATGCTTTAGCTTTTGCTTTTCCTCGGCCTTTCATATTTCATGTAGAGCATTGCTGACACATTTTATAGTGATGAATATTGTGTCATGTGAATGCAGCTTCTGGATTGAAGCAACAGCGTAAACTACTTGGGTTTTTGGACAATGCAAACATGAAGGGAGCTTCTTGACAAGCAAATATCGTGTTTGCTACTGTAGAGCTCTAATAGGCTGAGATAATCAGTTTCATTAAATGAGAATACAAGGGAATAAGGTCAGATCTAGTTAAAATGCCAGTGTGAACTGTGAATTCCCTTTCCTGTGTTCTCCTCTCTTCATGATCACGGCTGCACACACATCTGCTTCTTGCTGTCCCCCTGCCCCAGGCGGCTAGGGTGTCCTAAACTTGGTCTCTTTCTTCTACCCAATTTCCTACTCTCTTCCTCAGTCCACCCATTTTGCTCTCCAAGCACTCAGTCAAGACTCATCTCAAAAGGAAGATGGC
Source organism: Neotragus pygmaeus (assembly GCA_006410875.1). Lineage (NCBI taxonomy): Eukaryota > Metazoa > Chordata > Mammalia > Artiodactyla > Bovidae > Neotragus > Neotragus pygmaeus. The sequence goes on along the minus strand of SJYV01055318.1, from coordinate 1,453,825 downwards.
TCTCCAAACCTACAGGATATCATTCAATGGACACCTGCTTTCCTTTATGTATTTATTTTGGCCTCACAACATGGCTTGCAGGACCTTATTTTCGCAACTAGGGACTGAACCCGGGGCCCCCTCAGTGAAAGCACGGAGTCCTCACCACCGGAGGGCCAGAGAATTCGACACCTGCTTCAAATCTTGACTTGTCATAATAAAAAGCACCTTATTGTTTGGACTCCATTCTTGTTAGTTTGTGTAGGTGATTCAGACTTAAAAGATCCTCTGGGAAAATCCACAGACCTCTGAGATGGTAACAACAGCTAACATCATCACCAGCACTTTAAACATGATCAGAGCTGAGCAAGGCTATGTCAGGGTGCACTGGAGAGATACTTGAACAGAGAAGAGACTGGCACTGCAGCCACCCACTGGGTACCTCAAGCCCCTAATGTGTACATGGATGTGTGACCCCTGGCCGGTACCCTAGACACCAAGTGGAATTGGAGACCGACCACATGAAAGCACAGGTGCCTAAGCTGGGCTTGATCAGCTTCACAGTGTGCTGTGGGACTTTGTTCTTGAGGTTCTTAGATGACGAGCAAATCAGTCTCATAACAAATGACAGCTGATGTGTGAAAAAGTGAAAATGCTAGTTGCTCAGTCAAGTCCAACCCTTTGTGACCCCATCGACGGTAGCCCACCTGGTTCCTCTGTCCATGGAATTCTCAAGGCAAGAATACTGGAGTGGGTCACCATTCCCTTCTCCAGGGGATCTTCCTGACCAGGGATTGAACCCTCATCTCCTGCATTCCAGATAGATTTTTAACCATCTGAGCCACCAGGAAAGCCCCAAAATCACTTCCAAAAAAGCCATCCGTCTTCCATGCATCTCTACTCAGTAGATTTGTCCTGTCTCTGAGATTCCCAGCTTAGATCCTTGCTCTCCAACTACTCACAAGTTTTCATACATGGACATGCTCTCTAGTGAATGGATGCAACTGTTAAATAAACCTTTTCCCATTTGAGCATGTGTGAGAAACAAGTACTTTATCAAAGTCTCTGTGCAGTGTGTGTTTTAAGTGCCTTACAAACATTTAAAATACAGCAACTACAAAGCGTCGACACTTGAAAGCAACCAGACCTCCCCTGGTTGAGTTAACAAGAACTAAGACTTTGACCTTCCTTTGAGATAATGAGATCTGATTGTCTAGGACACCTTAGGAACAGTTATTCCTCACTGTAGGGGCAGTGTTCCTGTGAAAGAGCCAGGGAGTTTCTTTGTCTTATGAACCTGCTCGTGATTTCTATGAATCTCCCAGTTAAACTAAACTAAGACAATAGAAAGCTGTCCCCCTCCTGTCTTCTAAGGTGGGGAGAGTATCTTTCCAGCAGTACTGCCATTTCTCACTTGACACATACAGATGGCCCCACAACATTCCCGTGCCAGCTGATTCCAACAGCTGACACGCACACATCCATAGTTCATGTTGTAATATAAAATACGTTTAAAGCACAGGTACTTTGTATGTTTCCACGTGCATGTCATATCTCTAACAGCACATGCAAGACCATGAGTCTGTTTCCATCTTCCCACCCATCCCCTCCAACCCTCTGCCACGTGCTGCCCATTCAGTGTTCCACCAGTTAACAGACCCAGGGCAGATGCCACACAGGCAGCAGCTGCCCAGCAACATAGGCAACATGAGCATGATAGCCATGGTGCCAGAGAAGAGGGGCACGGGGTTCCAGGTGCACACTGTCTGCCAAGAGACCAGATGGGGCGGCAGGCAGATACTGACTCCTGTGTGCATGACAGGGCAACTGAGAGGCATCTCTGGTTGGTGGGAAACCATGAGTAGCTCATTATTGCCCATCGGCCACAGGATAATAAACGTGTCTTGGAAAACAGGGAACACGGCATAAGAGAGATGTCTTCAAATCGTCACTGTTTGTATTTCTAAAATTCTTTCCTTCCTGAGATTTAAGGGTCCATCCAGCACCTGAAAACCCTCCATCCTGCTCCTGGAGCTCGTGGCTCAAGGCAGATATTTCCTATAGTTGCCAGCACCATTGATTCACATGCAGCAACAGCAGTTAAGTCACTTCAGTCTTATCTGACCCCGTGCAACCACATAGATGGCAGCACACCAGGCTCCCCCATCCCTGGGATTCTCCAGGCAAGAACACTGGAGTGGGTTGCCATTTCCTTCTCCAATGCATGAAAGTGAAAAGTGAAAGTGAAGTTGCTCAGTCATGTCTGACTCTTCGCTACCCCATGGACTGCAGCCTACCAGGCTCCTCCGTCCATGGGATTCTCCAGCCAAGAGTACTGGAGTGGGGTGCCATGAGTCATTATTTATTCACAAGGTTGTTCATCCCAGGCATTCACCTACTATGTGCCAGATGCGACACTGCCTCCTAGCAAAAGATCAACACATCGTGGGGAAATAACCACGTTAAGTGACGAAGGCAGTGACTCCAAATGCAGGCGTGTCCCAGGCTCCTCAGGCCTGTTGTGTCAGGTGCGGGTTCAGAGGAGAGGTGCTGGTAGTCAGGCTGCATCTGGAAGGGCAAGGGGAGCTCTGCCCGGTAGAGATTCAGAGGAAAGAGCTCAGGGATACCAAGCACAGGGCAAGGTCTGGGAATGAGTGAAGCTGGAGGGTAGAGTCTTACTGTGTGAAGAGGGCAGAGGGGCAGGTGCTAAGAAGAGGGGGCAGGATGGCTGTGCGTACAGGCTGCATGGGATCCAGGTCCTCACAGCACCACTAAGGCCCTGCAGCTTGTTCCTCCTAAATGAGGTCATCGGAGCCCCCGTGAGCACCAGGACTGGGGCACTGTTTGAGCTGCACAGTTCAATAAATGTTAGCTCTCCCCGGATGTGAGTGCTCCCCAGGGTGTGACTTCTGGGCAGTCTTCCAACAGACTAGGCTGTCTGTTTGGTTTGAGTTTTGTTCTAGGTGATGTGGAGCCCATTCAAACAAAAGTGGAGTTTATTAGGAAAAGGTCAGCAAGTGACGCTGAGCCCCTGAGGGGTGGGTTCTAGGGTGACGCCTGCACTGACATCTTGGTCAGAAACTAAGGCTGCCCTCTCTGCTCCTGGGACCAGAGGGCCAGACATTGGCCGTTTTCTCAGGGATTCTCCCATATATTCTCTCTGTGAACCTGACTCTCTGGCCCCTCACATCTACCCTCCACAAAACCAGCCTGTTCTCCAGAATGAGAACCTGAACAGAACAAGCCCACTGCTTCACACCCTCCAGTCGCCTCTTGCTGCCTACACTCTATATTTCTTCCATCAAATCTCTTGCACACAACTTCTGTATCTTTCCTCTACCATTTTCACTGGATATGGAGGGTTTTGTTTATGGATCCATCTTCCTCACTTTTCTGTTTAAAGGCAAGAATTAGGCACTATACCTTTGTATTCTTATAGACCAGTTCAGTGAATGGAACAGATAGCTTTTAGGTAACATCTGATTACTCAGAAGTAAATAACCCATCCTATACATTTGTGGCTGGCGTAATCATGGACATATTTATGTTTAAGGATGAGAAACAGAATATTTCCTGGCATGTCAGTAAACAAAGGATGTCACCATCATGTCGCCAGTGATTGCAGCCACCTTGGGTGATTGCAGCCACCTTGGGAGGTGAGCCCCTGAGCCCTAAGGGAACTCAGGAAGGAAAGAATATTTGCTCTCTAGCAGCCATCAGACTGCAGCTACCCCGCAACGTAAGCTCCAAGGTAGCTCAGGAGGTGAAAAGCACAGGATATTGATCCCCAGATAGCTGAGGTGCTTAGGAAAGGAATGACTTCAATAAACGTAGGCTCTTGCATCTTCCCATACACAGAACTGCTAACTTCCTTAACTTGGGATATCTGGTTTTATTTAATTAACAATAATCTTTTGAGTAGACTCGTTTGGATGTGAGTTCAGTTCTGTTCAGTCACTCAGTCGTGTCCGACTCCTTGCGACCCCATGAACTCTCACATCCACACATGACTACTGGAAAAATCATAGCTTTGACTAGACGGACCTTTGTTGACAAAGTAATGGATGTGAGAGTTGGACCATAATGAAGGTTGAACACCAAAGAATTGATGCTTTTGAACCGTGGTGTTGGAGAAGACTCCTGAAGAGTCCCTTGGACAGCAAAGAGATCAAACCAGTCAATCCTAAAGAAAATCAATCCTGAATATTCATTGGAAGGACCAATGCTGAAGCTAAAGCTGAAGCTCCAATACTTTGGCCATCTGATGTGAAGAACGGACTCATTGGAAAAGACCCTGATGCTGGGAAAGATTGAAGGCAGGAGGAGAAAGGGAAAACAGAGGACGAGATGGTTGGATGGCATCACCAGATCAACAGACATGAGTTGGAGTAAACTCCAGGAGGTAGCGAAGGACAGGGAAGCCTGGCATGCTGCAGTCTATGGGGTCCCAAAGAGTCGGATGTGACTGAGCAACTGAACAACAACAATCTTCTGACTTTGGAATACCTGCCCTTTTTTAAAAAAACTGCTACATGTCCTGGTTCCCCTCTGGCCTCCTTGGAGCAGTTCTCTCAGGGTTACTTGAGGGTTCTTCAGCCCCCCTGAACCTTCTCTGAGTTCCACAGGGCAGGTTCCAACAGATGCTAATTAGGGAAAGGAGGGGATGCAGAGACAAGGAAGGAGCTGCCAAGAAACAGTAGTGCAGCCCTGGGCAGGTCCTGGATCCCCCTCACGGGAGGCATAGAACAATGTCTTTGAGCAGTTTTGCAGATACCAAAACCTCACTGTGTGGGGGAAGCTAACCGTGTGCTGCCTACAAGCACGGAGACCCTTGACTGGTTGGAAACCAGAAGGTTTATGCAAAAGACTGTAATTAATGGACAGAGGTTTAAAATCTGTGACTAATAAAGAGTTTCCAAAATAAGATAGATTCTTAGTTGTTATTTCAACGTTATTCTAGCATGAGTGTGTCGGTCTTAGGAAACGCAGGATGAAACAAGTGTGCAGTACCGATCAGAGTCTAGAACTGGATACAAAGCTAACATGAGTGATCCTAGAGATGCAAACATGGGACTGTGAGTACAAATCCCAACTTCATACCTGAAATCAGATCAGCTAGGGAAGACACCTGACTCTAGGACACAAGACCCTTGTCCAGACAAAGGGAGGTCAGGGGCGAGGTGAAGACCCCAGCAGCACACAGTAGAGCAGCAGAGATTAAAGAGCAATGCGACACAAGCACTTAGAAATCAGGCACAAAGTAACATGCATGGAAGGGTTTTGTGTCAATCGGAGGGCTGGCAAGAAGGAAGTAAGCAGCCTTGAAAAACAGGAGCAAGGGTTAGGAACTCCTTTTACTGGAATGTCTTTTACTGGGCACTTGGGGTCCAAAAAAGGAATTTAGTCTAAGGACTAGAGAAAAACAGGGGAAAAAAATTCAGGAAAGTGGCTACTGGATCAGATCATTCTTAATAGTGAACCAGTAATAATTTTGTGTTTTCTGCAGCATCCTCTAGACTATGGGAAACATTGTTTTTATAAGAAGAGGCAGAATTGACTCATACAAGTGAAAATTGAAAGAACCCAACTGAGAGATTAAAAATCTGCCAAACACCAATAATACAAAGAAAGAATGTGACTCAGACAGTTTCGGAGAACAACAACCAAGTCTTCAAGGATCAACTAATCCCACCGCTACTTTCATATTGGGTAGTTCCAGGTAATATTTCAGCATGCAGAACAACAGCCAGCAACCTAGGACCACCTGGTACCCCAGAGATGCTAAAAGCAACAACTTCTACTTGGAATTCAGCTTCTTTGGAAAAGCTATTATCTGGTCACGCAATGACTGCAAAAGAGCTGCAATACTGTCAAACTTATGGGGTGAAACTGAATAACAACACAGACCTCAAATAATGGGGATATTTAATCTTTGCCATCCTGAGGTAATGGGCTTCCCTGGTGGCTCAGGGATAAAGAAGTCACCTGCCAATGCAGGAGATACAGGTTTGATCCCTCAGTCAAGAAGATCTCCTAGAGAAGGAAATGGCAACCCACTCCAGTATTCTTGCCTGGAGAATTCCATGGACAGAGAAGCCTGGGGGGCTGCAGTCCATGGGGTCACAAAGAGTCAGACACGACTAAACGACTGTTGCAGAAACCAGCACTCGAGAAACCAAGCGCCATACTCAGAGAGTTGGAGAACTCAGGTTTATTACGTCAGCGGGCCCAGAGGAGTTAACACTCTAAGCTCTGAGCCCCGAACAAAGGGGTTACAGAGTTTTTAATACATGGACAGGCATGATTAAGCAGATTTGCAGGGCCTAGGAGATTGCAAAGAGCAGGACAAGGGTAAGTGAGATAAGTTTCAGTTCCTAGTACTGTGAGCCCCCACTTTTTGAGACTATATGACCTACATGATCCAGACTTTGCAAGGAGCAAGCTGAGTTACAGAGGCAGAAGGAGCAGGTTATGTAAAATTTTAACTTTTCCATTTCAATATAAACAACAACAATCCTAAACTAAATGTGCTCCAAATGCTTCAATTGTTTTTCAAACGACATGGTTTAAGCACTCTTAATCATCTTTAAATGTTTCCATTAAGATATGATTCACATACCAGCTAACTCATCCTTTTAAAGTGTAGAATTCAGTGGCTTTTAGTTTATTCACAGAATTGCACAGCCATCACCACAATCAATTTTAGAACATTTTTATCACCCTCAAAAGTCTTTCCTTATTTCCTCTCTAACACCTCCATCCCCTGTAACCACTAACCTCCTATTTCTGTGAATGTTTCCCTGGAGATTTCATGTAAGTGAAATTATACAATGTGTGGTCTTTTTTTTAAAATATAAATTTATTTATTTTAATTGGAGATTAATTACTTTACAATATTGTATTGGTTTTGCCATACATCAACATGAATCCGCCACAGGTATTCCCCATCCTGAATCCCCCCTCCCTCTTCCTTCCCCGTACCATCCCTCTGGGTCATCCCAGTGCACCAGCCCCAAGCATCCAGTATCAAGCATCGAACCTGGACTGGTGATTCATTTCATATATGATATTATACATGTTTCAATGCCTTTCTCCCAGATCATTCCACCCTCTCCCTCTCCCACAGAGTCCAAAATACTGTTCTATACACCTGTGTCTCTTTTGCTGTCTCGTATACAGGGTTATCATTACCATCTTTCTAAACTCCATATATATGCGTTAGTATACTGTATTGGTATTTTTCTTTCTGGCTTACAGGCATCCACCTCATTAGAACTGAAATGTGTCATCTTTAGTGACTAACTTCTTTCACTTAGTTATCAAAGTCTATCCATATTGTAGGATGCATTAGTATTTTATTTCTTTTTATTGTGGAATAATGTTATTCACTGTAATAATAAGAGCAATATTCCATTGCTTGTACATACACACTTTGCTTGTCCATTTATCAGTTGGGTTTGAACTGTTTCCACATTTTGGCTATTATGAATAATGCTGCTATCAGCATTCATGTACAAAGTTTCAGTGTGGACATATGTTTTCGATTCTCTTGGGTATATACCTAGAAGTGGAGGTTATGTGTTGTATGGTAATTCTATATTTAACTTTTGAGGAATTATCAAGCTCTTTTCCACAATAGCTGTACCTTTTTATACTCCCACCAACAATATGCAAGAATTTCAATTTTTCTACATCTTCACCAACATGTTTTCATTCTAATCATCTTAGTGGCTGATTCCAACCATCAAAGTGAGTGTGAAATAATACCTTGTGGTTTTAAGTCTTATTCCCCTAGTAACTAATGAGACTGAAAATCTCTTTATGTGCTAATTGGCAATTTGTATGTCTTCTTTGGAAAAGTATTCATATTTTCCCCCATTTTTTAGCTCATTTGTTTGATTTTTTTGTTGGTAAACATTTTTTTAAATTCTAGTTATGTAAGTCCACTTTAATTTGTCTAAATCATACTTGCTTACATTGTGGCTCAGATAGTAAAGAATCTGCCTGCACTGCAAGAGACCTGAGTTCAATCCCTGGGCTGGGAAGACCCCTAGGAGAAGGGAATGGCAACCCACTCCAGTATCCTTGCCTGGAGAATCCCATGGACAGAGGAGCCTGGTGGGCTACAGTCCATGGGGTCGCAGAGTCAGACATGACTGAGTGACCAACACACTTGCATCTAATAATGGAAAACACAGAAATTCCTTGTACCTTTGTTTCTCCACCCATCAAAAGGAGTAATATTACCATCAAAATGAGGTGACAACACAGAACCTGTGTGAGGGCTATTTATCACAGTGACTGAGCCATGATAGGAGCTCAGGAAATGAGACCAATCTGAAAGGACTTGTTGATGGTTGAAAGTAACCACGGTGCAATTAGGACTCTGTATTTGGGGGTTTGAGATAGCATTTACNCCAACACACTTGCATCTAATAATGGAAAACACAGAAATTCCTTGTACCTTTGTTTCTCCACCCATCAAAAGGAGTAATATTACCATCAAAATGAGGTGACAACACAGAACCTGTGTGAGGGCTATTTATCACAGTGACTGAGCCATGATAGGAGCTCAGGAAATGAGACCAATCTGAAAGGACTTGTTGATGGTTGAAAGTAACCACGGTGCAATTAGGACTCTGTATTTGGGGGTTTGAGATAGCATTTACAGACCTCAAAGATAACATAATTGTGTTGTAAGTCTTATCAAAACAAGTCATGAAATTTTTAAAAATCAGGGTAGTATTAAAAATCCCCAGAAGATGTATTGGGTTGTGATATAATTGCACAAATATGATAATGAGTGACTAGATAGAAAAGTTTTCAACAGGAAAGAGATTACAAGACAAGAATGCTTAAGAAGTACAAAGAATAATCATTTGATATGCATGACTGTATGATTTTTACATCCATTGTATATGGTTTTTGAGATCAACAACAATGCCTGGGGAAAAAATTAAACATTCTACTTCATCAGAATTAAACTATTTTCTCCATTAAGAAATAAAATATTCTTGAAGATTTTATTTACTTCTGGGTGAAGCAGGAAAGGATTCTGGAACCAAAAACCTCCAACTGTGGTCAAGGGATTAAACCAGTTCTACAAACACACACATGGCAGTTGTGGATTTTGTAACAGTGATCAAGCGTGTACCAAGCAGACAACACTGTGTTAGTTATTCACAGATGGATTGCTGATAACTCCTGTTCTAGTCAACGCCCATGTTGCTGAACAACTTGGAAGGTTTCATAATTGATTGGTATTTCAAGAAAGTCCCCAGAGAAGATAAAACTACAAGTGTCATTTCCAAGTTCTCTTGGACCAGGTCACATCATTTAGTGAATTAACTTCTGTTAAAGACATAAAAACAACCAAATTTAATTGGTACAGGAAGCACCTCAAAAAGAGCTGATGGCAGCATTTGCTAAAACAGTGGGCTTCCCTGGTGGTCCAGTGGTTAGGAATCTGCCTCCGAATGCAGGGCATACAGATTTGACCCCTAGTCTGGAAAGATGCCTGGTCCAGGAATCCCACTTAGATGCCGTGGGGCAACTGAGCCCGTTGTATTTCCCCAGGTGTTGCTAGGACCCACCTGCCAATGCAGGAGACTTGGATTTGATCCCTGCATTGGGAAGATCCCCTAGAAGAGGACACAGCAATCCACTCCAGTATTTTTGTCTGCAGAATTCCGTGGACAGAGGAGCCTGGAGGGCTACAGCCTATAAGGTTACAAAGAGTCGAACACGACTGAAGTAACTTAGCACACCTGAGCCCTTGCACCAATACTGCAGAGCCCACATGCTGCAAACACTGAGCCAGGTGCCCTAGAGCCTATGTGCTGCAATAACAGAAACCACTGCAGTAAGAAGCCTGTGCACACTGCAACTAGAGAGTGGCTCTGCTCGCCGCAACTAGAGAGAAAGCCTGCACTGAGCAACAAAGACCCAGTGCAGCCAAAAATCAATAAATCAGTAAAATAAAAACAAGCAAACATTATTGGACTTTCACACAAATTATAAGGACCATCTTATTGCCAAGTCATTATATTTTAACCTCTTAGCCTTTCATGTAAAATTAATAAAAAGAATCAGTTTACAATTTATAAGACTATCCAAATATAAGGCAGGAAATAAAACCAACTTCAGTTCTGAGCATGGCGGTGACATAATTTTTCTCTGCTTTCCTCCCCACAGACAGGAATCAAGAGAGCGCATCTTCCACACAGGCCCTGCCTATCTTCCTTCTGAAGAGCCTCACCAGGACAGAATTCTAATCCAGATCAAACTCGGCCTCTCCATATTAAGTGCAAGTAGTAGAGATCAGGTGTGGCTTAATCAACCCCCAGACTGGATGCAAATTATGTTCTTCCTCTCCTGCACCAACGTTATAAAAAGAAAATGCTGCTACTCATTTAACCTCAGACCATCTCTATCGCTGAAAGGAAGAAAATATAATTATGCTCATTTTCCAGGTTAAAAATGAGGTACAAGACAATTAAATGCCTGACCTTGTGTCAAAAAGCGAATCCAAGCGGCAAATCTATTAGAAATTCTTAAGTGCAAGCCAGGATTTTTTTCAACTCATCAAGCTCTGTGTTCTAAAATATCTGATCTGAAGCCAATTTCTTCTAAATGGTTGGAAAAAGGAGAACAAAAGGCTAGGTTTCATTGTTTTCACCCTGCCATCTCCTGACTTTAGATGGGGAAACAATGGAAACAGTGACAGACTTTATTTTGGGGGGCTCCAAAATCACTGCAGATGGTGACAGTAGCCATGAAATTAAAAGATGCTTTCTGCCTGGAAGAAAAGCTATGACCAACCTAGACAGCATATTAAAAAGCAGAGACATTACTTTGCCAACAAAGGTCCATCTAGTCAAAACTATGGTTTTTCCAGAAGTCATGTATGGATGTGAGAGTTGGACTAGAGTGCCGAAGAACTGACGCTTTTGAACTGTGGTGTTGAACAAGACTCTTGAGAGTCCTTTGGACTCCAAGGAGATTCAACCAGTCAATCCTAAAGGAAATCAGTCCTGAATGTTCATTGGAAGGACTGATGTTGAAGCTGAAACTCCAA
>SJYV01055318.1:1391198-1441596 GCA_006410875.1 Neotragus pygmaeus | reverse complement strand
TCGTTCTATGAAGCTTTTTCTAATTAAGCGGCACGCACTTTCCAGACAGCTGGCCTGGGTCAAATTACAACTTGGGACCACTGAAAATCTTGAAACTAATTGACCCGGGGTTCAAAGTCCTTGACACCATATCTCCTATGAGCAATGCTAGTCAGCCAGGCAGCAACAGCCACTCTAGGCAACCTTGGTCTATCTTACTTTCCATCTTCCATTTAATTCGGTTGCACATATTTTTAAAAGTTTAATCATCTTCCCTTTTGAAAAGAGCTCTGTTAGTACCTGCAATCATTTCTTTCAATTATCATGCTTGGCCTTCAGAAGGAGGGCATTTCAATTTCATGGTCGACACAGGATGCAATTTTACACTTGAAAATAATGGCAAGAGCTTTCTGTAATGGACATTGAGACAGCATTTCAGCTGCAGATGACCCAACACTTTACTAGCTGGAAAGAAACAGAGCTTTTGAGATGCACTCTAGAATTTCTAGGAAAATTTGGAACTGGATTTTGCAGACTAATACTTTTAAATAATTATTACCTTTGGCCTGACAGGTACTGACCCATTACAAATAAATGCTGTTGACAGAAATAACTGAAACAGAAATCAGTACTGTTGACCTGGTCATCACTCCTTTTCCTTCCTAAAGATTTAATGAAATGCATCCTTTTTGTTCTCTATTGTTGATAAAGCAAAGATCCCGAAGTTGAATTGGTGCCTAGCTTTAACAATAAAATAGATATGAGGTGTCTTGAAATTAAAATGTATGCTTTAAAACTGCAATTTAGAACTCTGAGAGCTCAAGTCTTTTTAAAAATGTTTGGGATTTTCCTGGCATTCCAGTGGTTAAGACCTTGCCTTCCAATGCAGAGGGTGCAGGTTCAACCCCTCCTTGGGGGTTAAGATCCCACATGCCTCATGGTCAAAAAACCAGAACACAAACCACAGAAGCAATATTGTAACAAATTCAATAAAGATTTAAAATGTAGCTCTTTATTCCTAAAAGTTGCTCTTGAAGTATGACTCTCTTTGCTCTGAAGAGGACACAAAAGCCTTTGCCCTTCAGCCATGGAGGCCACCACAGCTGCAGGGCCTCAAGTTTTAAAGATGTGTTGACAATGAGACATCACCTCACACCTGTCTGAACAGCCATGACTCAAAAGAAGAGAGATAACCAGTGCTGACGAGGATGTGGAGAAGAAGGACCACTCCTACCCTGTTGGTGGGAATGTAAATTGGTCAGGCACTATGGAAAACAGTACAAAAGTTCCTCAAAAAAAAAAAACTAAAAATAGAGACCATAGAACCCAATGATTCCTCTTCTAGGCATTTATCTGAAGGAAACCAAATCACTGCCTTCAAAAGATATCTGCACCTCCATCCATGTTCACTGCAGTATGATTCACAGTAACCAAGACACGGAGACAACCTCAGTGTCCTACAGTGAATGGATGGATAAAAGTATGTGATCTGTGTACACACTGGGATATTATTTAGCTCTAAAAAAGAAGGAAATCCGGCCATTTAAGACAATAGGGATAGATCTTGAGGGCATCATGCTAAGTGAGGTAAGTCTGGCAGAGGAAGACAAATACTTCACAATCTCACTTACATGTGGAACCTGAAAAAAACAGATTTATAGATATAGAGAACCGGGTGGTGGCTTCCAGAGGTGGGGGGTAGGCAAACTGGATGAAGGTAGTCAAAAGGTTCAAACTTCTTGTTACTTGTCAATTATATCTCAATTTTTTCAAAGTGTGTTGAGCAGTCCCTCTCTGTAGGAAAGAGTCTTTCGTCTCCATGAAGAGGGCAGTGTTCCCATCATGGTGCTGACGCTTCTCCTTCACGCTCCTGTCTGTGTCCCCAGTACTTCCTACAGTTCTATTCATCATAGCATGCATTTTTAGCTGAAGGATAATTGCTTTACAATGTTATGCAGATGAATGGATAAAGAAGGTGTGGCACATATACACAATGGAATATTACTTAGCCATTAAAAGGAACTCATTTGAGTCAGTTCTACTAAGGTGGATGAAACTAGCACCTGTTACACAGAGTGAAGTAAGTCAGAAAGAGAAAAACAAATATTGTATATTAACACACGTATATGGAATCTGGGAAAATGGTGCTGATGAACCTATTTGCAGGGCAGGAATGGCGACACCGATCACAGCATGTTTTAGACACAGATTTCCAATCTGATGGAGTCATGAGATGATTGATTATAGAGTCTCACTTCCTGTTTAATCCAAACAGCTGGGTTTTAAAGGACCACAGACCTCATTGTGGCTGTTCATTTCCAACTTGCTAATATCGATGACAGAAGCAGACAAATCTAGGTCAAAAGCATCTAGAAGCACCGTGAGAAACACCCACATGTGCACAGAACCACGCAAAGAGAGGTACAAGGGCTCAAACCAAAAAGCCAGGACCTACTCGGAGGCCATGAGTTTTGGAAGGAAGATCTTTTCCACCAACTGCCTTGTAAACATAGGCTCGAGGCAGAGAAAAGATCTGCTAATTTCTAACAGACAAGCTTCCAGTGCTTGGTTCACAGAGTACACGTGGCAGACGCCAAACTGTGCACCCAGAGATTTCAGGACCTAGTGAGCAGCACTGAAGAGACAGATGGCTTAAAATCTGGAGGAAAGTCACCTCCCTAAGACAAAGCACTTTTGCAAATGATTTTGGCAACGATTTACAACGAAGTTCATCAATCACCTGCAGATAAAGGCCACAATAGAGACTCGCCGGCAGTGTCACAGGGTGAGTCAGAGCAGAAAACCTAAACCCCAAGTGCAATCAGCATCAAAACATGTTCCAGCCCATGGGAGGAAACTTCCTCCCCCTTGAGAGAATCAGAAGCCGACTTTCCAGGTCAAGCACTGACAGGAGAGCTCTCATTTATTTGTAGACAGACACCTATATGTTCTCTTATAGATACATATATGCATAGGCCACTCACTCATACATATGTTTAGACATTAACTGAGCAAATGTATAATAAGTGACTAAAATGGACCAATCACTGTTTTCACTCCCAGAACTATAGAAAATCATAAAATAAAGTTCCTACCCCACAGAACTGATGTTCTTATGAAAAGAGACAGTGACTAAACCACATAAGCACATCACCCATCAGCTGGTGGTAAGTTCAAGCAAGCTGAGTGCTGGGTGGGGTGGGGTGCTGTCTTATGGAGGATAGCAGAGGAAGGCCTCACGAGAGGGCAGTGAAGCAGAGATGTGAAGTGCATGAGGATAAAACGTGCAGAGTTCTAGATGAAGAGCATTCCAAACAATGCGAATGGCAAGTGCAAATGGCGTGGGGTCAGAGCATAGCCGGTGTGCTGGACAAATGGCAGAGAGGCCTGGAGCTGGATGAAGTGAGGAGAGTAGGAAGGAGTAATCTATATCCATGAAAATGGGCCCTATCACTTTGGCTGGTTGTCCCCCCTTTTTTCTCCCCCCATCTACCATTTCTTTCTTTCTCCACTGCATCATTGTCATTCCCGTATAACTCCTATTAACCTGGAACACACATTTTCAAAATGTTCTCTTTCAATTCCCTGGCAATCCAGTGGTTAAGACTCTGCACTTCCAATACAAGGAGCATGGGTTCAATCCCTGGTCAGAGGACTATTTACTAAGATTTCATCTGCTGTGCAGTGCAGCCCAGAAAATATATTTTAAAGTGTTCTCTTTGTTTATATAATTATATTTAAACATACATATCAGATACATAAAGGCTGTGTTCTATCTCTTATGAAAATGAAAAGACTGTTGATTCATATTTTTATGTGATTGCGTTGCTCACATCAACTGTATCTTCTACATGTCCAAGACCGATGATACACTTTGAATTTATTATTTTCAGAGACCATGAATCAAAGATATTGATTTTATACAAACTATCTCCTACTGATGGGATTGTTTCTTTCCAATTTTTGCTACTATAAACAACAATGATATACCAATTTAATGGAATAGGTACATGTTTATTAATAAGTATTGATGCCCTTCAAACAAAAGTTATAAGACTTCACATTTTGCCCAGGAGGGTGTACTTCCCCTCACATCATGTTATAACCATATTCATATTGAGTCTTTTACTCACCAGAGTCCCAATATGAAGCAAGTGTTGATAAAATTGAAGGGAGAAATAAACAGTTCTACAGTTGTGTTTGGAGGCATCAAAATGTCACTTTCCATAATGAATACACCATCTGAACAAAACTTGAGCAGCACTATAAACCAAATAGACCTAACAAATACATGGAACATGCCATCCACTCAGCAACGACAGAGCACATATTCTTCTCAAGTGCACAGGGAAACTTCTCCAGGATATGTGAGGTCACAGAGCAAGTGTTAATACATTTAAAAGATTAAAAGCATTTAAAGAATTTTTCTAACCAAATGGAATAAAACTATAAGCCAGTAGCAGAAGGAAAACAGGAATATGCGTGTCTACGTGGAAGCGAAATGCACACTATTGAACAGTCAATGGGTCAAAGAAGACATCACCAAAAAAATTAAAAATAGAGACTAATGAAAATAAAAACACAATAAAATTTATCAGATGCATTTTTCAGGGGAGAATTTCTAGTTGCAATGCCTATATTAAAAAAGAAAGAAATATTTCAATCCTGTAACCTAACTTTATACCTCAAGAAACTAAGAAAAGTAGATCAAACTAAACAGAAAGCTAACAGAAGAAAAGGAGAATGATAAGATTAGAGATCAATGAAATAAAGAATAGAACACAAAGAATCAGTGAAACCTAAAGTTGGGTGTTTGAAAAAAAATCAACAAAGTAGGCAAACCATTAGCTAGAATGATAAAGGGAAAAAGAGAAGACGGCAAATAAACAAAATCAGAAATGAAATTGCGCATGCTACTGATACTGACCTTCCAGAAATAAAAAGTATCATCAGATAAAAAGTACAAACACCTAGAACATTGACCGTAATNCAGAGATCAATGAAATAAAGAATAGAAAACAAAGAATCAGTGAAACCTAAAGTTGGGTGCTTGAAAAAAAATCAACAAAGTAGGCAAACCATTAGCTAGAGTGATAAAGGGAAAAAGAGAAGACGGCAAATAAACAAAATCAGAAATGAAATTGCGCATGCTACTGCTACTGACCTTCCAGAAATAAAAAGTATCATCAGATAAAAAGTACGAACACCTAGAACATTGACCGTAATCAAGAAGAAGGAGAAAAGGGAGGAGGAATAGGAGGTGAAGGGCAAAGAAACTGACATTAACATTAAACAAGACTTCGCATTCCACCCCCCACCCCGATTGTCAAAACTGTAATCATCCAATTACATAAAAGAGAATAGAAATCTAGTTAAGCCTATATCATTTATATTCAAAGGAGAAAAGCATCTGGCAGCTCTGGCTTATAACTAGAAAATTAAAACACCAAAGAGAAACTGGCACATGCTTTTGCCCTTGGGAACTGGAGTTTTTAAAGCCAGTTGAAGAAGCAAAGTTAAACAACAAACTCTTCCTATTTCAGTAGACAAAATCCAAATCTGACAAAACATGAAGACTTTCAATGTATGAATCAGGCAATAAAAAAACTTTCATTTAAATAATCAATCCATAACATATTCCATGTATTCAAATGTATTTCTGCATTTCATCTTCTTGAAATTAAATCATTTAGCTACATCAGGAAACACAGTAAGCTAAAGGGTCACCATTCAAATCTTCTATCATTTACTGCAATTCGCTTGTGGTGGGAGGAAGCTTGCTTCTCCCTGGTCTTCAAGTATCTTGCCTGCCTGCCTTCTGGGTTTCAATAGCCAAGATTGAGAGACTGGGAAGAAAATAACAGTGAAGAGCATTGTAACTAATTGTGAAGCTGATGAAGGAATATGTTCAAGGCGTCACCCTGATGTGGGGTAATGAGGCCACTGCCCAGAGCAGGAACCCAACCCAGGATCATCTGGACATTGCAATTCGACATCAGCAATTCTCAAAAATCTTTACAACAAACACTGGGCTTCGTGGAAGGTAAGCAGATGTGCAGGAAATCACATCTTTTTCCTTTCCAGTCACCCCCCTTGAAAGCGACATCTGAGTGCTTCTTCAGAGAGTGGGAGGTCTCCAGGACTGTCACCTGAGCCACCACTTTGCAAGCTTGGAGACACGTGTGTGTTGTTTAACAGTTCACCTGAGAGTGGGGCTCAGGCTGTGAGAAGTGAAAACATGTGAGAACATGGCCCAATGGGCCAGTAAGAATAATTGCTTGGGGCAGACCAGGAAATGGGCTTATTTTTCAAATGACTTCTAGAGCCTCTTTTCACTTACTTTGATGTTTATTATAAATTATTTTAATAACAATTCAATAATAATTGAAAGCTAATATTCTAAAAGTTAAAAAACAAAACCTGAATAAGACTCTCAGTCAGCATAAAATCATAATAATCATAACTCATGCATTAATGTGGAAAATTCTGAAAGGGATGGGGATACCAGACCACCTAACCTGCCTCTTGAGAAATCTGTATGCAGGTCAGGAAGCAATAGTTAGAACTGAACATGGCACAACAGACTGGTTCCAAATAGGAAAAGGAGTAGGTCAAGGCTGCATATTGTCACCCTGCTNTTTTGAACTGTGGTGTTGGAGAAGACTCTTGAGAGTCCCTTGGACTGCAAGGAGATCCAGCCAGTCCATTCTGAAGGAGATCAACCCTGGGATTTCTTTGGAAGGAATGATGCTAAAGCTGAAGTTCCAGTACTTTGGCCACCTCATAAGAAGAATTGACTCATTGGAAAAGACTCCGATGCTGGGAGGGATTGGGGGCAGGAGGAGAAGGGGACGACCGAGGATGAGATGGCTGGATGGCATCATGGACTCGATGGATGTGAGTCTAAGTGAACTCCGGGAGATGGTGATGAGGGAGGCCTGGCGTGCTGCGATTCATGGGGTCACAAAGAATCGGACACGATTGAGCAACTGAACTGAACTGAACTGAACATGCATTAAACCCTATCAACACAGGACATTTTTAAGTTCTGCTCTGTAAATTATGGGATGCTTTCTTAGGAAGATGTCCCATTAAGTTAATTCAGAACAAAACGGTGGGCCTCCCCTGGCAGTCCAGTTGTTAGGACTCTGAGTTTCCACTGTGGGGTGAGGGGTGAGGGGAGTCCAGATTCTATCCCTGCAAGGTGTGCAGCACACTATAAAATGTAAAACGTCACCATAAAAGACAGTTAAATATCTGATCTGTTATCCTTTAGTCGGGAGGTTATAAATATAGGCATACATATATTTGTCAGTTATGACAGTTTAAGTGGTTTTTCCCTTTGGAAGATAGACTTCGATTATAAGTTATTTCCCACTTACATTTTTAGATTCTTAATTTAAAAGAAAACAAGTGAAGGCCCAAGCTTATTTTAGATCATCAGGTGTTCAACTGTGAAATAAACACGTATCACCAATACACAAAGATTAAAACTGTGTCTCATGGGTTTTTACAGCCACAAAATTGTGCTTTTTTTTCCCTTGCACCTCAGATTTTCAGATGGTGTCTTCTTTTTGGAGGAAAGACGGTCATCTAAATGGTGTGCTTTTGTAGTTTCCCTTCTGTGGGCCCTGATCCAGACCCCTGTCTCCATGGTAGAGGGGAAATTCAACCTAAGAAAGCCACTACCTTGATATGAGTTCTATACCATTAATCGTGGTTTGTTTAAAGTCATTGAGGGATTCAGATGCAGAAATCACTTTGCAGATGAGAGGCAGGGTATGGCTGGACCAAGTCCCAAAACTCATGATGGAAGAAGAAAAGCAGGAAGGTGGGACGAGGATGCAGCTGGTTAGGGAACACAGCGCCTTAGGAGTTGGGGGAGGGGCCTTGGAAAACACATGATAAGAGGCCCCGGAGGGCAGGGAAGGGGCCACAGAATTCTGAGGAACAAGAGGAAGAACAGATGGGGGTGTTACATGCACGCACCATGATATTGCCAGCATTCAAAGAACACGGATCCTGTTTTTCCTGCTCACTGATCCTTTCCTGTTCATTGATTTAGATACCGGCTTATGTCCATGTTTTCGTTTGAGTTGAGTGTGTGCTCAGTCAACAAAGCCCAAAATGCAGTACTTGGACGCAGTCTCAAAAACAACAGAATGATCTGTTTGTTTCCAAGGCAAACCATTCAATATAACAGTAATCCAAGTCCATGCCCCAACCAGTTATCCTGAGGAAGCTGAAGTTGAATGGTTCTATGAAGACTTACAAGATCTTCTATAACTAAAAAGATGTCTTTTTCATTATAGGGAACTGGAATACAAAAGTAGGAAGTCAAGAGATACAGTAACAGGCAAATTTGGCCTTGGAGTTCAAAATGAAGCAGGGCAAAGACTAACAGAGTTTTGCCTAGAGAATGCACTGGTCATAGCAAACACTCTCTTCCAACAACACAAGAGAAGACTCTACACATGGACATCACCAGATGGTCAATACCAAAATCAGATTGATTATATTCTTTGCAGATGAAGATGGAGAGAAGCTCTATACAGTCAACAAAAACAAAACCAGGAGCTGACTATGGCTCAGATCATGAACTCCTTATTGCCAAATTCAGACTTAAAGAAAGCAGGGAAAACCACAAGACCATTCAGGTATGACCTAAATCAAATCCCTTACAATTATACAGTGGAAGTGACAAACAGTTTCAAGAGATTAGATCTGATAGAGTGCCTGAAGAACTGTGGATGGAGGTTCGTGATTGTACATGAGACAGTGATGAAGACCACCCCCAAGAAAATGAAATGGAAAAAGGCAAAATGGTTGTCTGAGGAGGCCTTACATATAGCTGAGAAAAGGAAAGACGCTAAAGGCAAAGGAGAAAAGGAAAGATATACCCATTCGAATGCAGAGTTCAAAAGAATAGTGAGGAGAAATAAGAAAGCCTTTCACAGTGATCAATGCAAAGAAACAGAGGAAAACAATAGAATAGGAAAGACTAGAGATCTCTTCAAGAAAATTAGAGATACCAAGGGAACATTTCATGCAAAGATGGCACAAAAGGACAGAAATGGTATGGACATAACAGAAGAAGAAGATTTTAAGAAAAGGTGGCAAGAATACACAGAAGAGCTAAACAAAAAAGATCTTCATGACCCAGATAATCACAATGGTGTGATCACTCACCTTGAGCCAGACATCGTGGAATGCGAAGTCAAATGGGCCTTAGGAAGCATCACTATGAACAAAGCTAGTGGAGGTGATGGAATTCCAGTTGAGCTACTTCAAATCCTGAAGGATGATGCTGTGAAAGTGCTGCACTCAATATGCCAGCAAATTTGGAAAACTCAGCAGTGGCCACAGGACTGGAAAAGGTCAGTTTTCATTCCAATCCCAAAGAAAGGCAATGCCAAAGAATGTTCAAAATACCACACAATTGCACTCATTTCACACGCTAGCAAAGTAATGCTCAAAATTCTCTAAGTCAGGCTACAACAGTATATGAATTGTGAACTTCCAGATGTTCAAGCTGGATTTAGAAAAGGTAGAGGAATCAGAGATCAAATTGCTGACATCCATTGGATCATCGAAAAAGCAAGAGAGTTCCAGAAAAACATCTACTTCTGCTTTATTGACTACACCGAAGCCTTTGACTGTGAGAATCACAACAAACTGAGGAACTGTCTTCAAGAGATGCAAATACCAGACCACCTTACCTGCCTTCTGAGAAATCTGTATGCAGGTCAAGAAGCAACAGCTAGAACTTGACATGAAACAACAGCCTGGTTCCAAATCGGGAAAGGAGTACATCAAGGCTGTATATTGTCACCCTGCTTCTTTAACTTATATGCAGAGTACATCATGTGAACTGCCTGGCTGGATAAAGCACAAGGTGGAATCAAGATTCCTGGATATCAATAACCTCAGATATGCAGATGACACCACCTTTATGGCAGAAAGTAAAGAAGAACTAAAAAGCCTCTTGATGAAAGTGAAAGNCTTATATGCAGAGTACATCATGTGAACTGCCTGGCTGGATAAAGCACAAGGTGGAATCAAGATTCCTGGATATCAATAACCTCAGATATGCAGATGACACCACCTTTATGGCAGAAAGTAGAGAAGAACTAAAAAGCCTCTTGATGAAAGTGAAAGAGGAGCATGAAAAAGTTGGCTTAACGCTCAACATTTAGAAAACTAAGATCATGGCATCTGGTCCCATCACTTCATGGGAAATAGATAGAGAAACANATCTAGTCAAGGCTATGGTTTTTCCAGTGATCATGTATGGATGTGAGAGTTGGACTGTGAAGAAAGCTGAACACAGAAGAATTGATGCTTTTGAACTGTGGTGTTGGAGAAGACTCTTGAGAGTCCCTTGAACTGCAAGGAGATCCAACCAGTTTATCGTAAAGGAGACCAGTCCTGGGTGTTCGTTGGAAGGACTGATGCTCAGGCTGAAACTCCAATACTTTGGCCACCTCATGCAAAGAGTTGACTCACTGGAAGAGACCCTGATCCTGGGAGGGATTGGGGGAAAGAAGAGAAGGGGAAGACAGAGGATAAGATGGTTGGATGGCATCAATGACTCGACGCACATGAGTTTGGGTGAACTCCGGGAGTTCGTGATGGACAGGGAGGCCTGGCATGCTGCGATTCATGGGGTTGCAAAGAGTCAGACAGGCCTGAGCAACTGAACTGAACTGAATCACTTTATTCACATCTTGGTTTTTTATTTTCAGTTGATTGCTTTAATGGTTTAGTCATGAAAAGTGAACTATACTTTTCACTACAAATGATCAGTTTTCTTTCTTGCCAGTATTTGTTTTCTTGTTTCTGTTTCTTGTCTTATTGTAGAAGACAGAAAGTTCAAGCTAATGTTTAAAAAACAGTGGTTTGTTTTTATCAGAAGCATTCTTTGCTTCTAGAAGAGTTTTGGGGACATAAGACCACAGTATTTTTAAGAAGAGTTTAGGAAAATGACAATCCACTAAAAGTAAGGGAGAGAAGATCAGCGAACAGCACACAGAATTGCAGAAACCAACACAGGGTTTCTGCTTCTACTTCAGTGTGTAACTGTAAAAGATCTTTTCCTGTAAATGAAAAGAAATATATGACATTTACTTAACCAGGAGTGGCTTAAACTGGGAAAGATAAGTTTAAAGAAGATTTTATTTAATCTCATTATAATGAAGTGAAGAAAACAAAGATTAAGATTAGGGATAAATTTTAATCTCTGATTATTAAGGGTATAGTTGTGTTCATAGTATTTTGATGTACAATAAAAGTAAAATTTAGCTAAATTTGTATTGCTCATCAACTGATTATTATTGGTTTGGATTTCCCAGATTTTATTTCATGAGCTCATTTTTCCTTTGCTTTTCATATTCCCTAAAATAGCTAAGTAACCTTACATGCAGTCATGTACAGATGTGAGAATTGGACCATGAAGAAGGTTAAGCATGAAAGAATTGATGTTTTTGAACTATGGTGCTGGAGAAGACTCTTGAGTGTCCCCTGTACAGCAAGGAGACCAAACCAGTCAATCCTAAAGGAAATCAACACCGAATATCCTTTGGAAGGACTGTTGCTGAAGCTGAAGCTCCAATCCTTTGACCACCTGATGCAAAGAGTCAACTCATTGGAAAAGACGCTGATGCTAGGAAAAATTGAGGGCAGGAGGAGAAGGGGGTGACAGAGGATGAGACAGTTGGATGGTGCCGCGGCCAGCACAGTCAAGGAGCAACCCCCGTAAGGAGGACGCGAAGGAGAACGCCCGCTTAGAAAAAATAAGATGACAGAAAGATGGGGTTGAGAGGATCAGACCTCATTGTCTGATACCGACTTTATTAGGTATTCAGTATATATAGGATAACACACATGATTTATGACATCTGCTAGGTTATTTTTACCTAGATAATTACTCACCAGACCTTCACCACTGTGTGCAGAGCATAAGGCTTTGAAGTGCGATAAGCACCTGTGACCAGAACATAGTGACCAGACATCTTGGAGATACAAGGTCGTAAACACATTCTTCAGGGAGGCGGGACAGAGAGCTTAGGGCAATGCCTAGGGGCTCAGCAATATCGCTAAGCAGCTCCCAAAACTTAACCCTTCACGGGCAGTCCCCCGCAGCTCCCCCTTTTTTATTTTTTAAAAGCTCCAAAAGATGTCTGTGTTGTAGCATGTTCCGGTGTACTAACATTTTTATATGAAAAAACTCTTTAAAAATGATTTTTATAAGGCAAGGAGCTAAGCATATTAAGATAAGCATAGTGGTTAGCACTACTCCAACGGCAATCATGCTCTGCCACAAGGAATGAAGGCTGGGAAAGTTAGAAAACAAATTTTTTACAAAGTTGTCGGCCATTTCGGCTATATTCAAAGTTGCTTTAGGAGCATTTTCAATATTGAGTATTTCATTATGTAATTGTAACAGATCAATGGATACATTAGAGTTGAACCAGATTCCTTGTAAATGTTTTTTTACCTTATCCCAAGGGAAGTCAGAATTGTTATAGGGTTTTTTTGTAACACAAATCCATTTATAGTTTGCATGACATTGTATTTTCATCCTAAAATTAATACTCTGGACTTCTTCTCCAATAATTCTTATAGTATCGTACAGAGCAGATAATCTATCTTCTATTTTTTTATCAATGTCCTCTTGAGTCCCTAATACTGTAGTGACATTATGAGATAAGGAATCTACTACAGTGGCATCTTGAATAGACTGTGCAAGTGCCACAGAAGTAGTAACAGCGGTTGCTATAAGAGTAATTAGTGAAACTATTCCCAAAACAATAAATCCTATCCCTCGTTTAGTACGACTAAGAGCATTGTTAATTTTATGCATCAATTCCAAAGCAGTCTCATCATACCAAGAATCAGTTATTTCTACTGGCATCATTACAAAGGCTGGCTGTTTTACAACTAAAACTTGTTCCCCTATTTTTACTCCTCGAATACAATTAGTAAGTACACAATCAGAACAATTTATATGATAAACGTTAAGAGAAAACAAAATATTCATACGACCTTGAATTAACATGAAGGGAAAAGGCACACAAGCTCGGGGGTAGCGGTCAGTGAGTCCAACATGACCATATCTGGTTCCACTAATATTGGGCTGTAAATGCAGTCCATGACCTCGGTCGAAGGCGGCTAAAAGTTTCCAGACTTCAGTTTGATAAGTATGAGCAGAGTTAACTGACAGGATCGGCGGGTGTTGTCCTCGGCATTCTGGACATTCCGGTGTTCCTCCAGGCGCCCAGTCCCATAAGCCTGTGGCGTTGTTAAGATTATACACAGTGGCAGTTCGTGCTCGGCATAGAGTCCAAGGAATGTCTATTCCTAAGTTTATACTCAGACTCTTGTCACAGAAAGGGATGTTAAAAGGTCCTGTACCGTCATGAAGTCTCTTTGTCCCAGCCTCTGTAGAAATTTCAAAGACATGTAACTATGTTCATACACCTTGGTCATTGCATTTATTCAGAAGAAATATTCTGAAAACGAGATTTTTTGGTTCCAATGTACCCACACTTCCCTTCTTAAAATAAATCCTTCCTACCCCCATCCCCAACTTACACTGTTTGAGGGGGATACTGTATAAAAATACAAATTAAAAAACTGAACACTTATTAATCACAAATGCAAAAGGAATGTGGATGACATTTGGGTTCCCAGGGGTTCAAAGGCCGAAAACAGAAAGCAAAAAGGGAGTCTCCACTACTCTGATCTTATGAAAAAGGTAAAATTCCTTGTTTGATAATGCAGTGAGCTTACTTTCTGATGGATGTGTAATTTAACCAGACGTTAACAGGGGCCAACATAAAAGCCACATCGCTGTCGTCTCAGTAACAGACTGAGTTTACCCCAGCAACCTTCTGGAATAGCTTTCTAAAGGCAGTGGTTTAAACTGCTCCCTCTTCTATCCCATCTCCTAACCTAGGTCCTTCCTTGCTTACACTCACCAGAAGTAAGTGTACTCGGAAGTTCAGTATTTCTGGTGTGTTTCAATATTACTGGATTTATTTTCTAGTCACTTTTTATTTTCAACTGAAGGACTACATTCAACCTTTCTTCTTTCCCTTGCCTCCAAATACTCATGACCCATTCATTTATACTTTCAAGTTATCAGATAGACCTCATGCTAATCCTGTTTCCATTTTCACCCTCCCCTTTCTACATTCACAACCCTTCTGCGACATTCCTTTTCTCTCAGACAAGACTACATATAAACAGTGCAAATCTTTCCTTCATGTGCTAACTTGATAAGAGGTCAGTCAACTGCTGAACTTCAATCCTCTTTCAGGATATCCATTTTGGGGGATGATGTGCAAACTGGGGTGCTGAAGCTACCCAACATGACTGGAAGACTCTGATTTCTCCTCAGTCCACTCAGTAAATTGCTCCCTGAATTTAAATAGACAGCAGAGTTTGGTCTTTGATTGGTCACTGATTTAATGGACATGAATTTAAGCAAACTCAGGGAGACGGTGAAGGGCAGCGAAGCTTGTTATGCTGCAGTCCATGGGGTCTCAAAGAGTGGGATATGACTGAGCAGCTGAACAACAACAGTAAATGATCCTTTATTAAATAGAACACATGATTGTTTTCTAAAGTTCCTACAATGAATATGTATTATCTATTAGTAAGAAAAATAAGCTCACAATTAGGCATAATTTAGATATAATACTCTGTGCAGCGAAAATTCATTGTCTTTTCACTTTCCCTCCCAACATAAACACTGAAAACTTTCCTTAAACTTGCTACAAAATTTTATTTCTGTATTTCCCTCTGTATTATTCCCTCTTCTCACTAATGATATCTGTACACACATGTATATACACATATATTATAATACAAGCTTTAAATAAGCTTTTAGAGAAGAATGGTCATTTATTTTAACTTATCCCTTGGAATATCTTCTCAAAAAATAAGTAATAAATTTTTTGTGTCTACAACTTAAATCAGTAAGCATGGAGGGGAAACACTAAGGCCCTTGGAATTAATGTCCCCAGATGAAGAATTTCTCAAACAAGCTGCCTTCTGATAGTAAAAATACCACCTCACCTTCATCAGAAACACTCACAAACTTTATCATTTTCATCCCAGGATTCCCACTAAACCCATATAATTGGTTAGTTCATCCACCCAAATCTACCTTAGTGTCTCTTTCTGCCCATCAATCACCACGGCCACTGTCTCATTCTAAGCCCTCCAGCCTCAATTCTAGATCATCCGATTGTCTAAGAGATGACCTTCCTAACTCTAGGTTATGTCTATGCAGATCCAACCTCCTTGCTACTGTCAGTCTACTCTTTGAAAAACATCACTTTAACCAAGTCATTCCTTCGCTTTATAACCTTAGAGTATTTCTCCCAAATAAAATTAACATCATACAAAACCACTGTGTGTTTCATGAGCTCCTCTGTCTTGCCATTGCCCAATCTAATTTCTAAATTCCCAATACATGCCCATCTTTCTGGTCCAACTATATTCTATGCATACATAAATACACAGTGTTCACTTACACTTCTGGGCTTTCTGTTAGGTGATGTGTTTCACAGGTTATACCTTTCTTCCTCCCTAGCTATTTCCCAGATTGTACCCAGTTATCCAGTCTCAGCTGGCACAATTTCTTTTCAACATCCGCCATTGATCTCTTCCTCCTTCAAATGCTCTTAGTGCCTGGGGTATAGACCACAACACTGAGTGTTTGATTCTTTACATTGTCTGGGTTTTGTCTCATGTTTGGTGCCCATGCTTCTCCCCGTATTATACAACACACCCTCGCAGCCTACCTTACACCTAGTAGTATGTACCTCCTTCCTCCTAATCCCTATGTTGCTCCTCCCCCCATCACTTACATCCACTAGATTTTATTCTCAGTAACTGTGAGGCTTGCTTGCCATTGGCTTTTGAGGACAAGGAAACTGCAGAGCAAGCCCCCACCAGAGAGAGAACCAAGGTGGCTTCTTCGCCCGCCAACAGCTTCTTTTGTCTCCTTTGCCAATGAAGCTGTCAAAGTCAGAGCTCAGAAATCTTTCCCATTAAAAAAAAAAAAAATTAACGCAACATGTTTTTGCCAAACCAGCATCTGTTTCCATGGAAACCCACAAAACTCTGAAGTTAGTAGCAGAAAGCCCTGGGTCTGGATCCACTTGGCCTTCAGTGTCACCTGGTGTCATCACAGGGTCTGGACATGTCTGGACCACAGGGCCCTGGTTGTCATAGAGAGAAACGATCTTGCCTTTCATACTTGGACCTGGAAGGACCCCCATCGCATTTG
Organism: Neotragus pygmaeus; assembly: GCA_006410875.1. Taxonomy (NCBI): domain Eukaryota; kingdom Metazoa; phylum Chordata; class Mammalia; order Artiodactyla; family Bovidae; genus Neotragus; species Neotragus pygmaeus. Next base: position 1,425,317 of record SJYV01055318.1, on the reverse strand, counting down.
CATAGGTTGACTGACAGCATGTGTCATTCTAACATAGACAGTGTGACAAAGAGGGCACTGGGCAGGGAGGACAGCCCGTGGGAAGGGCATGCAGCCAGGGCCACACCCCACTCGGAAGGTGGGGTGGTGGGTGTTCTTCTCACACTGCAGCTCTGGGGGCAGTAAAGCAGGGTGCCAAGAGGGGGCTCCGATCTGTATGTTCTGCAAATAGCTCTGTGCGAGGGCCTGCTTTCAGCAGGGGACAAGCAAGCTCAGCCTTACCTTCACCCCAGAGAGTGGGCTATGGAGTCTGAAAGATATGGCAGGAATACAGATGGGTTTGTGCCAGGAAGGACACAGAGGCCTCAGGACAGGTGAGACCGTGAAGCAAAGCAGTGAGGGAAGGAAGGAAGAGTAGCCCAGGAGAGGAACTGTCACCCAGAATCATCACCTTGCTACACAGCTGCATGACCCTGAGCCGGGGCCAGCATCTCCTCCTCCGAATCTTACAATAAAGGAGAATAAGAGCCAAGCGTGCTTCTGGGCGCTGCACCAGCTCTACACCTGGCAGGTCTCATGGGTTGGCAGGGGCACCTGCCTTCCAGGAGTGGAGGTGGGGCCCACCCCCAAGTGCCCTGCGGCTCCAAGATCTGGTGCATCTGGACACAAAGCTGGTTCTTCACTTTGCACACATCACACAAAGCAGTCTAAATAGTCAGATGCACTGACAGTGTTAAGGAAAGCAAGACAGACGTGAAGAATGAAAATGCTGTTTCTTTGCAGGGACTGTTAAGGTAAGTGGCAGAGAAAGGATGATCCGTGCTGGAAGCTACAGCCCAGGGGCAGCCGGGATGTGAAGGGCACGGGGCTCCCGGCTTCAAGGGGCCACTTGGTCACCTGTGACTCCAGTCAGTCCCTGTGCCCTCCCGGCCGCAGCTTCCCCCCTGGGATTTTTTTTCACACTTTTAGATTCTATCCATGGAATAATCTTATTAGGAGTGAAAAAAATTTGAAGCATGGTTTCTACTAAATGCACATCACTTCCACACTGTCAAAAAACCCCGAGTGACAGCATTAACATCAGGGGTGTCTCTGAGCTCGATTCTTCTCCTGGTTCTGCTGTGCTCAGTGTGGTTTCTTAACCCCCCTTCATCCCCTTGTCTTGGTCTTATCACTGCTCTTCTTCCCTCCTGGAAACTTTTGTCTGGGAGAGTCTATCTGCATCCACAGATGAAGCCTGAAGTGTGCAGAGCTGTGTCCTCAGACTAGCTCTGTCTCCACCCTTCTCATAACTTTCCCATAATTCCAGGTCCCCAGGGCACTGCTCCCATGCACCTCTGCCCTGCAGGTATCACGGGCTCTCACCCTCCCTCGACTCCAGCCTCTTGCCTTCTTTCTTCCCACCACATCCTCCTCCACAATCTTGCCATTTGTCTTCTGGGTCTCCCAGACCAGTTCTTCCTGCCCTAGTCCATATTCCATGTTACTACCAGGATGACTTTTCAGAAGCAAGATTTGATGACTGCTACACCTCTAGTTACAATCTGTCAACGGCTAGCCATCGTCTAAAAGATAAAATCCAATGCATGCTTGACATACAAGGAATTTGTCATCTACATCAACTCACCAGCATCCCTGGCCTCATTCTTGATGATGCTCTTTTCAGACTCTCAGCTTCAATGAGTTCTCTTTCCTCCAGAACTACCCAGTCTTCACCTCCATTCAAGGCACCCTTATACTAATTGCAGGGCTTCTTAGGTGGCCTAGCATTAAAGAATCCGCCTGCCAACGCAGGAGATACTGGAGATGCAGGTTCAATCCCTGGGTCAGGAAGATTCCCTGGAGGAGGAAATGGCAACCCACTCCAGTATTCTTGCCTAGAAAGTCCCATGGACAGAGGAACCTGGTGGGCTACAGCCCAAGGTGTCATAAAGAGTTGGACATAACTGAATGAACTGAGCATGCACATACTNAGGAAGATTCCCTGGAGGAGGAAATGGCAACCCACTCCAGTATTCTTGCCTAGAAAGTCCCATGGACAGAGGAACCTGGTGGGCTACAGCCCAAGGTGTCATAAAGAGTTGGACATAACTGAATGAACTGAGCATGCACATACTAATCACACTATATTAATTACACATTAATTGCCACCTTCAAATTCTCACCTTCTCATTGACAGAGGGCATTGTGCTGCTCACATTTGTTCCTCCAAGGCCTGTAATAGCACCCATTGCATAGAAATTCCTCCATGAATGTTAATTATATGAGAGGGGGAAATCAGTTATTGTTTCTGAGCCTTGGAATCTTGGAAAAGGATTTTGAACAGAAAAGGTAATATCTATGTCATCACCATTTCAGTAAACTCTAGCTTATGTTTCCATTAAGACACCAACACAAGTAATAACACTTTATTATTCCTATACAAGGCAGCTAGGAATTTGACCGTAGATAGCCTAGAAATATTCAAGCTCCCAGTGTCCCTGCCAGACTTAGCCCCATACTTTCCCTGATTACATAAAATTAGTAAACTTCTCCCAGGGCACCAGGCACTTCCAGAATATAATCGCTGTGATGCTCTAAAAACGGTGTCTGGTTTTCCAGTCTGCTAAGATATTATTTAGAACTTTTGTATTTCTAAGTGTTTATCAGCCTCTGAGAAACAGCACCACTTCCAAAAGATAGCTACTGACATTTGTCAGGATTCACTTGTGAGCTGGGACAACCCGGTCTATTATGTACAATCAACCAAGAACAGCTCGGTCTTTAAAATTTCCCTCACTTGCTGGGTTTGCTCTATTCACGTTGATCCCAAGGTTTATTTTGATTTAGATTGTGCAGGAAACACGTGTTGACCAACTGGGCATTCCATCAGGCTCAACTTGCCAGGTGACTTCCTTTAGATTTGGAACTGTCTGGAGTAGACTGATGAATTGAACTACGCTTATTAAATGGGAATAACAGCGAGCATGTGAAATCGAATCAAAGGTGCTTCTAAAGGAAGACAGAAACACAAATCCTACAGATGAATATTTCAGCACAACATGGGTAGTCATTTAATTCAAAGACTCTGGTTTGCCAGAGAAAGTCAGCACGCAGAACATGCAGCTCATCAATCTTAATGTGACTCTAACAGCCACACCAATCCTGAGCGGTGTCACATGCAGACAGAGAAGGCAAGCACAATTACTCAGCAGTTCTCAAAAGACCTGCAGACATCTCCAATCGGATAAAGAAGGAAAAGGATACTGAAAATCAAGCTGAAAGAGCTGATTGAAAAATTAGGTTTGGAAAGTGTATTTTTTTTTTTAAGTGAAAAGGGCCCATCTTATTATAAATCCTGATGAGTTCAACTACTTTAGAAAATTGTCCAGCAGTAACCAGGTGGTGAGAAGGAAATGGCAACCCACTCCAGTATCCTTGCCTGGAGAATGCCATGGACAGAGAAGACTGGCAGACTACAGTCCATGTGGTCACAAAGAGTCAGACACGACTGAGTGACCAACACTAACCAGCTGGGAAGACAGCTTGGCAGGAATGGGCATGACACGGGGGACTGGCTGGCACTGTGGTGCTAAGGGGAGGAGAACATGTAGCCCAAAGCGCAGTGGGGCACCCAGGTGGGCACAGAGGTCCCAGAGTCATGTGTTCAAAGACTCAACAGGTTAACCCCCAATCAGGCAGGTATGGAGGGTTAAGAGGAGTGTGTGCAGCGGTGGTGGGCAGGGGGAGATTGCTGAAGTTGGAGGTCAGCGCAGCAGCAGATGCAGAGGATGCTGGTGTCAGAGGAGTCCTTCCTTCCTAGCTGGGTACCAGTGATGCTGCGAGTGAGGGGCCAGCCCCACTTCAGGAGGAAGCAGCCAGAGTGGGCAGGGCTAGGAGGATCCTGGGAAGAGACAGGGAATTAGTGAATCGAGACACACTCAGGAGTGCTAATAGTCCCTTGGCTATCCAAGTGTGTATGGGGATTTCAATCAAATAGCACCTTCTGATTGAAGACCCCTAAAACTGTGTCCTCACCCCTGCCTGCCTCCCTCCCTGGGATTCAGACTCACACACACACCACCACCTCTCACCCCTGCCTGCCTCCCTGGGATTCAGACTCACACACACACCACCACCTTGACAGTCCCGCTGCGCGTGTCTCATCCTCCTCTCGACCGTGACATACAGAACAGAACACTCGCTTCTCCACCCACCCGACCTGCCGTGACCCCAGTCTCCCCGACTCAGTAAACAGCGTTCCCCTTTCCCNTTCCTTCCAAAGAACACCCAGGGCTGATCTCCTTCAGAATGGACTGGTTGGATCTCCTTGCAGTCCAAGATCTTGTTTAGATTCATGTTTCACTATAATAACACTAAACTGCAGTTTTTGTGAATTGAGTCTTTAAATATATAGAACTGTATGAAACATGCACAGAATTATCCAGTCTATTGCCTTTAAATATTAATAATTTTATTTAAATTAGCATATTTGAGAGTTAATACATCTATAATAAATTTCAAATAATTATTTTACTAGATGGTCTTTATAGCAAGCTAGTTGGATTATGTTCTCAAGTAGCTGACTTCGGCCATTTGTGCTTTTGCAAACGTCTTTTCATTACTGATTTATTCCATTGTAAGAAAAAAGTCATTAGATTTTTCAGTACTGGAGGATTTTTGAGGGATAGAAACACTATGCCTGGATGACGCTATCCCCAAAATATAATATTAAATTAAATAATAAAGTAAAATAAACTGTGGCTGGCATGGAAATGGGAGGCACATCCACACATGCCTATAAGACCTCATATCCTCTGAAAAAAGGCACGAGGTTGGAGCGTCTGCACATGCAGGGGCAAGACACTGCGTCTGGAGGTGCTCAGGGAACGGCTGGCTGGCCCCTCCCGGGCGGCTGGAGAGGGTGCACAGGAATACAGGAGCCATCATCACCCCCTTAGAAGGTGAGGCTGCACCCGACCCCTCGCCACNTGCAGGCTCCAGGAGCACCAGGGTTTGTGCACCGTCATCCCCCCTACCCTTCCTTGTACCTAGAGAGACTCGATAGCTCGATGAACACAGATGGGAAGCGTGCAATTCAGGAGCACACTGTCATGCCAGCTTCACTGAGAGCCGCCCACCTCCATCTAGAGCAGCAGCTCAAACTCGAGTGTGGAGAATGAACTGGAGGTTAAAACACAGGTCTCCAAGTCCACCAGAGTTTCTGAGCCATCAGCCCAGGATGGCAGAGCCAGCAAGCCCCCAGGTGAGGCTGACAAGCCCCCAGGTGAGGCCTGGGGTCAGGTTGAACATCACGGCTTCAGTCAAAACCAGCACAGAGGTTCTGAGAGCACTCCCACAGGCCCCCGGGGACTCCCCCCATCTGACAGTCCTCTGGCCAGGCAGCCCGGGTGGGACCCACAGGAACCTGGAGAAAAGAAGGGGGGCTACAGCAAGATAGGGGTGACCCACCCGTGGTGGCTGCTCTGTGAGGCAGAAAGAGTGGAAGTGAGTGTGTCAAAGGAATTCCACTGAAGAACGGAGCCAGGGCTCAGCTGAAAGGAGCGTTGCAATCGAGTTCAGAGGTCTGGTTGGTAAGGAAAGGGGAGGCTTGGAGAATCTGTAAGTCTTAAATCTGGTTTTGAAAGATCATCTCAAGGAACAACATGGGCCACAGAAGGTAAGGAGGAGAAGTCAAATGCAAGCTTTCAGAGCAATCTCTGCACAGGAAATAGTTGAACGTAGGACCTCTGTTTAGGAAGTCTGGTTTTTACTCATCAAGTTTGTTTAAAGTTGTGTGAGCATGCACTACATTTTAATCTGATGAAACAAAGGAAGGAGAGTGACTCAAGTCTGGTTTCCTTTCAGCTGGAAAATGTCATTATGACCGCAGTGGTGTCTGGAGACCAGGGGACAGTCACAGAGATACTCACAGTTCCTCTGAAATGGCTTCGTCTCAAAAGATTGGCTTCGTTTATTTAAGGCTTTCAACACAACCATGTGTTCATGAAACAGGCAGCAGGTAACAGGAGACGCAAACTCTCAGGGCTCAGGATTTTCACTCTTTGCAAAATGTAGAAAACTCATTGTGGGGTGAAATTAAAGTCATAATAGCACATGTCATTGGAACTCCAGAGAGGCGTGAATCATGCAAAAACACAAAGGAAAAAGGGGAGGGGTGGTAGAAAGCAGGATTGTGTGTCTACTTAAAACCAGACACTTTGGTGGTTATAAATAAGACCATGAATCAGTTCAGTTCAGTTCAGTCGCTCAATCGTGTCCGACTCTTTGTGACCCCATGAATCGCAGCACGCCANTGGTCCCCTGCTAGACAATGAAGTAAGTAAGTGAAGTCGCTCAGTCGTGTCCAACTTTTTGCAACCCCATGTACTGTAGCCTACCAGGCTCCTCTGTACATGGGGTTTTCCAGGCAATAGTACTGGAGTGGATTGCCATTTCCTTCTCCAGCGGATCTTCCCGACCCAGAGATCAAACCCGGGTCTGCCGCATTGTAGACAGACGTTTTACCGTCTGAGCCACCAGGGAAGTCACAATGAAGACTTAAGAATAAAACTGACCAGCTAGGATCCGTGTCCATGAGTTTCATTATTGGCAGGAGCCAGCAATGTGTGTGGACAGGAAAATATCTCAACCTGAGAGAAGGAAAGAACTCTCATCTGCCACTCAACAGCTCTCCTGGGAGACAGGGCGGCGAGCACACAGCTGGGAGGGTCATGCCCATGAAGGGGCTGGCTTTTGGCATCTCAGCTCGAGCTGGGGCCAGAAGTGTTCATTGTTTCTCATCTGCTGTTACGTTTCCAATCTGAAAACAGCCAGGAAAGTTTCATCATCTGCTACAGCAAAGGAAGGACCAAATTGCCTGCCCTCTCCTTCACGGTCTGCACAACGGCACAGCCTCAGCCCTGTGTATTCACACCACCTCCTAGAGACATAGTCAGACAGGAGCCCCTGCAGACCAGCACTTCTCTGCCCTCTGGTGCGAATTTCTTTACTTATCTGTCACATTGTCTGTTGGGATATAACATCCACGAGAGCAGGGCCTTCATCTCCTAATCTCCAGTGTGTGGACTGTGTGTCTGTGCTAAGCTGCTTCAGTCGTGTCCACTTCTTTGTGATCCCATGGACGATAGCCTGCCAGTCTCTTCTGACCAGGCAAGAATACTGGAGTAGGAAGCCATTCCCTCCTCCACGGATCTTCTCGACCCAGGGATCCAACCCATGTCTCTTATGTCTCCTGCAATGGAAGGCGGGTTCTTTACCACTAGTGCCACCTGGGAAGTCTAGCATGTAGATCAGTATCTCGAAAATACTCAGCAAATACATTTTGAGTAAATTAATTTATAGATGAATGAATTTGCACATCAGCCTTTAGCACTCTAGCTCCATGCTGCTAGAGTCTGTTTCTAACACCTTCTACATTCTTGGTTTTACTCCATGAAGCTGTCATTCCACAGCAAATTCAACAGCTGCGTCACAATCCACAGCTTTGTTAGACAGTCGACATCCACCACCCTGTTTCAACACGCAGCTGAGTTCTGAAACTGTCGCCAAAAGATGTTGACAATTCCAGGGAGAGGGAAAACAGAAACAAACAGATACTTGTTATATACAACATGCAAGATTTTTGTGTGTGCATGAAGCAGTACACACTATGATTATGGTGGCTCAGTGGTAAAGAATCCACCTGCCAGTGCAGGAGTCACAGGTTTGATCCTTGGGTCGGGAAGATCCCCTTGAGAAGAACATGACAACCCACTCCAGTATTTTTGCCTGGAAAATCCGACAGACATAGGAGCCTGGCAGGCTACAGTTCATGGGGTTGCAAAGAGTCAGACACAACTTAGTGAATGAACGGCAGCACACATTCTAAGCTGACCACTGAGGAGCCTGGCTCATCTTGATGAGGCCATAAGAGGTGGACTATTACCCTAAACCCTCAACACCCGTGGATGATCAAGACAGGAACACATACTCTGAGTTGGACAGATTTTTTCAGGACTTTGGAGCCACTATTTTAATCCTGCCTACACCCAGGAGAACTTCTCATGAATGACAAAGGATTCTCTATCACAGGATTTTAAAATAACATTCTCATGTCACATTCCGAGAAAGATATCAGAAATTAAAGCATCAGATAGTTTTAGAAGAAGCAACAGCTAGCTCCATGAAGCTCATCGTTCTTTTGTTCCTGTGTTTAACAGCCCTTTGCTCTAGATGTTTCATAGTAAGTTACTGAGCAGATCCCCAAGCTCTTACACAAGCAGATGTGCCCCTCAGGAGGACCTGTCTGTGCACTAGGAACTCCTCTGGAAGGGATTGGATACATATAGCGTGTCCCCAGTTCTGTAAAAACTTCAGTTTTAATGAATGGGATCCTGATTTCCTTAGCTGTCAGACCCGATACTGGAAGAGGCAGAGCATGGCCGGGAGAAACATTTTCCCCTAGGTATGTAAGTTGCTCAGTATCAATCACATCATAAAATACAGCAGAGCAGCCCTGCACCCATGAAGCATGCATGCATGCCAAGTCCCTTCAATCATGTCTGACTCTTTGCAACCCTATGAACTTTAGCCCACCAGGCTCCTCTATCCATGGGATTCTCCATGGACAGAGGAATGCTGGAGTGGGTTGTCATGCCCTCCTCCGGGTGATTCTCCCAACTCATGAATTGAATCTGTGTCTCTTACATCTCCTGCATTGGTAGGTGGGTTCTTTACCATTAGCACCAGCTGCTCCTTTATAGATTCACTGATGCCTGACAGTATCACTAGGGTCTATCAACAGTTCTTCATCCAGGAACCTAGACTTACATAAGCATATAAGTGTGGATGGTGTACTTCAAGTATTAATTAAAACATAAAAAGATGGAGACAATCTGAACATCACTTGTCAAGGAAATGGCTAAATAAATGATGGTGTGCCCACATAATGCCATATCACTCAGCCATGAGCATCCACAGTACTGAGATTTTATTTTAATCGTGTTGAATATTTTGTGGGAGAAAATTCTGGTGTAGGTACCTGTGTCTGGAGAGACACAGAACAGTTCATTGTAATTTGCTCCAAGAAGTGAAAGGTTGGAGATGAAATTAAAACAGAGAATTTTCTTCATTTTAATTGCACCTATATTGTCTGGGTTTTTCACATAGGCACATATCATTTATTATCAAATGAAAATGTAAAAATATGTAGGTGGTAAGCATTAAAAATCCCCAAGTATAGATAGATAGATAGATAGGAAGGTAGGTAGGTAGATAGATAGAGATTACTTTGTATTCATTCCTAAGGTAAACCTACTGAAAGCTGGCAGTTCAGGATTTGACTATCATGACAAGAATACAAAGAAAATTGTTCTCTTAGGATTAAAAGGAAAAAGTAACTGCTTCCAATTCATCTAGGGTAAAATGACTTAATAGACTCCACTGTGACTCCTCCAATGTCAAATTGACCCATAATTTCTCTCCCGTCACTTCTGTGCCCATTTTTAAAAGACATACAAGTCATATGATATCAGCCTTTTATCAGCAGAGAAATTTTACCAACCCCGGATTTCAAGAAATCCTTCAAAGTTTCAACCTCAACTAATTTCACCCTCAGAGCCAGAGGCTGCAAGACCTGAGATTTCCAGACATACTGACAAAGACCAAAGGAGATAAATAGTTTATAGTCACAAAACTCTGCCCTTTGTTCAAAGCTGGGGAAACTTAAAGTTTGGATGAAACTTAAAACTTTCATCACAGCATCAGAACTTTGTTGTTACGTGTCTGGTCTTCCCCTCAAAGACTCAGTTTCCACACAACCTCTACAGACCAGGAAGACAGCTTTTAGTTTCACCTAGTCTCTTCTCTTTTTAGAAATAAAAGGAGGACAAGAATCTTCACAAAGCTCTAAATAATACATAGATACAAAGTGAAAGGCACCTGCAAAATTCCCAGCACATACAAATAATCACTGTTATCACTTAATATATACATTGTGGTATATATTTCCTGTGTGCATAGATACTCATGAAAGTGAAACTGTTAGTCGCTCAATCACATCCAACACTTTGTGACCCCGTGGCCTGCAGCCCATCAGGCTCCTCTGTCCACGGGCTTTCCCAGGCAAGGATATGGAATGAGTTACCATTCCCTTCTCCAGGGGATCTTCCCAATTAAAAGACTCTGAAATTAATACGCTATTTGCTAGCCTGTTCTCTTTTAAAGAAAGCTGTGTCCCAGATATCTTTCATCTTTATTAGTCTATAAATATAATTTACACCATCACATTTAGTTACCACACAGCATTTCCTCATATAGATCAGTTATAATTTATTTAACCAATCCTCTACTGATTAACATTTAAGATATTTCCTCATGGTCTCTGTGACCTGTTGATTCTAAAATCGCATCAAACACTTTCACCATCTGTGTAGTTTCAGATTAAAGGGTGTCACCGCCATCTCCTCTGCATCCTTTGGACCGTAGTAAATTTGCTGGAAAGAGAATTAGAAAGTGACCAAACTGATGGGATTTTAGACATTCCAAATTATTATTAAAAGATTTGAATGAAAAATTCTGAGGCTCACCACATTAGAGCACAATTGTAAGTGCAATAAATTTTGCATATGCATTGTTATAACACCACTATATTCTAGAGAACAATTTATAAAAAAGACTAAACTTAGCTATCACTTCAGATCCTGGGATGTAACCATTTAAGTCATTTTCCTTCTTTCCCTCTCAAAAATGATATTTCAGGTCTCTACCTATGTGAAACTGCTGATATTTCTTGAAGAATAACTGACACCACCTCATTATTCCTTGTCATTCTTAAGCAAAAATGTTTCAAATAGACCCACAAGTGTTATCAAACTTCATGTCTGATCCATAGTGTTTGTGAGCACCACGCACACTGCTGAAATATCACCTGCTACCTATTCAATTAGCTTAAAACTCCTTTTGGAGGTTGGATGTTGCATTGGTTTCTTGAGCCTGCCAGTTATGGCAGGCTAGGTGGTTTAAACAGCAGTTATTCATTTCTCCACAGTTCTGAAGGCTGGAAGTCAGAGGTCCAGCATGGGTAGGCTTGGTTTCGTCAAAGGCCACTCTCTTTGGCTTGAAGACATCCACCTTCTCCCCGTGTCCCCATGCGGTTATCCCTCTGCATGTATCTCTGGTCCTAATTGCTGTTTTTGTAAGGACATCGGTCCTATTGGATTAAGGCTCACCCTAATGATCTCATTTTAACTTAACCACTTCTGTTAAAAAAAAAGTGAAAGTCACTCAGTTGTGTCCAACTCTTTGCAACCCCATGGGCTGTAGCCCTCCAGGCTCCTCTGTCTATGGGATTCTCCAAGCAAAAATATTGGAGTGGGTAGCCATTCCCTTCTTCCCAAAACAGGGATCAAAACTAGGTCTCCTTCATTGCAGGCAGATTCTTTACCTTATGAGCCACCAAGGAAGTTTCTCCTCTGTAAAGATCCTATCTTCAAACACAGCTGCATTCTGAGGTCCTTGGGGGTTAGCACTTCAACATGGAAGATGTATGTATACACGGATGGATGGACAGATGAATAGGTGGATGGATGGATGAAGGAAAAGACAGAAGGCTTCAAGAGGTCTCAGAGATGTGAGATAAAAATAAAAATATTAAAAAATGATCCCAAATAATAGAATTCTGATCTGAAATTTGGTACCAGGAGACATGATTGCACTTTGCTTTATGTTTGCTTAAATATGTAAGTAGAGTGTCTTTAAAAGGATTTACTTTATCAAAGACACAGAAAGAAGAAAAGGAGTCAAATTATGAAGGAACATAGATTAACGCAGCTGCTAGGAAACATTTCTACTTATGAAACACATTAAAGGTGATGCAAGATAATTAGCAGTGTTAACAGTACTAAAGGTGATTTCTATGGTAACTCAGCACATCAATTCCGTGCACAATATTAATTCAGCAGACAATTTTTCCAGCTGCAGACTCATAGCTTGTAAAAATTAAAATACCCCTTAAGCAACTCAATTACTTCTGCTGTGTAACCGCTGGGTCTCCTGAAGAACTGATGTCCAGTTTGCTCTTATTGATGATTCTCTCTTGCTCTCCGCCCTCCTGGCAGCTTCAGGTCACACCCAGGACAGACCCCTCTCCAGTAGGAAATGTACATTACATACTAATTATTATTAAGACATTATGTTTGATCTGACTTCTCAGAATGAACTACATCTTTGGGAATCAATAGACATTTAATACATCAGAAAAGCAATTAGCTAAGCAGCAGCCTAATACCCTGAGACTACTCCTCTATCTCTGAAAGGCAGCTAATTTATTCCCTGTTGACTAATGAAATGATCCCTCAGGTTATTGTTAAGTATTACTTCCAGAGAGAAATCCTTACATTTCCCAGCAATTAAATACAACTTGCCACCTTTTAGCATCAAAGATAATATTTCAAGTTAAAATACGCTGCCCTCTCCGCAAACTTTCTTACCTCCTCCCCCAAACATCACTTTCAGAACAGTTCAGTTCAGTTCAGTCGCTCAGTCATGTCTGACTCTTTGTGACCCCATGAATCGCAGCAAGCCAGGCCTCCATGTCCATCAGCAAATCCCGGAGTCTAACCAAACCCATGTCCATCAAGGCGGTGGTCCCATCCAGCCATCTCATCCTCTGTCATCCCCTTCTCCTCCTGCCCCCAATCCCTCCCAGCATCAGAGTCTTTTCCAACGAGTCAACTCTTCCCATAAGGTGGCCAAAGTATTTGAATTTCAGCTGTAGCATCAGTCCTCCAATGAACACCAAGGACTGATCTCCTTTAAGATGGATTGGTTGGATCTCCTTGCAATCCAAGGGACTCTCAAGAGTCTTCTCCAACACCACAGTTCAAAAGCATCAATTCTTTGGCACTCAGCTTTCTTCACCAACCAGCTCTCACATTCAGACATGACTACTGGAAAAACCATAGCCTTGACTAGACAGACCTTTGTTGGCAAAGTAATGTCTCTGCTTTTGAATATGCTATCTAGGTTGGTCATAACTTTCCTTTCAAGGAGTAAGTGTCTTTTAATTTCATGGCTGCAATCACCATCTGCAGTGATTTTGGAGCCCCCCAATATAAAGTCTGACACTATTTCCTTTGTACTATAATATGCGCAAAGGACAACATATAGGTTATCAATAAATATCACCTTGGCTAACAGATTGTGAGATTAATTATATGATTATGAACAGACACCCTTTCATGGAAGCCAAGCCATTCTCTTGTCAAATCAGATGTGACTTTTTTGGTTCTAGTTTCTATGGGAAGCACAAACATGAAGTCTTCTAGCATCATCTGGTTCTACAGGGTTCAGCCAGCCCCCTCATTTGGTATGGACGATCTTCTCCTCCAAGGTACACATGTGAACACGAAGTCAGCTGAAGGTGAGACAAAGAAAGGGCCTAGGACAGGGCAGAACATGGTGTCTGTTATGCTCGACCTCCATGCGTATTGTCACACTTCTGGTCTCTGCCTGAACCTATTCTATGTTGTTATTCTTTAACACCCAGTCCTGGGAGTCTGGTCTTAATACATTTTATAGTAAACAACATTGTGTTTATCTTGATCCATTCCGAAAATACTGACCAAGCAGCTGGTGTGGGCCAGGCTGTGAGTGGATGCGAGTCCTGACCTCCAGAAGAGAAGAGCATCTGGGACAACATCAATAGCAGCATGGTACAGACTTGTTCCGGAGAAGGCAATGGCACCCCGCTCCAGTACTCCTGCCTGAAAAATCCCATGGATGGAGGAGCCTGGAGGGCTGCAGTCCATGGAGTCGCTGAGGGTCGGATACGACTGAGCAACTTCACTTTCACTTTTCACTTTCATGCATTGGAGAAGGCAATGGCAACCCACTCCAGTGTTCTTGCCTGGAGAATCCCAGGGACGGGGGAGCCTGGTAGGCTGCCGTCTATGGGGTCGCACAGAGTCGGACACGACTGAAGTGACTTAGCAGCACAGACTTGTTCTAGCCTAGGGCTCCCTCCATCCACACACAGAAGGAAGCTGGACATTTGCCAGCTTCGTGATTAATCCTGTTCATCCTCCTCCCAGCTCTTCTTCTCTGAGCTCTGTCCTCCTTAGGACGTCCCCCTTTCACTTGGAGCTTCTCGCATCAGCCTGTCAGGGGCCCCTCAGCTGTGTCACCCAGGACCACATGAGCTGCTGGTGCCTTCAGTGCCTGTGCTCAGGTCAGAGTTCAGAGCCCGCCTCTTGCCCTTTCCCTCAGCTTCCTCCTCCCACAGCCCCTTCCTCTGGGTGAAGGTTCTCATAGACGGTCCACAAACACTTAAGTGTCCTAGAGACCCTTCCAGGTGTGCACCAGAACAAAAGTTTTCACAATAATTTGTAGACCTCTCCGATCTCAAGGACTTTCACAATGACAGTGCAAAGCCATGGTGGGTAAAACTGCTGGTGCTTAGCATGAATCAAGGCACTGACCCCAAACTCTACCAGACATTATCGAATCTGTCACCTCAACTTTTTTTTTTTTTTGGTAAGAAAGCTAGAGTCAGATAATAACTGAGAACCTGCTGTACAGTACAGGGAACTCTACTCAATTCCCTGTGGTGACCTAAATGGGAAGAAAATCCAAAAAAGGAGGGGATATGTGTATACGTAGAGCTGTTTCACTTTGCTGTACAGCAGAAACATTCTAACACAACATTGTAAAGCAATTGTACTCCAATAAAAATTAATTTTTTAAAAAAGCCAGAGCCTACCTAAGAAGCCTAGGAGACAGCCTCTTGGAGCAATGCCACTTAATTTTTCCAGCGCTGTCTGGCTAGGTCTGGACTGTTTTGTGAGAGAGAAATAAGTTTCTAGAATATTGAAACAACTTTTTCATGTGTCTTTTGTTGTAGCTTGTACCAAAATTAAAGCATAACTGAGGACAATTTCTTAATAGCTACATTTATTTCTACTGTATTCTCAGGTTTGACTCTCAGAATTTTGAGTGCTAACTCATCATCAGGAAGCGAAATCAAGGATCATTACCGCCCCAGCTCAAAGCACTGGGAGGCAGTGATTCTCCATTACTCTTCCCCAAGGCAGGGGCATCAGGCTCTGAGCTCANATTCTCAGGTTTGACTCTCAGAATTTTGAGTGCTAACTCATCATCAGGAAGCGAAATCAAGGATCATTACCGCCCCAGCTCAAAGCACTGGGAGGCAGTGATTCTCCATTACTCTTCCCCAAGGCAGGGGCATCAGGCTCTGAGCTCACTGCCTCTACCACAAATAGACCCTCTTTTCCAAGAGACTGCTGCACATCTCTCCATAGCATCTTCTTGCCAGACAGTTTACCAAATGCTTCAGGGAATGTAGTGTATGAGTAAGAAATTAATAAGAAGTCCTTAGAGTGTATTGTTGTTTTAGTCACTCAGTCGTGTCCTGTTCAATCCTGACTAGGAATTGAACCTGGGCCCTCAACGGTAAATGTGCCAAGACCTAACACTGGCAAGACCTAACCACTGGACCTCCAGGGAAGCCCCCTGTTTGCTCTTTCAAACTGTCTATTACTGCCTCTTTGGTACTATTTTTAAGCAACAAGTAGTTTTCCTTTTTAATTTTCTTCTTTTTTACTTTTTTTTTTTTCAAAATTTCTGGGAATAGAACATGCTTGCTGGCCAGTACAATGCCTCTGGCACATGGTACCTCGCTGAGGCCCCCAGGTAGGTGATGTGGAGCCCTTCCTTCTAGGACTTTCTCCAAGTTTACAGAAACAGTGCATACCTAGAGTCACAATTTAGAGAAGGTTTGCGGTTATTAAAAAAATGTTTGCTTTTGTAAAAAAAGAAAAAGGTATGATGAGAAATGTATCGCCTTGCTATGTTTTTGTCCATACAGATGTCCTTCTTAGGATAATTTCTTTAGCCAGTAAAATATCTGATTTGATGATAAAACACTTCTTCTTGATATCATGTATCCTTCTGAATTGATAGCATCTGAGTTAATCAACTGGGTGGATGGGAAAATAAAAGCCCAGATGATTAGAAAATAGTATGGAGGTTCCCTAAAAAACTAAAAATAAAGCTACCTGTGATCCCACAATCCCACCCCTGGGTATATATCCAAAAAGAAGAAAACTCTAATTGGAAAAGATACTCTACATGCACCTCAGTGTTCATAGTAGCACTGTTTACCACAGTCAAGACCCAGAAGCAGCCCAAGTGATCATCAACAGGTAAATGGATAGAGATGTACATATGTACAGTGGAATATCACTCATCCATAAACAAGAATGAAATTTTGCCATTTGCAACAACATGGATAGACCTAGAGATTATCATACTGAGTGGAATAAGTCAGAGAAAGAAACATTATATCACGTACATGTGGAATCTAAACAAATAACAAAATTATTTAAAAAACAGACTCATAGACATAGATGCCAAACTTATGGTTACCAAAGGGAAGCAGGATAGGGATAAATTAGGAGTGTGGAATTAACTACTACTACAGGGTAGGGATAAATTAGGAGTGTGGGATTAACACACTACTATTCATGAAATACATAAGCAAGGATTGATAGCACAGAAAGTTGTATTTAGTATCTTTTAATAACCTGTAATGGGAAATAATCTGAAAAAGCATATAGTGTAGTGTTAGTTGCTCAGGAGTGTCTGACTCTCTGCAACCCTATGGACTGTAGGCCTCCAGGCTCCTCTGTCTATGGAATTCTCCAGGCAAGAACACTGGGTTGCCATTTCCTACTCTAGGGGAATCTTCCTGACCCAGGGATTGTACCCAGGTCTTCTGCATTGCAGGCAGATGCTTCACCATCTGAGCCACCAGGGAAGCCTGAAAAAGAATATAGATGTAGATATATCAGAATCAATTTGCAATATACCTGGAATGAATACAATATTATAAATCGATAGTTCAATACAAAATGAGTAAATAAAGATAAATGTCCAACATGGACTTCCCTCATAGCTCAGTTGGTAAAAATTCTGCCTGCAATTCAGGAGGCCCAGGTTTGATTCCTGGGTCGGAAGATCCCCTGGAGAAGGAAATGACAACCCACTCCAGTATTCTTGCTTGGAAAATCCCATGGACAGAGGAGACTGGCAGGGCTATAGTCCATGGGGTCGCAAGAGTCGGACACAACTTATCAACTAAACCACCACCACCACCAAATGTCCAACATGAAGTTACAGACACAAAACAGCAACCAAATCACACAGTCTTATGTGCAATGCTTGAAAAACAAAACACTAAAGAGATTTTAAGTAGGATGGTGACAAGCTAACTTTTGTTTTTAGTTATTTGCTCTGATGGCAGACAAAATAAGAAAGGCTGGTACCCAGGACAGAGAAAAGTAGAATACTGTGAGATGTATTTAAGAGATGAAGTAAACAGCACTCAGTGACTTGATGACTGTTATGAGAAAACATCAAATCTGTTCCCCACGCTGCTAGCTGGCTTGTCTAGACAGAGGCTGGAACTACCCAGCTGAGAGACAGAAGGCAGAGAGGTTAGTTTGGATAGCTTATAGATGTGTTGAATCTGAGGACTGTCTTTCACGGTCAGGAAGGGTTAGCCAGCAGTCAGAACACATGTAAGACTAGGGAAGTAGGCTGATTAGAAATCAGTAACTTGTGAGAGAAACTTCCAAGCTATGCAAACAACTGGAATTATCCTGAGAGTTTGTGGGAATAGAGGGCACAAGTCAGGAGTGGGACCATTGAAAATACCACTGTCAATTTGTTGCCACCTGTTGCATGACTGTGTGATGTTTGAGCTTTAATTGTGTTAGTTCATTCAATCTCATATCACAGATCTGCCTTCCCACCTTTCTTACTAGAACCTTCTGCAACTAGTTTGTAAAAAGTACTTAGATTTACATGGACATCAAACTTTTATATTGGGTAGGGTAACTTATGATCAGATTTTCTCATAATTTCTTAAGCTCTACAATATTATGTCCATCTTCTAAGGTTGAAATTTGATGCTGTAATAAAGAAATTTGCCTGATTATTGAAGCATATTTATATTCATAAATATAATTGAAATTCACCTTTGAAAACAAGCCTAGCAGGTCATGTTTATTCTTTAAAAGTAGCTATTCTGCCAGTGAGTAAGTAGTTTTTGAGTCAACTGCACTGTGAGATAATGGAGCTTTCCAGGTGGTGCTAGTGGTAAAGAACCTGCCTGCCAGTGCAGGAGACGCATGAGACACAGCTTTGACCCCTAGGCCTGGAAGATCCCATGGAGGAGGGCATGGCAACCCACCCCAGTACTGTCTGGAGAATTCCATGGACAGGGGAGCCTGGTGTCAGAGTTGGACACGACTGAATCGACTCACACAACTCTGTGAGATGATACAAGTCACAAGGTCTCCTGGGGCTTTGAAATTATGAGAGTCATCCTGCCTGTTTGCTCTGAAAGAGCTATTTTCTCTGAGTCAGAAATTTATCTATACAGACCTAACTATTTTACCATAATATTGGACCTCTAGAATAGGAAATATTCCATTTTTATTCTACTTACATATATTTGTTTCTAGAGCTCATTGTTCAATGTTTAATAAAGAACTGTTCATTGTGTTGATAAGAATTTGCGTTTCCTCTCAAATATACCACTTAATGAACTTAATTAAGAATGTGCTGGAGGTCTGCTTCTTAGGGGGACATTTACACATTACTCTGGGCTTTAACAAATTAAGAATGTGTTCCTTGAAGTCAGATTATTACAGAAACATCTAATTAAATTTTGGATGCATTTTACTGTTTAAGCATTCAGGGTGAGCTTCATGATGCTTAACTTCTGAGTTTGTTTAATTATGAACTGCTAAGATCATGGCATCTGGTCCCATCACTTCATGGGAAACAGTTGGAGAAACAGTGGGAAAAGTGGCTGACTTTATTTTTTTGCGCTCTAAAATCACTGCAGATGGTGATTGCAGCCATGAATTTAAAAGACACTTACTCCTTGGAAGGAAAGTTATGNAGCATCAGGGTCTTTTCCAATGAGTCAGCTCTTTGCATCAGGTGGCCAAAGTATTGGAGTTTCAGCTTC
The DNA here is from genome assembly GCA_006410875.1 of Neotragus pygmaeus. NCBI lineage: Eukaryota > Metazoa > Chordata > Mammalia > Artiodactyla > Bovidae > Neotragus > Neotragus pygmaeus. The sequence continues at coordinate 1,406,299 of SJYV01055318.1, read as the reverse complement.
AGCACCAGTCCTTCCAAAGAATATTCAGGGTTGATTTTCTTTAGGATGGACTGGTTGGATCTCCTTGCAGTCCAAGGGACTCTCAAGAGTCTTCTCCAGCTTGGATTCAGATAAATTTCTGCAAGTTGTTGTTGATTTCTACAGGAAATTTCCTTTCCTTCCAAAGGAGTAGAATATTATTTTAATTTTCTCAAGTATGTGATAGTAATGTAAAAAATCACTCTTCCTGGAAAAGTGTTTTCTAACTCTCTGTTTACTTAATTAGGCATCTGGAGGGAGCCTGTCCTGATTCAAGGAAGTTCATTTGAGCCCCAGGGCCCCAGACCCGCCTCCAGGAGCCCTCTGTCAGTAGTGTGCAGGGCAACATCCATACTTCTCTGACCGACGGAAATGGAGTCCAGGAAGTAGCTCAGAGCCAAAATCAATTAGCTGTGAATGACAATTTATTTCATCTCTGATAAACTGCTTACTCCCCAAATAACCTCTTCATCCTGAAAATGCTTTTCTCCCAACCAAGCTCACAGCTTCCTGACAGCAATAAAAACGTTAGAGCCCATCAGCTCCACTGGCTAACACTCAGTGTCGGTGTTACTTGAAGTTTATATTTTAAAAGGCTCGTGAGGGGGGAAAGTCATTCAAAAAGCATTTAGCCCTTCAAAGATGTTCAAGCCCAAGGGTTTGCTTTATTCTAATTACTCTGGAAGTGCTTTACTAATTAAAACTTTTAAAAACTTACAAACAGAACATAACCAGGGAAAAAGAATGTACAATAGCTTCTGCCCAAGAGACGAAGTTAAAAAAAAATTATGTTTAAAGTAAGATATTTTAAAATACTGTGTACATGCTAAGCCACTTCAGTCATGTCCAACTCTATGTGACAGTATGGACTGTAACCCTCCAGGCTCCTCTGTCCATGGGATTCTCCTGGTAAGAATACTGGAGTGGGTAGCCATCCCACCCTCCAGGGCATCTTCCCGACACAGGGATTGAATCCACGTCTCATTATGTCTCCTGCATTGGCAGGCGAGTTCTTTACCTGCCTGGAAAGCCCAAAATACTGAATACTTCAAAGAAAGAGTAGGCTTAATGAAGCAAGCTTCCCGTCCCCCAAGAAACTTAGAAAAAGCCTTCATAAAATCATAAATCCTTCTCTGAAGGATATAAATATCCATGGAAACAATAACGTGTGACAATAAAATTAGCTTCAGAAACAGAAAAAATAGAGGATATTCACATACAGGGAGAAGAGGTTATGATGAGTCGGTAATTTCTACATATATTTTAAAAATTATTCCCTGCCAGAAAGGATTTTAGATAGCCTAAAAGGATGCATAAAATCTGACCAGATAGTATAAATCAAAACAGGAGACCAAAAGACAAAGAAAAACAATGTTGTGGACATAAGACAGAGATGGGATATATATCCTCACAGCGCACAGTCGGAAGCCAGGGAAAGACACACGGGGGATACACCGGCAAGTAGGTCTTTCCTTTAAGCCTCAATTCCTTTCTGCTTCTTCTGCTTCAGCCTCAGACCACATCTCTCCTTTTTATTCTAGGTGACTCCCTGAGGGTAACCAATGAGAATAAGTGAGAGGATGGGGATTTAGAGGCAAAATACCAAGAAATATTGACAGAAGCTGGGTACTTTACTATTCACTCCTCACTGTGCCAGGTGTCAGTGTGATGGGGTCAGAATACAGACTATAAAAGGATGTGAGGGACTCCATGGAGGTCCAGTGGCTAACACTATGTGTTTCCTCTGCAGGGGGCACATGTTCAGTCCCTGGTCTGGGAAGTTCTGCATGTCATAAGATGAGGCCAAAAGATAAAAATAATAAATAAAGAGTACAAAATGAGATAAAACTTGCAAACTTTAAATATATGGGTGTGAGTGGGAATGTTAGTCACACCATCACTTTGCTGCTGATTCCTATCTCATTAAAATGATAAAATTTCTAAAACTTTAAGGATCCACTGGGGATTTTTGCATGCTTAGTCACTCAGTCATGTCCAACTCTCATGACACCATGCACTGCAGCCTGCCAGGCTCTTCTGTCCATAGGATTTCCCAAGCAAGAATACTGGAGTGGGTTGCCATTTCCTTCTCCAAGAAATCTTCCCAACCCAGGGATCGAACCCGAGTCTCTTGCAGCTCCAGCATTGGCAGGCAGATTCTTTACCTGCTGAGCCATCAGGGAAGCCCATTGGGGGTTTTTTAATGCTGCCAAAAGTTTGGAAGGAATGGTGCTAAAGCTGAAACTCCAGTACTTTGGCCACCTCATGCGAAATGTTGACTCATTGGAAAAGACTCTGATGCTGGGAGGGATTGGGGGCAGGAGGAGAAGGGGACGACCGAGGGTAAGATGGCTGGATGGCATCATGGACTTGATGGACATGAGTCTGAGTGAACTCCGAGAGATGGTGATGAACAGGGAGGCCTGGCATGCTGCAATTCATGGGGTCACAAAGAGTCAGACATGACTGAGTGACTGAACTGAACTGAAAGTTTCTTCTACAACCCTAGTTAGAAAATTAAGTACTCAATCTAAGCATTAAAACTTTCTCATTATCACGCGTAAGTTCTTTAGCAAGAGATCTGGACTAGATCTGAAAACAGAATGCACATGTTAATTTCCTCAAGCCCCTGGCCGTGTCACGTGATCACCATCTGAAGGACAGGTGATGAAAATGTTTTTAAAATTTCATACTCTTTTTGGTACATATTCCAAAAATGCGGGGGACCATCTTGGCTGTTTGAAAAAGCAGCAACCACCCATAAAAAACAGTCCCCCTGTTGCCTTGGTGATCATGAATGATGAAGTCATTCTGCCAGAAACCTCTTTCACTTGAAAATTGAAGTCCTTGAGTGACAATAAGCCAAGGACACTGTAATATCAGGGGGGGATAAAAAGGGAGTTGCAAAGTCTAAGATACAGCAAGGCACCCAAACAGGAAGAGAGTGCCTCAATTCACTTTACTGCAAGTTCTAGGAAGAATGGATGGCAGATACACTCACAGGAATCCAGTGTTAGAGCCAGGTAGCTTCCAGAGCTGAAAAGAATATCAGCTAATTTAAAAAAAGAAGAAAATTAACCTGTACACACTTCTCTTACAGTGATAAAAAGACAAAGACATGCTTCCAAGACAATGACGATTTTCCACACAACTGACCTTCTGAGAGCCGAAGAATTGATACTTTTGAACTGTGATGTTGAAGAAGACTTTTGAGAATCACTCGGACAGCAAGGAGATCAAACTAGACAATCCTAAAGGAAGTCAGTGCTGAATATTCATTGGCAGGACTGATGATGGAGCTGAAACTCCAATACTTTGGCCACCTAGTCAGATGCAAAGAACTGACTCATTCGAAAAGACTCAGATGCTGGGAAAGATTGAAGGCAGGAGGAGAAGGGGATGACAGAGGATGAGATGGTTGNTGGCAGGACTGATGATGGAGCTGAAACTCCAATACTTTGGCCACCTAGTCAGATGCAAAGAACTGACTCATTCGAAAAGACTCAGATGCTGGGAAAGATTGAAGGCAGGAGGAGAAGGGGATGACAGAGGATGAGATGGTTGGATGGCATCATCGACTTGATGGACATGAGTTTGAGCAAGTTCTAGAAGTTAGTTTTGGACAGGGAAGCCTAGTGTGCTGCAGTCCATGGTGTTGCAAAAAGTCATACACGACTGAGCGACTGAACTGAACTGAACTGAAGATGGTGGAGGTAGGGGAAGTGACACGGAGTGAAAGCCAGCACCCTCACCTTGTACTTGACTTCAGAACTGTACAAAAGTTCTAGATTATCTATGAAACTCGAGGAGTGGAGAATTTTAATATCTCATTTCATATAGCTCAAAGACTTCGTAAAAAGGAGTAAACAAAATAAAAATAAAAGCTGCTCTAGAAAATCTGGAGATTCTTTCATCATGAGCACTGCTTTGTATCAGAGTATTGGGAACACGGATCTCCAGACCAAAGTTTTCCTGAGGGTGGTCTTCAGAACACCTGTTGCAGAATCAGCTGATATATTCATTAAATGCGCAGAATCCCAGGAGGCACCCAATTCACAAGTTTCACAATTTCCTGGGTGATATAGGACTGTACATTTTGAATCAGTTTCCTCCTTCATGGATGCGCTCTGCTATAGAACCAGTGGTCTACATTGCAGGACAGGCTGAATGAGCTTCAAATGACAGTCGAGAATTTCCAATGGCCCTGGTTCCCCTCGTTGCTTTCTGTCACCCTTTTGCAGAGGAGTAATCTAGGATATCCCCCCAGAGTAACTTGTCTTGGCAGTCTTTGTTCAAGTGGACAAAATGCTTTCTGCCCTGGAAGTTTCATCTTCAAGCTCATCCAAGAAGATTTGAACAGTTTTCTAGACTTTCCTATTTTTCCCTCTTTCTCTCAGATTAACAAATGCAGCCAATTGAAGATAAATAGCAAACTTAAAGTCCAGAAATGCTACATCACAGGAAAAAATGACTTCAAGTGGAAAAATAAGTGTTAGTTATTCAGTCATGTCCAACTCTTTGTGACCACATGGACTACTGCCCACCGGGTTCCTCTGTCCATGGGATTCTCCAGGCAAGAATACTGAGGAGGTAGCCATTCCCTTCCCCAAGTGATCTTCCCTACCCAGGGATCGAACCCCATCTCCTGCATTGCAGGTGTATTCTCTACTGTCTGATCCACCAGGAAAGCCCAGAAATGCTTTATCACAGGATAAAACTATTTCAAAATTAACTCTAAATACGTGGTAATAGAGATCTCTACAAGTCTGCTAGCTTCCACGGATTGCGTGTGTTAGTCAACCATGCATGGAGTTTTTGTTGGAAACCTGAAGAGACCCATACATCATAGCCCACATTTCCATGTCTGCCATCTTGACTGAAAGTAAATGTAGTCCAGCCAGAGGGGCGGCCCCAGGAAGCACTGGAGTCTCCAGAGAAGGGTGAGTAATCCCTGTCTGGGCAGAGGCTGGCAGCAGCCTCTGTAAAGGGCTGATCTAAATTTATATGCTTTCCCCGCTTTGTCTGCTCTGTCTCTGAATGTCAATTTCAGGAAACATGCCCCAGAGAAGACATACAGCTACTGAGCTTTTCAGATGGGTAAGGGAAGGTCAAAGTATTTATGGCAGAAAAAAACTGCTCTTGGGTCAAAGCTGACTCAGAGATCGCATGTGTTGCTCTGCATTCTTTCACTTTAGCAACAACCCACAACCCGCACAGAGGTGCAGAATCAACTCGCTTCTCTTTCTAAGACCCCATTCAAATTTTGTAGCCTTCAAAACGTCACTGGAGAGTTATTCAGAGTTATCTCTGAAGCAACTTCCTCTCCTGAGTGAATGGGAAAGTCAATCTGGAAGAAGCACAGAAGAAAGTCTGTATAGATTTAAGGTAAAGATTCCCTTATAGCTCAGTTGGAAAAGAATCTGCCTGCAATGCAGGGGACTCAGGTTCTATCCCTGGGTCAGAAAGATCCCCTGGAGAAGGAAACAGCAACCCACTCCAATATTCTTGCCTGGGAAACTCTGTAGACAGAGGAGCCTGGTGGGCTACAGGTTTAGGGGGGAAAGCACGGAAAACCAGACCTGATAGTTTGCTAATCATTCATGAGCGGCCTCTGGAGAAATCAATTATGCAAACCATCCATGTTCACATGCAGGCTCCCTGGCATAGAAAGAACTTGAACCTAGTCACCCTTTCCACTACATGTTCCATCCTCTCACCGTCATTTTCCATCCAGTTTTCAGAAGCATGCTGGGTCCTCAAGCCATTCCACATTCATACATCCCAAAACTCCACAGAAACGCTCCTTGGAGAAGAATAAAACTCTAATGTCTGATAACAAACATATTATTAAGAGTCATGATCACTGTAAGCTGATCTTAAAGAATTAAAAAAATCTTGGTTTATTTTCAAAATATTCAGTTTGTTATTCTTGTTTAGTCACTAAGTCACGTCTGATTCTTTGCAACCCTATAAACTATAGCCTGCGAGGCTCCTCTGTCCCTGGGATTTCCCAGGAAAGAGTACTGGAGAGGGTTGCCATTTCCTCCTTCAGGGGATCTTCTTGACCCAGGGATAGAATCTGCATCTGCTGCTTGGCAAGTGGATTCTTTACCACTGAGCTACCTAGGAAGCCACATAACAGATTTCATTCTAATTTTATAGAAGAAAAAAAATTTTAATTAATTTTCATATGTAGAGAAAGAACTTCAAATCAACTCCCAGTAATCCAAGTGAAGGACTGCAGGCAATGGCTTGGAATGGGCAAATTGGCAGATTTTTATTTGTATTTCATTAAGATTAATTACTTTAAATCAGTGTATATAACACATGACATATAAGAAAGCTGTTTATATTTTAGATCCTTAGTACCTATCAATCAGCTAGTTAGTAGGACAACATGAATAAACAAAGAAAGGAAAAAGTGTTTCTCAACTTCAAAGGAAACTACACTGAAGTGGTCTTCACAATATTATCCAAAAATGAGCAAGAGAGCGAGTGCAGACCACGGAGAGACCATTTAACAATAATCAACAGCTATGAGCAAAGGTTCTGGCACCATTTCCAGAATTTTAAGAGAAAAAAAAAGATTTTATGAGACACAGGAAAAGAAATTTTATAATTTTTAAAAAAACATTACTAATGCACTTTGCTTGGATTGCACAGGCCATCACACCTGCCTATACGACAGTTGTGAGAGAGGGGCAGACCACTTGTCATTGCCCCCATGAACTCGGAGTGGCCACCAGGGCAGAGAGCTCAGAACGGGAAGGGCCCAGCCAGCACTCACACCGCAGCTCAGAGCCTGAGTCCAGGGCTGATGCGCTTGTGTTGTCAGAGTATCAAAGCCATTTTCTTTCTCAACCAAGACATTACGGGAAGAACAGAAGACACGGGGGTTAAGGTGCTCGCGTGCCCACTGTTCCAGGTCAGCGTCCTCACTGCGTTTTCTTCTTCCACACTCTGTGCTCCTGTGATAAAAATAAATCAAGTAAGCAGCTTTCACCAACACTGCAGTAATGAATCTGCAGCCCTTGTGGTTATTGCCCTTCAGTCGCTCAGTCGTATCTGACTCTTTCCGATGCCATGAACTGCAGCACACCAGGCTTCCCTGTCCTTCACTATCTCCCGGAATCTGCTCAAATTCATGTCCATTGAGTCGATGATGCCATCCAACCATCTCATCCTCTATTACCCCCTTTTCCTCTTGTCCTCAGTCTTTCTCAGCATCAGGATCTTTTCCAATGAGTTGATTCTTTGCATCAGGTGGAGAAAATACTGGAGCTTCAGCTTCAGCATCAGTCCTTCCAATGAATAGTCAGGGTTGATTTCCTTTAGGATTGACTGGNTCCTCAGTCTTTCTCAGCATCAGGATCTTTTCCAATGAGTTGATTCTTTGCATCAGGTGGAGAAAGTACTGGAGCTTCAGCTTCAGCATCAGTCCTTCCAATGAATAGTCAGGGTTGATTTCCTTTAGGATTGACTGGTTTGATCTCCCTGCTGTCCAGGGGACTTTCAAGAGTCTTCTCCAGGCCCATAATTTGAAAGCATCAATTGTTTGGCCCTCAGTCTTCCTTACGTTAGCCCTTAAATGCAGCCTGAAGTTGAGTGCCTTTCCGAAAGCATTTTAGAGGATGAAGGAAGGATTGTAAGGTTCTTACTTCAGTTCCCCAAATCAAGTGGAGCTGGAAAGTAACGCTGAATTTGTCCCTTTTCATTCTACCGGAATGTCAATTTCAGACTTCTTTCAATGCTGTTTCACCCTTGAATGGCAAAAGACAAATCAAAGGGCTCACCAAGCAGGGAATGTTAATTGGCAGCCATGGTAGAAAACAGTATGAAAGTTCCTTAGAAAACTAAAAATAAAGCTACTATATGAGCCAGCAATCCTGCTCCTGGGCATATATCCAAAAACGATGAAAGCTCTAATTTGAATGAGTACATGCACCCCAGTGTTCATAGCAGCACTGTTTGCAATAGCCAAGACATGGAAGCAACCTAGATGTCCATCGGCAGATAAATGGATAAAGATGTGATCCATATATACAATAAAATACTATTCAGCCGTAAAATAAATGTAATAATGCCATTTGCAGCAACATGAATGGACTAGAGATTATTATACTAAGTCAGGCAAAGACAAATATCATATGGTATCACTTATACGTAGAATCCAAAAAAACAGTACAAATGAACTTATTTTCCATACAAAACAGAAACAGACTCACAGTCACAGAAAACAAACTTATAATTACCAAAGGGTAATGGGAGAAGGGATAACCTGGGAATTTGGGATTACCAGATGCACACTACTATATAAAATAGATAAACAGCAAGGATTTCCTGTATAACACAGGGAGCAATATTCCATATCTTATAATGACCTATAATGGAAAATATTCTGAAAAAAAAATATGTAACTGAGTCATTTCGCTGTATACCTGAAACCAACATAATATTTTAAATCAACTATACTTCAATTAAAAAGAAAAAAGACTCACCAAACAGATGAGACAAGTTTCCAAACACAGCAAAACACCCAACCAGGTCCCTTCTCCCGCTTCACGCCACGGGGGTGACATGTGCACTTGTCACACACCATATGCCACCAAGGACAATTTCTTGGTCAAGTTGGCCAGCCCTGCACAGACGCAAGCCACATCCTTCTCGGTCGCAGGATCCTGGGCAAGAAGCATCTCGGTGGGCTGAGATGCTTCTGGGAGGGCTGGCAGAGGTGTGCTCAAAATCAGGTCACAAAGACTCAAGGTGAGGTTTTACTCAGGGTGATGGCAGTGGGCTGGATTTTAAACCTGCCTCAAATACCACTGCCTCTGAGTTGAGCACAAACTCTGCACAGGCCCCATGTCCCTGAACGCTATAACACAGAACCTAGGCCCTTTCCAGTGGGAGGTGAGGGGCCTGTGCCTGTTCAGTCGTGTCCAACCCTTTGCAACCCCATGGACTGTAGCCCGCCAGGCTCCCCCATCCCTGGGATTCTCCAGGCAAGAATACTGGAATAGGTTGTCATTTCCTCCTCCAGGAGATCTTCTAGACCCAGGGATTGAATGTGAGTCTCCTGCATTGGCAGGTGGATTCTTTACCACTGAGCCATCTGTGAAGCCCAAAAAAGAGGGAGCTGAGAGAGGATTTATTATCTCCCTTGGAAAAGCAAGGGTGAGAGGTGGCTGACAGCCCAGATCTCTATTTGGGAAGAGGGATCCTCTGCTCCTTCAACCCCTCAGTTCAACACTGACCCTAGGAACTCAGCACTTTGGAGTGACATAGCACTACAACACAGTTTGAGACGCAAATTTGCCCTGGTTCCGACCTCAGCCTCAGGCAATCTATTGTTCCAGACAAACCATTCTCAGCTCCCAAGAAAGCATGGTGACGTCACATGTCACACCCAGATGTCTCTGTCAGCTTGCAGCTTCCTCACCGCCCTGCTCTCCATACTGCTCATGGGTTTTTCCTTTTTTTTTTACTTTATTTTACTTTACAATACTCTATTGGCTTTGCCATACATCGACATGAATCCACCACAGGTATGGACATGAGTTTGAGCAAACTCCAGGAGATGGTGAAGGACAGGGAACCCTGGCGTGCTGCAATCCATGGGGTTTGCAGAGAGTCAGACACGACTGAGCAACTAAGCACAACACAATACTGGCTGCTGCTGTGACTTTAAAACTTGATTTTTAAAGCCTGGGGCTCTCAGGCACCATGAGGAGGGGTCTCCAAGGAGCAAGAGGCTAGGCTCTTGGCAGCATTGTTCCCACTCAGACCAGAGACCCTGCCCACACTGGGGGGCTTAGCACTGCGGGCCTTTGGAGCCCAAGTCTGTTTAACCAGTCCCTGATCAGCACTGTGAACTGAGACTCTCTGCCTCCTTGTCTTTGTCTCTATCAGATACACACACACACACACACACACACACACACCATTCCTTGGTGAGAAAACTGCTGCATAAGAGAATAAATTCTATTTTCCTTGATTGTACTTTTAAATGTGCAGAACAAAAGATAAGATTCAAGGACTTTTATCTTCAATAAGTGGTTTTTGTAAAAAGTCAAGATAAAGATGAAATGATGCAATGAATGAATCAGAAATGAATTAGAAAGGAAAGCTTCATTAGAATGATGCATCCCTGGATCCAGGAGCCATGGTGATTAGTTCAGGTGGCTGCTCTGAGCTTCTATCCACAGATCCAAGGGGACTGAAAGCCCAGAGTGTCACCACCCTAGCTGGAATTCTTGGAGAAATGAAAGGATGGTAGGAAAGAAAGAACAGAAAAATCTCAGAGTTGGATACGGAGTACTGAGCAGGCAGAGGACATCATTGCTTTAATGAGTGCAAACACCATCTGTTCATCTTCTCTCCACCCCCACAAACTTTTTCAACCACTGCTACCTACAGGGGGCTGCTCACAGCCCCCCACCAGGTGGCTGCTTCACCTCTGCCCACACTTGTCCATCCCCAGAATAGCCACCCCCAATGCAATCATGAGGCTCACTGCCTTCCTTGTTAGGCTCTCAGTTCTCTGAGGCAGGAGCTGGGATGATCTCATCCACCACCCAGTCCTCAATATCTAACCCACTGCCTGAACTTGGTTGGTGTTCAATTAAATACTTGTGGTCAGGACTGAATGGGCAGTCCTCTATCAACCCATTTAAGTTGACACAGGATTTGAAATCTCTTTACCATCTGACAATTAATAAGTCTAAGTTGATCAGAAGGCAACATCCACTAGCTGTGGTTGACATGAATTCATGTCATTTAAGTATTTCCAGCTTCCCTGGTGCCTCAGATGGTAAAGAATTAGCCAATGTGGGAGACCTGGGTTCAGTCCCTGAATTGGGAAGATCCCCTGAAGAAGGGAAAGGCTACCCACTCCAGATTCTTGCCTGGAGAATTCCATGCACAGAGGGGCCTGACAGGCTACAGTCCATGGGGTCACAAAGAGTTGGACATGACTGAGCGATTAACGGTTATACATGCTAATGGATTCATTTCCTCTGAAAGAGTAAATGGCTTATTGTCATTGTCAACCTCATTTCACTTGCCATAGAGGAAATCCACTCTTTACTATAGTTCTAGACACAGAGATACTGTAAATATATTCACTTGCTCACCTACAATATCTAAACACCAGATGTATGTATTTGTACTCAGTTGTGTCTGACTCTGTGACCCCCATGGACTGCAGCATGCCAGTCTCCTCTGTCCATGGAATTTTCCAGGCAAGAATACTGGAGTGGGCCGCCATTTCCTTCTCCAAAGGATCTTCCAGACCCAGGGATCGAATCCTCGTCTCCTGCAATAGCAGATAAATTGTTTACCACTCAGCCACCAAGGAAGCCCAACACTAGACACAGGCTCTAAATAATACCTGGTTTGGAAATTGTAACCCACTCTAGTATTCTTGCCTAGAGAATCCCCTGGACAGAAAAGCCTGGTAGGCTACAGTCCATGGGGTCGCACAGAGTTGGACACAACCAAGCGACTTCACTTTCACTTTCAACTGCTTGGACTTTCAAATCCTATTTTATGTAATTTAGTTCCTTTTAATGTGAGGAGACGTTTTTATATTTCCAAAGAAAAAATTCACTATCACCATATATTCAATATCATTCCATATGTATATATGGAGGAATGTTTACTTACAACTGGTTAAAATGGTAAATTTTACATTATTTGCAACAAGGGGAAATAAAGTAGAAGTTGGGCAGGAGAGCAGAGCATAATTGACCAGCATCTGTTCCGGCTGCCTTCTTACCTTAATCAGGATCCATCCACATGAAAACTTTAAGCCTCTGTTTCTTCATACAGAAAATGTTAATCACAATGCCAGACTCACAGATGTTTGAAAGAAAAGAAAGGAGATGCATATAATTGGATGCACAATCTGATTGTTGCCCAGGGACTTGGACTTCTAATTAATCTGGGTGGCCAAGCCCCAGGCCAGGAATTCATCTAAGGGAAGATATTCCCAGGATGCTACTAACCCCTTCCACGGAGGCCTGAGTCCTCCAACTCATCACCTGGCCTAGAAGGTTGCAGATCCCTGATAGTGAGATGAGTTAGTAAAACACTAAGAAAATGACCAGAAAACAGTGAGCATGTATTAGTCAGGATCCCCAAGAAAATCAGAACCTATTGGTTGTATTTCCCCATGTGACTCAGTGGTAAAGAATCTGTCTGCAGTACGGGGGGCCTGGGTTTGATCCCTGGGTCAGGAAGATCCCCTGGAGAAGGGAACGGCAACCCACTCCAGTACCTGGCAGGCTACAGTCCATGGGGTTGCAAAGAGTCGGACACAACTGAGCGTGAGACATCCCCTCTCTATAGGATGTATTATACAACACAGATTTACATATAGAGAGAGGTGAGTGTGTGTGTGTGTCCTCCACTGGGAACCATAAATTTTGCAGGGCTGTTAGAATTCCCTAGTTTTCACAGTAATTGGTTCAAACACTTTCCTCAGGCTTGCTTATCCACTCACAAAGATTCCTTGTTGATATACTGTCTTTAAGTTCTGTTTTTCTCATTTTTAAAAAAGTTTTATTTATCTGGTTATCCCATAAAGAAGGCTAAGCACCAAAGAATTGATGCTTTCAAATTGTCGTGCTGGAAAAGACTCTTGAGAGTCCCTTGTACAGCAAGAAGATCAAACCAGTCCATCCTAAAGTAAATCAACCTTGAAATTCATTGGAAGGACTGATGCTGAAGCTCCAAAACTTTGGCCACCTGATGCAAAGAGCCAATTCATTGGAAAAGACTCTCATGCTGGGAAAGACTAAGGGCAGGAGGAGGAGTAGCAGGGGATGAGATGATTTGATAGCATTATCAACTCAGTGGACATGAGTCTGAGCAAAACCCTGAAAGGTAGTGAAGGACTGGGAAGCCTGGCTTGCTTCAGTCCACTGGGTTGCTGAGTCAGACACAATTGAGTGACTGAACAACAACAACAAATGTGAGAGATGACAGGTGTTGGCCAAGCTCAGGGTCGAGAAGTTTTCATTTGAACATGTGATTGTGTTTCCGTGTAGGCTTGCATCTAGCACTTCCTCTGTTGACTCCACATGAGAAAAACTGAAGTTCGCTACAGACATTTCAAAGTTACGTAAAATACAGAGCAGAGAGCTATTCCAAGCATTAGAGTTATTCTTCTGCTCTCTTCTCTCATTGTCCTCTCTGTGGTCTTTGCAGAAATGATTAACCTTGTGAATGCTGATAAATTCACAAAAGATGGAAAAGCTCACTGTTAGTATATCAGGGCCACATGAATTTTGAAGATAGGGAGCTAAAGGACTGTTCTAACTCCAGGGATCAACAGAGAAAATATATCTGCAGTGAGAGAAATAATTCTTGTGTGCTTCAAGAGCACTGAAAACATTCAGGTTATCGATTTTAAAAGAACTCTCTCACACTCTTTCTCTCTAAATTTTCCAGCCAGAAATCCATCTGCTTTGTGCAGAAGCCAGGACCACATGGCCTTCAACCTGCAGGAATTTCTTCTCCACTCTTTCTATTGAAATGGGTGCAAAACTTATTGTCAATGTAGGAGATAGTCTGTCCTAAATCAAGAGATTGCCAAGAGAATGAACAATTCTCATGTGTCAGTAATGCCTAACACGGCTTCCAAGTTAGGCATTACTGACACTAATGTGTCCATCTTCCTTGAGACCAGACTCCTGCCTTTGTTTCTTTCATCAATCACTCTCAGTGGTCTGGGCTGTCTGACCCATGACCACCTACCCCCTGCCCCATGTGGCTCCCTCAGCTGCATTTTCATCCGATCATGCTCTGTCTTTATGAGTTCTTCCCTAAGACACCAGAATGCCTCTGGAATGCCTTCCTTATCCAATATACAGACATCCACAGAAGCAAATTCAATATATCACAAACAGTTTACAGGCTCACTTTCATATGACTTCCTGAATCATTTGGAAATTATAGAAATCAACTTTGACTAATTCAGCAGGAATTCAGTAAATGTTATTGAGTGGCTCAAAGTATCTCTTAGAGGATGGAGGACCAGTGGCCGAGGTTACACAGCCAAACAGCTCAAAATCATGCTAGCAACTATCCCTGTGGAGACCTCTCCACAGCCACTGTCTTCCCGGATGCCATCCCTAACACCAGGCTCAGGACCCTTTGCTGGTAGCCCCCACACTCACACCACTGTTCTTGGGAGTGGGCACTGCTCATGCTAAAGGGTTTCCCTGGTGGCTCAGTGGTAAAGAATCCACCTGCCAATGCAGGAGACCTGTATTTGATTCTTGGGTCCAGAAGATACCCTGGAGGAGAAAATGGCAACCCTGGGAAACCCCACAGACAAAGGAGGCTGGTGGGCTACAGTCCATGGGGTCACAAAGAATTGGACACAACTGAAGTGGCTCAAGGCAATTTGGCCTTGGAGTATGGAATGAAGCAGGACAAAGGCTAATAGAGTTTTGCCAAGAGAACGCACTGGTCATAGCAAACATCCTCTTCCAACAACACAAAAGAAGACTCTACACATGGACATCACCAGATGGTCAACACCGAAATCAGATTGATTATATTCTTGGTAGCCAAAGATGGACAAGCTCTATACAGTCAGCAAAAACAAGACCGGAAGCTGACTGTGGCTCAGATCATGAACTCCTTATTGCCAAATTCAGACCTAAATTGAAGAAGGTGGGGAAAACCACTAGACCATTCAGGTATGACCTAAATCAAATCCCTGATGACTATACAATGGAAGTGAGAAATAGGTTTAAGGGACTAGATCTGATAAACAGAGTATCTGATGAACTATGGATGGAGGTTCATGACATTGCACAAGAGACAGGGATCTAGACCATTCGCAGGAAAAAGAAATGCAAAAAAAGCAAAATGGCTGTCTGGGGAGGCCTTACAAATAGCTGTGAAAAGAAGAGAAATGAAACGCAAAGGAGAAAAGGAAAGATACAAGCATCTGAATGCAGAGTTCCAAAGAATAGCAAGAAGAGAAGAAAGCCTTCCTCAGCAGTCAATGCAAAGAAACAGAGGAAAACAACAGAATGGGAAAGACAGAGATCTCTTCAAGAAAATTAGAGATA
>SJYV01055318.1:1377152-1388233 GCA_006410875.1 Neotragus pygmaeus | reverse complement strand
GAAAGAGGAGAGTGAAAAAGTTGGCTTAAAGCTCATCATTCACAAAACGAAGATCATGGCATCTGGTCCCATCACTTCATGGGAAATAGATGGGGCAACAATGGAAACAGTGTCAGACTTTGTTTTGGGGGGCTCCAAAATCACTGCAGATGGTGATTGCAGCCATGGAATTAAAAGACGCTTACTCCTTGGAAGACAAGTTATGACCAACCTAGATAGCATATTCAAAAGCAGAGACATTACTTTGCCAACTAAGGTCCATCTAGTCAAGGCTATGGTTTTTCCAGTATTCATGTATGGATGTGAAAGTTAGACTGTGAAGAAAGCTGAGCATTGAAGAACTGATGCTTTTGAACCGTAGTGTTGAAGAAGAGTCTTGAGAGTCCCTTAGACTTCAAAGAGATCCAACCGGTCTATTATGAAAGATATCAGCACTGGGTGTTCATTGGAAGGACTGATGCTAAAGCTTAAACTCCAATACTTTGGCCACCTCATGCGAAGAGTTAACTCATTGGAAAAGACCCTGATGCTGGGAGGGATTGAGGGCAGGAGGAGAAGGGGTTGACAGAGGATGAGATGGTTGGATGGCATCACCAAATCGATGGACGTGAATTTGAGTGAACTCTGGGAGTTGGTGATGGACAGGGAGGCCTGGCATACTGCGATTCCTGGCATCGCAAAGAGTTGGACATGATTGAGCGACTGAACTGAACTGAAGTGGTTCAGCAACAATAATGGCTTACTCTGCTGTCCTCGCCTGGATGAAGTCTCTATTAACCCTGCTTCTTTGGGATACAAGTAGATAGATAAACAAAATGTGCTATTAAAAAAAAAATGCATTTGGCTGCACCAGGTCTTAATTGTGGCATGGGGGATCTAGTTCTTGACTAGGGGTTGAACCGGACCCCCTGCATTCAGAGCATGGTGTCTTAGCCACTGGACCACCAGGGAAGTCCTTAAAATGTGCTGCTTTTAAAACCTCCGTTGTTAATTATCTGGGTTAGAAGCTGAAATTTATCCTTGGGGTGACTCCATCTGTGTCCTGGGCTGGACCATTTTTATGAGCAGTTTTGCTCCTATGGGTAGACTGGTCTTGAACATTGGTGAAGTAATCCAAAATACAGATGCTTCCAACGATGTCCATTTTATTATGATTAAATATGGAAAGGTTACCTCTGTGGCAGCAAAATGTGTCTCTGTAGGGATGGACACGAGGTGAGAGCTTTCGGTTTCCCACTGACAGAGTTATAATCAGGGAGTCTGCAGTCCTGGTGGTCTGTGGGGGGATGACACGGCTAGGAGATCCATCTCCCACACCTGCCACCTGTGAGAAGGTATCAGAGTCAGTGGGGAAGGACTGTGAAGTACAGGCAATGACTATGGGGACAGAGCGTGTCAACCGTCACCTGTTCCAGGCTATAACTGAGCAGGGTCCCCTCCGAACCTTCACACCAGCCTTACGCTCACCTGCTCTGTTTTGTGGACTAAGGGGGTGGGACCTGTTGGTGGAGTGGGACATAAAACAGATGGAGGGATTCACAGACACAGCAACATGGTGCATGGCCAGCGATGGAAGGTAAACAGTTTGAAGTCACTTCTGTAACAGGGAATAATAAGAGTCAGGAGAAACCCTGACCACAGCCCAGAACCTTCAGACTCACCCTTTGGGACTTCAGAGTGGAGCTTGCTGCAGTCCTGTTAGATAAGGGCTCAGTTATTTTGTTTAGATATTAATGGGGGAGGTCATTCCCAAGGCCTGGAGTTCAAGAACAGAGACATGGGGACTTCCCTGGGAGTCCAGTGGTCAAGATTTTGCACTTCCACTGCCGTGGGCATGGCTTCAACCCCTGGTCAGGAAACTAAGGTCCCACAAGCCGCGTGACACAGCCAAAAAATAGAGAAATTACAGAGACCCTGAAGTACACATGAAGTATTCGTTTTTAGGGAGAAGGCTAATGACAACAATAATTAAAAGCTGATAACCAAATTTGAGAATAAAAGCAATAAATTTAAACATATTTTCAGCTCTGTGAATGGGAAATAAGATTTTTTAGAATTGGGTTTTCTCTGAAGCAATAATACCACACCAAAATTCACTGCAATAAGAAATTCTCATAAGTTACTGCTCTATTAAAGTATAATGTGATCCCCAAGGAACTCTACAATGGGATTATAGCTAAAATCCCTATTTAGCCCTCATTTCATTTGGCATTAATGACCACAGCTAGGAGATATATACTTTATAATGTGAAAAGATTATGATTAGTCATTCTGGATGGCTTATTAACTTGTCAAGACACTACATGCAAATAAGAACTTGATGCTCTTTTTGTCTATCTCCTCCAACCCTCAATCACTCAGGGCCGGGGCTTTTCCAGGAGAGGGTGGTTTAAATCCTTGGCAGCTCGATTAATGTACTTTTAAAGCAGGAGGCTTTATTTATATTTATTTAATATCTTTATTTATATTTAAAGTGGCAGGACCAACAAGGTCCTACTGTGTAGTACAGGGAACTCTGCTCGATATTCTGTAACAACCTAACTGGGAAAAGAATTTGAAAAAGAATAGATCCATATACGTATATAATTAAATTGTTTTGTTGTGCACCTGAAATTAACACTACATTGTTAATCGACTGTTGTTGTTTAGTTGCTGAGAAGTTTCCAACTCACTGCGACCCCATGGACTGTAGCCCACCAGACTCCTCCATCCATGGGATTTCTCAGGCAAGAATATTGGAGTGTGTTGTTATTCCCTTCTCCAGGGGATCTTCCCCACCCAAGGATAGAACCCGCATATCCTGCATTAGAAGCTAGATTCTTCACCCTGTACTTCAATATAAAATAAAAAGCTAAATAACATTATTCTAAAAAAGAGAGATTGAACCATGAAAAAAAAAAAAAGAATTGGTGACAGCCTTTTATATAAAAACAAACTTCGCAGGCTCTTGTCCTCTTCTTTCTAAGCTAGCCCCTATGGAGCAGATAGCACATGGATCAGGGGCTGAGCACACTGGATGGCACCCAGTATTGGCTCACTTTCCCAGTAGGCTCTGTGAAAAGAAACACAGCTTTTGTGCTGACTCAATGCTTCTGACATCAAATGGGTGGGGTTCTTCCCCACGGCCTGCCTGGAGCCAGTGTCAGAACCCACCGGCTGAGGGCTCAGTCCCACGAGTGCCCACCCAATTCAATGCCAGTGTCAAGAAGCAGGATGCCCAGGTCACCCACACTTCTGTCCAACTCATCTGTAACCCGGGGTCCCCATTACTCTCTCAGGCTCAATATTTGCTAGAGCAGCTCATAAAACTCAGAGAAAGCCTTGCTTATCTTTACCAGTACATTATATAATAAACTGAAAGTGATTCCTGGTGGCTCAGACAGTAAAGAATCTGCCTGTAGTGCGGGAGACCCGGGGTTGAGAAGATCCCCTGGAGAAGGAATGGCTACCCACCCCAGTATTCTTGCCTGAAGAATTCCACGGACAGTGGAACCTGGTAGGCTACAGTCCATAGGGTCACAAAGAGTTGGACATGACAGAGTTACTAACACTTCACTTCACTTTTGTATGATGAAGGATGATCCACCTATGATACACATAGATCAGAAGGTTCTGGACACAGGATTACTGTCCCCACGGAGTTGAGGTGGGCCACCCTCTGGCATGTAAGTGTCTTCACCAGCCAGATGCTCTCCAATCCTGTACTTTGGGGATTTTTATAGAGGCTTCTTTTTTCCTTTGGAAAATATAATCATTTTCATTAAAATGCTATCCATGTTAACAGGTGGACTAGAGCTATTTTTAAATGAATTAACATTTTAAACTATTCACTGTTAATTTTTGATATGGTAAACATTAATAAATATAATCCATCCAAACAAAGGCCCTTTTATCAATAGTTTTTAAGAATATAAAGGATTCTAGAACAAAAAGTTTGAGAACTCCCACCTTGGAGAAACTACTGCCCAGAGTTCTGGAAGCAAGCCATGGCCATGCTGTCTGTAGGCATCAGAAAATGTAGCCAAACCCAATGGCCAATGAGAAAAGACCAGTAAACTGTGGTTCTCCATCCAGGGCATCCTTATATGGTAGAGGCTAAAAAATAAGGAATGCAGCAGTTATATTCATCAATGAGAATGAATCTTTGGAAAATATTGATATTTGAAAACTATGTTGCAGAATTCTTACCATGTGAGCGTGTTCATATAACAATGTAAAAAGCACGCAAAACTGAGTGTACTGATTAAGGACTCACCTGCAGTAAACCATGAAGGAAAGCAGGGGATGCTGAACACAGAATTCAAGATCCTGGTGTGTTTCCTGACTCCTCGCCTACACTCTCCTGCCAGGATTACAGTGCCTTGGACTAACCTTGTCCACAGTGCATTTTAGTCACCTATTTGTTGACTATCTTTAAAACTCTGTTTTAAAAGATATGCGTTTACTTATTTGACTGCGTCGGGACTTAACTTCAGCACTCCAGGTCTCTAGTTGCAGTGTATGGGCTTAGTTGCTCCACGGCATGTGGGATCATAGTTCCCTGATCAGGGATGGAACCAGTGTCCTTAGTATTTAAGGTGGAGTCCAAACCTAGTATTGCGAGGTGGACCACCAGGCAAGATCAACCATCTTCGAACCTCTTAGGGGCACAGACAAGGTCATTTAATTTTAGATTCCAGATCCTACCATCCCTCAGATGACAGGCATTTAATATATATTTGGGAGTGAATAAATAAATAAATACTGTTTTCTTACTTTACAAAACAAAAAAGCAATGGACCGCATACTTGGCGATGTGAATTCAGCCCTGCATTCTGGGACTGAATGAAAAAGGAACAAAGTCTCTCTTACCTACTGGTTCAAGTCTTCGATTTTCAGCCAGGGCTGCTCACAGGTAATTCGAGCACCAAGTGTCAGATTACCAAGGATATTGTGTGTTTGTTGTTGTTATTCAATTGCTAAGTTGTGTTGGACTGTTTGTGACCTCATGGATTACAGCACACCGGGCTTCCTGGTCCTTCAGTATCCCCAGGAGCTTGCTCAAATTCAAGTCCATCGAGTCGGTCATGCCATCCAACCATCTCATCCCCTGTTGTCCCCTTCTCCTCCTGCCTTCAATCTTTCCCAGCATCAGGGTCTTTTCCAATGAGTCAGTTCTTCGCATCAAGTGGCCAAAGTATTGGAGTTTCAGCTTCAGTATCGGTCCTTCCAATGTATATTCAGGGTTGATTTCCTTTAGGATTGACTGATTTGATCTCCTTGCAGTCCAAGGAACTCTCAAGAGTCTTCCATGTGGTGACCCAAGAAAGATGAAAGAGAAGATGAAACCAAGGAGGGTCTTGGAATACATGAACGGAAAAACCAGACCCTTATCGACCTTCCCTCCCATCCCCAATTCTATAACTATTAATGAATTTGAGGTCCTCCTGACCAGTATAACCTGTCTCCCCTCCTACCCCATAGGGAGAAGGTATTTGCCTTACTCTTCCCCCCACCCAGGATACATGCCTCATCCAAATAGCAAATGACATGCAAGGCCTTTATCCCACCCCTTGTAACCTGGCTATAAAAGGGGACTAAGGACCCCGTTTAACGTCAGTTCTCCCCTGAGCTGGCCCACTGTTCTAACAGCGTCTCCCATTCTAATAAACTTTATTTCCCTCTCATTCTGTCTCATGTCTGGAAATTCTCTTCCAACCCGCGCCTGGACATCCAACACCACAGTTCAAAAGCATCAGTTCTTCGGCACTCAGCCTTCTTTACGTACAACTCATCTGAAAGCTGGCAGGGTCATCAGGCACTAATGGATGGGATTTATTTAACACAAGCGCTACCTAAGCTCACATAAATGTTATCACATGTGTTGCTAATCACAGTCCTATGAGTTGAGTACCCTTCCTATCACCATTTTACAGAAGGAGTGGCACAGAGATGTTGTCACTTGCTCAATAGAGCTCCTGAGGAGGAGAGTGGGAAAACAGTTCTCTGGGCAACGTTAGAGACTCTCGAGCCAGAACCCGAGGCCCTTCCCTCCAGCGCTGTCTGTCCTCCTGTGTCTTAGATGAGGACCACCCTTTCCTCCAGTGCTGCGATCTCATCCTTGTGTGTCTCACGTAAAGACCTGAAGGGCAGGGCCGTGGCTCGGTCCCAGTGCGCACATGTTTTTGTCTGTTCACCCCATTTTTCTCCTCTGCCCTGCTCACAATGTCTCTTCCTCTATTGTGAAGACTGACTTGACAGTTCCGGTGATCTTGATCCTCCCTGCACCTTTGAGAAGTACAAGAAAGTGCTGCTTTCCACTTGGCTTGCCGTGTGTCCAGATGAGCACGTAAAAGCCAGCAAGCTATGGTACAGGGCATCACTGCTATTGTCTGCCTCCCTGAAAGGAGGAGCAGAAACTTCATTTGGAGGTCAAGGTTCCCGCAAAAACAAACCCTCTACTGAAATGACATCTCACGACACCCACCATGAATCAGTGACCAAAACAAGGTCATGATATTCAAGTCCAGAAACCCATTTGCATTCATGGAAATTTTAAAAAGAATCCATCTGTGTTTTATTCACCAAAATTAGTATCACCAAGGTAATGGCTGAGTGGTATTGAAAAAGCGGATGGTGGCAGGTAGCTAGGAAAACAATCAGGCGGCTTGGGAATTCAGGTCACGAGCAAGTACAGAGAACACTTACAGAGCCACGAGTGCTCTGGACAATGGATCCCGAATGTGATTCTAAATTGAATTGTGCACGAGTGCTGCAGAGGGCCCTCTAACCTGGTGAGCCTCTCTCTGATAAGGAGTCCATCCCACAGACTTCCTCCTGGTTATTGGAGGAAGTCACTAAGCACCAGACTCTGTGTCAGGACCTTAAAGAAGCCATTCTTGCAAATTCCTGACCTCGTTTCATCTTCATAACAATGCCATCAAATAGCACAATTGACACCATTCTATTGATGGAAAGCTGCACATCCAGTTGTTTAGCCCCAGGAAATGCAATGCTGATTCAGTTTAGTTCAACTGCTCAGTCTTTTTCGATTCTTTGAGACCCTGTGGACTGCAGCACACCAGGCTTCCCTGTCTATCACCAACACTCAGAGCTTGGTCAAACTCATGTCCATCAAGTCGGTGATGCCATCCAACCATCTCATTCTCTCTGTCATCTCCTTCTCCTGCCTTCAGTCCTTCCCAGCATCAGGGTCTTTTCCAATGAGTCAGTTATTTGCATCAGGGAGCCAAAGTATTGGAGCTTCACCTTCAGCATCAGTCCTTCCAATGAATGTTCAGGACTGATTTCCTTTAGGATGGACTGGTTGGATCTCCTTGCAGTCCAAGGGACTCTCAAGAGTCTTCTTCAACACCACAGTTCAAAAGCATCAATTCTTCAGTGCTCAGCTTTTTTTATGGTCCAACTCTCACATCCACACATGACTACTGTACAAACCATAGCTTTGACTAGACAGACCTTTGTTGGCAAAGTAACGTCTCTGCTTTTTAATATGCTGTCTAGGTTGGTCATAGTTTTTCTTCCAAGGAACAGTTCAGTTTAGTCTTTCAGTCGTGTCCAGCTCTTTGTGATCCCATGGACTGCCACATGCCAGGCCTCCATGTCCATTGCCAACTCTTGGAGTTTACTCAAACTCATGTCCATTGAGTCAGTGATGTCATCCAACCATCTTATCCTCTGTCATTCCCTTCTCCTCCCACCTTCAATCTTTCCCAGCATCAGGGTCTTTTCAGATGAGTCAGTTCTTCACATCAAGTGGCCAAAGTATTGGAGTTTCAGCTTCAGCATCAGTCCTTCTGAAGAGGAAAAGTTAAAATTTTACATAACCTCCTTCTCCTTCTGCCTCTGTAACTCAGCTTGCCCTTTGAAAAATCTAGATCATGGAGGTCACATAGTCTCAGAAAGTGGGGATTTGCAATACTAGGAACTNAGCATCAGTCCTTCTGAAGAGGAAAAGTTAAAATTTTACATAACCTCCTTCTCCTTCTGCCTCTGTAACTCAGCTTGCCCTTTGAAAAATCTAGATCATGGAGGTCACATAGTCTCAGAAAGTGGGGATTTGCAATACTAGGAACTGGAATTTATCTCACTCACCCTTGTCCTGCTCTTTGCAATCGCCCAGCCCCTGCAAACCTGCTTAATCATGCCTGACCAGGACAGGCATCCCCCTCCCCATCTTGACTGCTGTTCCTGAGCACACAAAACCCCTTAGTTTAAACCAGCCTATTAACAGCTAGTGGAGCCCACTATTAGTCTATTGAAAAACTCTTTTAATCCTTTTGTTCAGGGCTCACAACTTGGAATGTTAACTCCCCTGGGCTTGCCGACATAAGAAACCTGAGTTCTCCAGCTCTCCGAGTGTGGTGCTTGGTTTCTCGAGTATTGGTTTCTGCAACATTTCTGGAGGTCCAAGCAAGATTCCAACCACACCGGCCCCTTGAGCCACCAGACTGGTGGCTTGGCCGGGCTGAAGCGAAGGAATCCCGAGACAAACAAGGAATTGCACCACCTGATGGTATTCCGGGTTCTCTTTTGAACCAGTGCTCTGACTCTCCGGACGGCCAAGTCCCAACTGGACTCATTGGAGGGATGGGCCAACTCACCAGGAATGGCCACAGGATAAGGTAAGGCCCTGGGGGAGGCCTTACCCCAGGAGGAACCTACACCTTCCTCCTTACCACAGGAGGAACCTACTCCAACTGGTCAAAGAGGAGACTGATCACCTCCTGGAGCTCCCAGGATGGGAGCAACAGTTAAGGAAACCTGGGGACTTGGGAGAAAGGGAGGCATCTTGAATGATAACCTCCTTGGGGCTCCCAGGAAAGGAGCAACAGTTAAGGAAACCTAGGGATTCAGGAGAAGGAAGGCATCGTGACTATAACTTCCTTGGGGCTCCCAGGAAGGGAGCAATTGTTAAGGAGACCTGGGGACTCAGGAGAAGGGAGGCATTGTGATAGCCTCTGAATGTGAGTGCATGACAACTGATTGAAGGGAGTGAGAGAAATTTTTTTCTTTTTGAAAACTGGGAAACCAATTCTTTTTGTATATGCAATTAAAAACAACTAGCTTGTTAAAAGGCCTGCCCAGGGAAAAGCTTGAAGTTAACCCTTTCCATGTCCTTGAAATACACAGCCAGCTTGGCCTGAGACCTCACCCTTGGGCAAATTAGAACTTCAAGTGAAGGGAAAAAAAGGGGGGGATCAAAGAGATATTTTAAATCTCAAACAGAAAACTATAAAATCTCTGTTTGTCTGTCTGTCTGGATTTATGTATGTCTCAGTATATGTCTTTTTTCTGATAATATTGTTGAAGTTGTAAATGAGTTCTAATTTAATTGGCCTAAACAAAAGTAAGCAATCAAACAATTCTAAATACAAGAAAAATTAACCTAAATAAGTTTCAGGTTCAAGTGAACTGGGAAATATTCAATATTAAATATCTAGTATTAATGTTTGTTTGCTAATCTAATAAGAAAGTAGGATGCATTTTTAACAAAGCAGATATAAAAAATAAAATTACATTTTATAAAGGGAAAAGAAAGTAGGTCTGACTTACAGGTGGCTGTTACAGAAAATGATTAAAGGTTTGTGGAAGGTGGAGCCTGAAAAAAAGCTTTGTGCATGGTTAGGACCGACTAAGTTTCAAATAAATTTAATTAAATTTACCTGCTACTGCTAAGTCACTTCAGTCACGTCCGACTATGTGCGACCCCATAGAGGGCAGCCCACCAGGCTCTCCCGTCCCTGGGATTCTCCAGGCAGGAACATTGGAGTGGGTTGCCATTTCCTTCTCCATAAGTTTACCTAAATGAGTTTAAAGTAAGTTGGTTCAAAAACTTAAATTCGGCCTTTCTCTCTGTTAAGAGGACATACTTCCTTCAGATGTGGAACTGCTTTTAATAATAGATTTATGTTTCTTTACCTCTTAATTGGTCTATTCTATATTTAGCTTTGAAATCTTTTGTTAACTTTGGCTAAGCAAATAAATATTATTTCACAGTAACTTATATGATCCTACCTGACTGAGTGTTATAAACCCTTTTGATATTTATTGACAAAACTTCCTAAAGAACTTGACTTCTAGCTAACTTTGGGATGCTCCAGAGGGCCCCTGAGACATCCCAAAGAGCTATTAAGCTACCTGGGTTATTTGGACATGTTAAATTACTTGGGAAGTACTGTTAAAGGGGTGAAAAACCATTTCAGGTTATACTGTATGCTTGATGTTACTAATATAGATATCCTAAAATTATGTGAAATTCATATAGATCTGATATGCCCTGATAAAATAAGGTCAATTATAATTCTAGTTATCATATTAAAGTGTTATGACCAGGGCTTTTTGTCAATTGCAATAGAATCAGGTTTTAAACATGCCTTCTATGGTTTTACTCTCATACCTTTAGAATACTGCTAGTTCTTCAAGATTTATGGAAAAAACTTTCTAAGATTAAACAGATGAACAATTTTTGTTATTAACAGTAAGCTGATGCCAGACTGAAATTTGGTCTTCTCTCTGTTTAGAGAATACAGTTTTCTTAAAAAGCAGCTTTCAATAACAGATTATAGATTTCTTTGCCTATAAGTGATATATATTTGTTTTTAAAATCTTTTTGTTACTTTGGAAAAATAAATAAACATTATTTAAGATTATGGTCAGTTCAGTTCAGTTCAGTCGCTCAGTCGTGTCCAACTCTTTGCGACCCCATGAATCGCAGCACGCCAGGCCTCCCTTTCCATCACCAACTCCCAGAGTTTACTCAAACTCATGTCCATCGAGTTGGTGATGCCATCCAGCCATCTCCTCCTCTGTCAGCCCCTTCTCCTCCTGCCCCCAATCCCTCCCAGCATCAGAGTCTTTTCCAATGAGTCAACTCTTTGCATGAGGTGGCCAAAGTACTGGAGTTTCAGCTTTGGCATCATTCCTTCCAAAGAACACCCAGACTGATCTCCTTTAGGATGGACTGGTTGGATCTCCTTGCAGTCCAAGGGACTCTCAAGAGTCTTCTCCAACACCACAGTTCAAAAGCATCAGTTCTTCAGTGCTCAGCTTTCTTCACAGTCTAACTCTCACATTCATAC
>SJYV01055318.1:1276068-1375452 GCA_006410875.1 Neotragus pygmaeus | reverse complement strand
GTGTATTCTTGCCACCTCTTCTTAATATCTTCTGCTTCTGTTAGGTCCATACCATTTCTGTCCTTTATCGAGCCCATCTTTGCATGAAATGTTCCCTTGGTATCTCTAATTTTCTTGAAGAGATCTCTAGTCTTTCCCATTCTGTTCTTTTCCTCTATTTCTTTGCACTGATGGCTGAAGAAAGCTTTCTTATCTCTCCTAGCTATTCTTTGGAACTCTGCATTCAGATGCTTATATCTTTCCTTTTCTCCTTTGCTTTTCACCTCTCTTCTTTTCACAGCTGTTTGTAAGGCCTCCCCAGACAGCCATTTTGCTATTTTGCATTTCTTTTCCATGGGGATGGTCTTGATTGATCCCTGTCTCCTGCACAATGTCACGAACTTCATTCCATAGTTCATCAGGCACTCTATCTATCAGATCTAGGCCCTTAAATCTATTTCTCACTTCCACTGTATAATCATAAGGTATTTGATTTAGGTCATACCTGAATGGTCTAATGGTTTTCCCTACTTTCTTCAATTTACATCCGAATTTGGTAATAAGGAGTTCATGATCTGAGCCACAGTCAGCTCCTGGTCTTGTTTTGGTTGACTGTATAGAGCTTCTCCATCTTTGGCTGAAAAGAATATAACCAATCTGATTTCGGTGTTGACCATCTGGTGATGTCCATGTAGTCAAAGCTCATTCTGCTTCTACAGAAAATAACCCCTCATGGTTCGACTTTTGCTCTCTTGATGTCCTTTAAACATGGTGATAGTCTGCTCTTAAATGAGGAAATTAAAAATAAATAAACAACAGCTAAAAATCAGAGTCGGGGCTATGGTAAATCCAAGAGGGCCGCTTGGCTTTTTCCGGCTCCCTGACAGACCTCATTATTTGATGGGTTAAAGCCTTACCTGGCTACAGTGTTAATGCCCTCACAGTGAGTTCTCCAAAAAAGGAAAAAATTATGTTTCACTAAATGTTAAGTTCTAGTTTTGTTAATTAACGTCTGTGCTTACTAAGACTCACTTCTGAGATAGTTCCTTGTTATGTTATATTGCTAAAAGTTTTAATTATTAAAAAGGTCACGCTAAGATTGTTTCCAAAGCTTATCTCAGTAACCAGTCTTTGGATAAGGGTCAGATGCTTCATGATGTACAACCAGGAGATTAACACTTGGCTATAATCATTTAACTGAGACAGATGACCTGGGGTGTACCAGACTATACCCAATGAAAGTTCTTGACTTAAATTCTTTCTTGCCTGTGATCTTACTAATAACTGCTAGCTATATTATTTTCTATGTAGCTTGCTTCAGAAGATTATTTCTTACATTACCAAATGTGTGACTGAGGCTGTGATGAAACGCTGATATGCAGTTTCGTATGAGATCAATGATTGTAACGATGTACTCTAGATATGGGAAGTAACAAAAGAAAATATTGTTCTGGGCTGAGAGCCTAGTAAGACAGGTATGGTCCAGAGACTTTTGCTACTTACAAAGCCTGGTTTAGTGACAACACAGTGAGTGGCCTGTCAATGGAATCTTTGTTAGACCTGGCAAAGAGCCTTCCCAGCACCACGGGACACAGTGACCATGAAATGCCCCCCAGACATGGTCAAATATGACTATGAAGGGGCCCTGCTGAATTTGGCCCTTGCCAGCTGCCTCTACAAAGATTAAATCATGACCAGTACAAGATGTTGACCTTTCAACACCCCATTAAAAGGAGTTCAGGGTGGAGACGAAAAATAAGGCACTCTGTGCTCTGGGAAAAACCCAGAAAAACAGGCCTTCAGATGGTCAGGTGTTTTCAGGTAAAGATTTTTATGAGCCCAAATTCTTGCATCTTCTCATACCTAGAGAAACACTAATGTCATGAACCAATGTCTGGACCTGGTTCTCTTAGCTAGCGCCTCAGCAGCTTTCCTACTTAATCTTTGGGCCACATATCTTAAACTTTCTTGTTAAGTTTGTTTATCCAAGTAGTAGTACGACAAGAATATCCCCTGGCCAACACCCAGACAGTGCTGGAACAAGCTGCCTTATCATTCTGTGGACTCTCACCTCCCTCCATAAATGCACCCCGATGTCCTCAGGCTATTCTCCCTTTGAGATCTTATACAGGAGACCACCCCCCAGTGATAGAAAAGCTCAGGGGAGACCATCAACAACTAGCTGACCTGGAGCTGTCCCAACACCTCCAGGCCCTGGGAACAGTCTTCCACTATATCGCCTGAGAAACCTGAGAAAGGACACCCATTCCACTGGGCAGCTGGGTTCATCCCTGTCAGCCAGGAGATGGGGTATGGGTTAAAGATTAGAAAAAAGAACCACTTCAGCCAGTTTGGACAGACTCTCACACGGTCGTCCTGGCAACCTCTACTGCTGTTAGAGTTACAGGTATCATTCCCTGGATCCACCACACCAGAGTCAAGAAGGCAGCGACTTCCCGTGATGAGGACACCTGGAAAGCAGTCAGGATCCCGAACACCTCCTCAAAGTCAGGTTCCAAAAACAACGGCCCTCACCCACGAAGGACGCTAAGCCCTGCTCTAGTCATTCTGGAAGCTGACTAGTCAACATACGGCAGAAACTTGAGGATTCTTCAGCCTTGCTCCAGCCACACTCTGGCAGCTGGCTTGTTAACGCATGGTAGAAGCTTGAAGATCCAGCTATCAAAATATCAATGGATTTTCATTTGTCAACCCTGGCCTCTATCCCTGATTGGCATTATTGGTGTGCTCTTCGCTATAGGACTAGCTTCAGTCACACCCCAGGACTGGGATTTGGGTCAGAAGCTGCGGTTAACTGTCTGTTATTTCACTGAAGTGAGAAACCTCATTCTTATTAGATGTCTCTTATGATTGATTCTCCCTACTCTCTAAACTGCTCCACAGTATAGCTGAACCCCCTTCATGACAGGCCCAGTTGCTATAGCCGTAACAACACAAAGATGGGGAGAAAACCTTTGCTAGTGTTCAGTTATCTGTTACATGCAGGCTGCTTGTAACCTTGCAGCCTTTTGGTGTCCCTTGCTGTAACAGATGGTGCTGCGCCCAAGGCCTTTTCTTTGTTTGTGGGACAGATGCTTACTGATGTCTATCTGTCAATTAGATGGGTATCTGCACCTTAGCTTTCCTCACTCCCCAGATAAATATTGTCCCTTACCAGACTCTCACTATACCTCTGACAGCACATATGCGGTCAAAAAGAGCCATCCAGTTTACCCCTCTACTAGTTGGTCTGGGAATCGTGGCTGGGATAGGTATGGGAAATTGCTAGGAGAAATTGCTTCATCAGCCACCTTTTACCATACGCCATCCAAAGACTTCACAGATGACACTGAGAGAGTGGCCAAGTCTTTAGTGGCCTTACAGGACCAACTGGACTCCCTGGCTGAGGTGGTTTTACAGAATAGCAGAAGGCTAGACCTATGACAGCTGAAAAGGGAAGACTCTGCCTCTTTTTAAATGAAAAATGCTGCTTTTATGTAAACCAGTCCGGAATAGCCTGGGACATGGCCCAACAGCTAAGGGAACAAATCATAAAAAGGAGAGTGAAACTAGCTAATTCCTGGGATAATTGGAACAATATCTGAAACTGGGCATCGTGGCTTCTCTCTTTAACAGGTCCTCTCTTCACACTCTTTGTGGGACTTCTGTTTGGCTCTTATATTCTCAATGCAATTACCCAGTTCATAGCCTCTCAGATTGAAACCATAAAGTTACAAATGGTAATAGTTCTAAAGAGCCCCCTAAACGATGGAGAGCTCTGAATGTCTTACCAAAACATGAGATGATGCTTTCTACAATGAGTGATAAAAGCATTAAGAGGGGGAATGAAGAGGAAAGGTTAAAATTTTCTATAATCTTCTCCTTTGCCTCTGTAACTCAGCTTGCCCCTTGCAAAGCGTAGATCACGTAAGACACGTAGTCTCGGAAAGTGGGGACTTGGAATACTAGTGCGTTTATATCACTCACCCTTCTCCTGCTCTTTGCAATTACTCAGTCCTGCAAACCTGTTTAACCATGCCTGTCCATGTAAAGGTCAGGCATCCCCCTCCCCACCTCTACTGGTGTTCCCGCACCAGTGAAACCCCTTAAACCCGCCTATTAACAGCTAGTGTTGCCCACTACAGTTTGTCTGTAAAAACTCTGTAATCCCTTTGTTTGGGGCTCAGAACTTGGAGGGTTAACTTCTCTGGGCCCGCTGGTGTAATAAACCTGAGTTTTCCAACTCTCTGAGTGTGCTGCTTGGTTTCTTAAGCACTGGTTTCTGCAACACTTCCAATGAATATTCAGGACTGATCTCCTTTAGGATGGACTGGTTGGATCTCCTTGCAGTCCAAGGAACTCTCAAGAGTCTTCTCCAACACCACAGTTCAAAAGCATCAATTCTTCGGCGCTCAGCTTTCCTTATAGTCCAACTCTCACATCCATATGTGACTACTGGAAAAACCATAGCCTTGACTAGATGGATCTTTGTTGGCAAAGTAATGCCTCTTCCTTTTAATATGTTATCTAGGTTGGTCATAACTTTTCTTCCAAGGAGTAAGCATCTTTTAATTCAATGGCTGCAGTCACCATCTGCAATGATTTTGGAGCCCCCCAAAATAAAGCCTGTCACTATTTCCACTATTTCCCCATCTATTAGCCATGAAGTGATGGGACCAGATGCCATGATCTTAGTTTTCTGAATGTTGAGTTTTAAGCCAACTTTTTCACTCTCCTCTTTCACTTTCATTAAGAGGTTCTTTAGTTCTTCTTCGCTTTTTGCCATAAGGGTGGTATTATCTGCATATCTGAGGTTATTTGATATTTCTCCCTGCAATCGTCATTCCAGCTTGTGCTTCATCCAGTCTGGCATTTTGCATGATGTAGTCTGCATAAGTAAATAAGGAGAGTAACAATATNTCGCTTTTTGCCATAAGGGTGGTATTATCTGCATATCTGAGGTTATTTGATATTTCTCCCTGCAATCGTCATTCCAGCTTGTGCTTCATCCAGTCTGGCATTTTGCATGATGTAGTCTGCATAAGTAAATAAGGAGAGTAACAATATACAGTATACTCCTTTCCCAATTTGGAACTAGTCTGTTGTTCCATGTACAGTTCTAACTACTGCTTCTTGACCTGCATACAGATTTCTCAGGAGGTAGGTCAGGAGGTCTGGTATTCTCATCTCTTGAAGAATTTTCCAGTTTGTTGTGATTCATGCAGTCAAAGGCTTTGGCACAGTCAATGAAGCCAAAGTAGACGTTTTTCTGAAATTATCTTGCTTTTTCTATGATCCAAAGGATGTTGGCAATATGATCTCTGGTTCCTCTGCCTTTTCTAAATCCAGCTTGAACACCTGGAAGTTCTGGGTTCACGTACTGTTGAAGCCTAGCTTGGGGAATTTGGAGCATTTCTTTGCTAGTGTGTGAGATGAGCACAATTGTGTGGTAGTTTGAACATTCTTTGGCATTGCCTTTCTTTGGGATTGNTGGAAGTTCTGGGTTCACGTACTGTTGAAGCCTAGCTTGGGGAATTTGGAGCATTTCTTTGCTAGTGTGTGAGATGAGCACAATTGTGTGGTAGTTTGAACATTCTTTGGCATTGCCTTTCTTTGGGATTGGAATTTAAGATTTGAAATAGCTCAGCTGGAATTCCATCACCTCCACTAGCTTGTTTATGGTGATGCTTCCTAAGGCCCACTTGACTTTGCACTTCTGGATGTCTGGATGCTAATTACCATCTTTCATAGGAGACATCCCACCAGCCAAACACTGGTCCCCACAGCCCTCCTGCCTGAGAAAGGAAGAGAGCAGAACAGAGTAAGGGCCCTTGAACTGTAACCTCCTACTCTTCCATAGGCTTTTACTGAGCATCCCTCACTTCTTCCCTTGTGGCTCAGCTGGTAAAGAATCTGCCTGCAGTGCGGGAGACCTGGGTTTGATCCCTGGATTGGGAAGATCCCATGGAGAAGGGAAAGACTACCCACTCCACTATTCTGGCCCGGAAAATTCCATGGACTATCCATGGAGTTACAAAGAGTTGGATATGACTGAGCGACATTCACTTTCACTTGCTTCTTCTGTGAATAATTCACATCCAAATTGAGCACCTAATTTTACTACCCTGAGTGAGGGGCTGGGTGCAGGGCAGGAATACCAAAATGCTGTGCTTTCAGGGTCCTCACAACCTTGGGGATCAGCGGGGGAGACTGGGCTCAGGAAGCCTCTTGAGGAAGGCCCCAGGCTCTGTGGAGCCTATGAGGAGAACAGGAGGAACCAGGGGTGTCACCAGAGACAAGCCAGAGGCACCTGAAGGAAGCTCTGGGGGGCAGGTGGGACTGGACCCCGAGGACTGGGGTAGGGAGAACCCTCTCCCCCCACCAGGCCCTACTGTGGCAGGGATGGCAGGGGTGGGAGTCTAGAGAAGCCTGAGATGTAGGCTGTGCTGAGTAGGTCAACTGAAAGGGATGCAGACATGTATACAGAAGGAAGTATGTGCTCTAATACTCTTATTCAGCCTTAGTTATCATCATTAAATCATCGTTATCATTATTAATCTATATTAATTATTAATCATTATTAGCCATCATTAAAACCTGTAAGTTAACTCAGTAAGGAGGCCATCAAACTGACAAGGCTCTGATGGCTTCATAGCACAGGAAAACAAACCAAAACCTCAACCTGTGACCGCCTCCCTTTACGAAATTGCACCTAAGCACCTAAGTCCCATCACAACCGGCCAGCCATGCTGAGCTCCACCAATGAACAGCCTCCTTTCTCCCTCCATCTCCTCCCCCAGGTGCATCTCTCCAGGCTCCAGCCTCCCGTGACCTCCAACACCTCCTTCTTCACTGTGCTGCCTGGTTCCATCAATAGTTGCTCAAATAAACTCTTAAGCTCTTCTCTGCGCCTCAGCTGTCTTTTAACAAACCGAAGGCCACAAGTTCCAGAAACAATTAAATGGATGCTTTATAATCTTAGGGATTCTCTGGCAGAGCTGAGAGAACCCAGGGAACAGAGCAGCAGATCAGCTGGTGATGGCTCAAGACAGGTGAAGATTCTCTGCAGTCAGGCTTACTTTGTATTTTTCACCAAGAAATAGAGTAATACACAATAAACACTCCTGTGAGCTTATAGTTTAATCAAAATGGTTAACTGTTGTAAAACTTTTGATCTTGAGACTCTAATACTGTTCTACTTGTGAGGAATTTTATTTATGGTATGGATATTTATCAACGCTTATGTTACTTACCAAACGTGGTAGTTAATTCAACTTTGACAAAACTGGTTTTGTTTCAGTTGACCCAAATAACAGAAAAAGGTGTATAGATTTTCTTAGAGTTATGAAAAATCATTCATAAGATTTCTTTCTTCATCACATAAATTGTACATACAAAAATAAACTGTGGTCACAGCAGATCCAAATTATAAATACAACACAAAATCTGGCCTTTTTAAAAAATAAAGCTATATATATAGGCATATATCAACTCACATAATTGAAATTATCTGTATATTTTTGTTCCTTTTTAACTTAAAAAGTGAAAAGTTGCCTTGTATCACTGAGAATTCTTCAACAAATTACCAGTGGCTGTGTAAAGTCCTCACACACAGATGTTTCTTGACTGATGCATTAACATTAACTTCCCTGTTAATGGTTTGGATTTTATAAACCTTTAGAATAGCTATTCCATGAATAGCTGTGATGAATTTCAGGGAGCGTCGGTTATGATTTCCTTAAAGTAGACTCCTATAACTGGAGTGACAGAATCCAACGGTGCTTGCATTTTCAAAGATCTTGAAACCTATTGTTGTGTTGCCTTCTAAGAAGGGTCACTGAGGGAATTCCCCGGCAGTCCAGTGGTTAGAGCTTGGAGCTGCTGGGGCCAGGATTCAGTCCCGGGTCAGGGAGCTAAGACCCTGTAAGCTTTGTGATGCAGCCAAAAAATAATTAATGAATGAATTTAAAGGATCACTAACTACCCCTCCATCCCCTTAGTGAACAACCAATCACTCTTCTCCTGCCTTCTCTTCCTTCCTCGGCCTTCCAATCCTGAGATGCTTGGGGCGTGACCTTCAGCCTGTGCTCGGGATGTTTTCTAGCCCAGCTGGACCTTAGTGGCACCATCTCTCCCTGGTACTGCTGGTCACTCTCTGTGTCGACAGCACCCTAAGCGGGCGGTCCACCCTGACCACCCCTTCCAGGTCCCTGCTGATACTGTGCTCAAATGTTGTAAAATCTATTTAGCTGCTTTTCCATACCTGCTCCAGCTTCTTTCCTGACACACCATCAACTCTCTGTCTTTCCCTGGAATAAAGGATGACGTGTCCTGAGGCAAGGATAAGGGTGGTTCTGGGGGGCTGAAAGCGCTCATCATGCAGCCTGAACCTCCCTCCCCCACTTCCAGCACCACAGACCCTCAGGGAGCTGGCATAACTCAGCTGAGACTAGGCTGCCTATTGAGGGGAGTCTACCAGGAGTGTGATGTCATCAGACCCCAGAAATCAGCCAGGTCTCAGCCCTGACTGCAGGATGGCCCGGCCTGCCCAGGGGCAACCCCAGTCCCAGCTCACCATCCTTCTCCACCCAGACAGCCTCCCCTTACAGCCCTCAGAGCTGGCAACTTATAGCAAAGGCCCCTTAACCCCCACCCTGTCTCAGCAACACTGCCTCCTCCCAGACATCCTGACCCCAACGCTGGGAAAACTCTGGGCCAGAGCCACACTCAGCTTGTGGAGGAACAAAAGCAGGAATAAAAAAAGAGGGAAAGAAAACATGAAAACCAGGAGAGAAAGCGAGAGAAGAACAGAGGGAAAGAAAAACTTAAGAGAAACGAGGGAGGGAAGAGAGAACGGAGTTAAATGGCTCATTATCTAGTTAATTAGTTGGCTAGTTAGTTGGTTGCTTGGTTGGCTAGTTATCTAATTAGATGGCTAGCTAATTAGTTGTTGGTTGATTGGCTAGTTATCTAGTTTATTAGTTGGTTCACTGGCTAGTTGATTGGTTGGTTGGTTGGCTAGTTGATTAATCATTTGGTTGGTTGGCTACTTAGATATTTGGTTGGCTAGTTAGTTTCTAGTTGCGTTTCTCTCATAAGAGAAAGCCTATGGGCTGGCTTTGGACTCATACCCAGTCCAGGTGACCTAGCTGGTGACAATGCACCCCGCTGCCTGATGCGAGACCAGGTTGCTCCCTCTGGGAGGCTCACGTGTCAGAGGAAGGAGCTCACACACCTGGGTCCTCACCTGCAGCGGCCGAGTGACCCAGGCCCCACCTGTCTGGGGGATTCTTCAAGGTTGCAGTGAAGGCAGCTGGAAGGCTTTCTGAACACCCTCTGTTCTTGGCTCTCGGATTCTCACGTACTGTTTCTAGTACATTCGACTTGAAAGAGCCTTTTGTGTGCTGGAAATTCGGGGAACAGAATTTCTGCTTTTGCAAGGCCAGAAGTTAGCATCAAGGACATGAAAACCTCAGCTTCAAAAAGTTCATGAAACATCCCACTGTTGATGTTTTGCAGAAACCAACAAAATCCTGTAAAGCAATTGTCCTTCAAATAAAAAAGTTAAAAAAAAATTTTTTAATACATCCCATCATGAATGTGTGCATTTTCATAAAATTCACGATTACTTACAGGGTCTCTGAAACCACAGAACAGTGAGAAGCTTTAATTTAGAACCACAAATTCTTTGTCTTTACCAAATGGGGTGATTTGCCTTAAATAGCTGTGGCAGGTAAACAACAGATTTATGCGTGACATGAAGAGAAAAGACTTAATAAAAACTCTCTTCATGTTGGGGAAGAAGAATGCAGGAGGGAATGAAGATTCTGCTGAGTCCAGAAAAGGTCCCTGTTCCCAAATCCACAGTCCTGAGCAGTGGGAAAGAAACCCGAGTTTCTCACAGCCCCCTCTTGCCCCAAGATGGGAAGTGTGAGCTTGTATCTGGATAGATAAAATGCCATGACCTCAGGCCTTCATGAGACCCTATGTTCAGAGGGTTTGCCCTGAAGATGGATGTACTGCTCCCAGGGATCAGGGCATAGGAATGAAGGCACCAAATAAAAAGTGGCATTTTCACCCAGCCCCACTCTGCATTTGTAACATCGCAGGATTGACCAAAATACGATTTCTAAGGTTATCTTCACTCAACAGCAATCTATCACATTTAAGGTGGAGAAAACCCCACACAGGTTTATGGAACTTGGATAAAAAGGTTTGCCAAGACCAATACTTCAGATTGTTCTTGTTTTGTGAAGTGGAAAAAAGAGCCAGCGAGGAGCAGTCATGACCTCAAGGCACAGCCCGCGGGGAGGATGCTGTCAAAAAGAGACGCCGACGGATGATGAAGCTGACGTCTGTTTCCTTCCCCCATGGACAGGTGATGACCTCTCACTGCTGTCAGTTCAGCGTGGTCCTCTCTGTGGGCTCCCATGGTGTCCACACCCAGACAGTCTGGTCTCCTCTCTGGAATGCCCACGCTTTCCAGGTGCCAATTTTAGTAGGTGCATCTTTGCAAGATGGTCCCAAGAGTGGCTGTGCCTGGTGATGACCTGAGCTCCCTCTCTGCTGAGTAGGTGGGTCACGTCTCATCCCCCCAGGATCAGTCAAAGTTGCAAACAGATCACCCTCAGAGTCAGGAGGGCTGCTGAAGAACAGCCAGCGCTGTGAAGTCTGTCAGGTGGGGATTCACTCGGACCTACCCCATCTGGCCACAGGGATGTCAGCGGTCAGGTGAGGAGGGCAGTCCCGCTGGCGGAGCTCAGAGGAAGCCAAGTGACTGAGAACTTAGGAAATGCCCCTGGGAAAAGCGACATAGACCTCAAGTCTCATCTCCTCATCTGTAATTTTTTCCTGTTTCTCTAAACCAAAGCAATACGTCATTCCTGGCAACCACATGAGACATTTTTAATTTTTCTTTTAGAATTAGGCACATTTGCCCTATATTAAAACTATGATTCCTCTCTCTTCCTATATTATACACTCTTCAAAGACAGAAGTAGCATTTCTTACACATTCTTTTATATACACATATACAGCTGAACACATACACATGGAAACAAACACACATGGACACACACACACTCCTGGACACAGTAACTACTTAGATCAGCTCACAGTAGTTTTTAACAACTTGGTTGATTTGAATTGAATTAATGTACCCTACATCAAAAAATTTGCTAAGATTTCTTCAAATAAATACTGATGGATGGTCTGATTATACGGTGGTGATACAGAAACTCTGTGGCTAATCATTTATTTCCATCTCAGTGTCATGTTTTCACCTCAAAATAAAACTTGAGCAAATCTGCACCAGACATTAATCATATGCTTATTAAGCATCACTTTGAAGCTTGGTTATGTACCACATGTCTTTTATAGTTCAGTGCCTGGGTTAGTTTTCACTCAGGATGCCACCTGAATTTTAATGTGCTTGGAAAATAGCATTTCCAGATACGTAGGAGGGTTTACCTCACACGGCTCAGCCTGAAGCTGGGCCTGTCCAGGCAGATAGGCCTGTGGGAGCCTCTCTAGGGTACCACATCCAAGATCCAGGGAAGTCTCCTCAATCATTTTCAATAGGGTTCTACTACTTGGTCATCTAGGTGCTTAGGCAGTAAATTGGGGGCTTGTTTTGACTTTAGAATATCTCTGATAGGCAGCTACCCCTGATTTTCCTTGTGTCAACAAGGTAGTTGTTAAAGCTGAGGGCAAACCCCATTAAGCTGGCTAAGTCACTTGACCTCACTTAGGCCCTCCACTTTTTTAAGGGGTAACAGCGATAGCCTCACAAGAGGGCTGTTACAAGCTTCAGTCGAGGAAAACCATTCACAGGACTTGGGGCAGGCCCTCCAGAAAAAGTCTGATCATGGTCTTCACAGCTCACATTCTATCACGTGCAGTATTTTCATCCTATCTTGTTTTTAATCTCCCAAATTAGTCCTCGCTCATTTAGACTGATTCCAGCAAGCTCTGTTCCTGGACTCTATCCTGTCCCTGGTTTATACACTGATGTTTATGCCAGTACCACCCAAGCTCTATTTAAAGCCAAGTACTGTTAATGCCTCCAACTTTAAATCCTTTCAAAACTGTTTCAGCTTTTCCAGGTCATTTGCCATCTCCATGCAAACTTTCAAATCAGCTTGTGTATTTCTACATCGAAGCCAGATGGTACTGCTGTTAGGACTACATGGAATCTATGGACCAACCCAGAACTGACACCCTCACCCTGTGCCTCTCCCAATCCATGGTCAGAACATATCTCCTTCTGTGTGTCATCTTCTTTCATTTGCCTCAAAAACCTTAGTTTTCAGTGCACAGATCTTATACTCTTGTTAAAATTTTGAAGTGTTTTTACACAATTTTAAATTTCCAGTTGTTGGTTGCCAGCCCAGAGAAGTGTTTTTCACACATGGACCTTGTATTCAGTGATCACCCAGGCCCACCCGCTGGTCTTGGGCAGCGGCTCTTGTCTTCTGCCTCCCACAAGGGATGCTGGCCTCCCACAAGTCT
The DNA here is from genome assembly GCA_006410875.1 of Neotragus pygmaeus. Taxonomy (NCBI): domain Eukaryota; kingdom Metazoa; phylum Chordata; class Mammalia; order Artiodactyla; family Bovidae; genus Neotragus; species Neotragus pygmaeus. The sequence continues at coordinate 1,362,963 of SJYV01055318.1, read as the reverse complement.
GGTGACTGGGCATCAATGACCCTGTCCTTCTCACCCAGCTGTCACCCAGCTCACCTGCCACTCTCCTCTCGGCCTCAGGGATTTTTACTCAGGGTTTTACAGCCTTTTCACCTCTAGGTATCTCTTCCACGTGTGTCATCTCACTGCCAGTTACTTTCATCCACATCTCATGTCAACATCCCAAACGGGACATCCTGGTGAGCGTGTCTCCTCCCGGGCCCACCCGCCTGGGGTTGTCATCTGCAGACCTGCTGCCTGTGGGTCAGGCTCCCGTGCGGAGCCATCAGCTGTGTGGGAGCAATAAGCGGCAGGGCGCGAGCAAGGCAGTGTGTCTGCAAGCCCCAGTCAGGACCCCTGCCCTGGGGGGATTACAGGCACTGCTGCTCTTTCAGAGCAAAAAATCTCACTTTTTCAAGTTTCTCCCGATGTCGGGCCACCCAGGAAGGAAGGTCTTCTTCTCACCATTCACACAGCACATGATGCACGTCTGTTTCACCTTGTTCTGTCAAAACGTGGTCTGAGGCGTCCAGCGTTCAAATAGAAACATGACGAAGATAAAGCAGCACTATTCTAGAATGAACGTGCTTCTAAAAAGTAGAATCTTAAGGATAAGACTTGTTCTGTGTTATTCCAAAGGTAGACCTTGGCCCCAATGTTGAAAATCACTAGAAACTGGTACTGTCTCAAAGCCAGAAACATTCTAACTAGGTCTTTTGTAATAAAACAGGTACTTGTGACTGTCCAGGTACAATGTGTGGGAATAAGCTTTACCTGCCAATGGGAAGGCCCTTTTCACATATCTTGTAAAATATGAAGGTCAACAAGACCCCAAAAAGAAGTTTCCCACCACAAAAAAGAATTTTAAAACAATAAAAGTAGTTAAAAATAATTTTTAAATGGGCAGAGGACTTGAGGTATTTTTCTAAAGACATACAGATGGCAAACAGGCACGTGAAGAGATGCTGAACAATAATCACCAGATAACTGCAAATCAAANAAACAATAAAAGTAGTTAAAAATAATTTTTAAATGGGCAGAGGACTTGAGGTATTTTTCTAAAGACATACAGATGGCAAACAGGCACGTGAAGAGATGCTGAACAATAATCACCAGATAACTGCAAATCAAAGCCACAATGAGACGTCACCTCACAGCTATGAGAAGCTATCATCAGCAAGAGGAGGTAACAAGTGTTGGCAAGGATGTGGCAAAAAGGGATCCCTGTGCACTGTTGGTGGGAATGTGAATTGGCACAACTACTATGGAAAAACAGTATGGAGGTCCTCAAAAAGTTAAAAATAGAGCTACCATACAATCCAGCAACTTCACTTCTTGGTATTTATCCAAAGGAAATAAAAACATTAATTCAAAAAGGGATCAGATTTGTGGTTGCCAGAGGCATGGGGTGTGAGAACTGGGAATTGGATGAAGGTGGTCAAGTCAACCTTTTCAATCTTTTATCCTTAAACAGGAGATGGTGTTAGGAGTGTCTTTCTATAGAAGAAAACTTACCATATAAACTATTAGCCTTACCATCTTTACAATCAGAGAACTGCTCAGAATGAAAAGTGAAAATGAAAGAAAAATGAGACTCAGACCAGGCGATGAGGTTAAAAACAAAAGGCTCAGATCTGGGTGAGGTAAACCTCCAAGCCATGGTTGCCCCTGTGAAGGCTGGGAGTTCCAGAATAAAAGGTCGGAGGTAGAAATAAAATACCTATTGGCAATATTTAAACCAGAAAGTATTAAAAGAAAATAGACTTGAAGTACTAAAATCCAAGAGTAAATAAGAAATCAGTGAAAATAATCTATAGCTAAAATTCCTCACTGTGCTTCATAAGCAAGTTTTTTAGATGACAGCATCATGTTAAGAGTTCATTTAACATTTTAAGGTTTTCTCAATATTAGCAGAAGATTGCTGCAATGTGCATGTGTGGATGGGCGGGCGGATGGATGGAAGACAAAAATTCCGTATGAATTCAAAACATTTATTTACCATTCACTACTCTGCAAATACAATTCTCCCAATTCGGTTGGGACAAAAGGTACTTTTGCTACAGTTCAAGTCAGGAACAAGGAAAGAGAAAAAATGTGTTTGGAGCGAGAATGTTTTAATAACCCTATATTCATTCCAGAGAACAATAAATACAGAAATTACGAGTAGTATATGTAACAGTAGTATTTTCCTTAGATACAGAAAGCACCTACTTTAAGACAAATTAATGGGAAATCAGCATTGGGAAAAGCTACACAACAGAAGAAAACGACACATAAAATGAGGAATGGTTTGAGCTTGACCGCAGTTACTGAGACCCACTCTAGGTCTTCTACCCCACGTGAGAGAACGGCTGGAGATCCAAAGGAAGCCCTGAGCCCATTCAGCTCCGGGCAGCTGCAGTCTGTGGCTGTTCAGACTGGAGTTGTTTACCAAGATATTCCCTGAAACACAGGAAGGAAACAGCAAGGGAGGTTAGAACTGAATCAGTAAAGAGTCCTTTTCAAAACTGAAGCACAATATACACTGTCGTCTCTACTCACTTTAACATCTACAAACTGAGCCCTGGAAAACTGATCTTGCCTAAATTCAAAAGTACCAGTACTGCACGAATTTTAAACACTAAATCTACCATGTACAGACAAAGTGTGACCCACCTGCATCCGACCACAAGCAACGTCTGCCTTCCTGTCAAGTCTCGTCTGCTGCTCTCTTCTGCAACCTGCTGCTAAGTCCCTTCAGTCGTGTCCGACTCCGTGCGACCCCACAGACGGTNTACCATGTACAGACAAAGTGTGACCCACCTGCATCCGACCACAAGCAACGTCTGCCTTCCTGTCAAGTCTCGTCTGCTGCTCTCTTCTGCAACCTGCTGCTAAGTCCCTTCAGTCGTGTCCGACTCCGTGCGACCCCACAGACGGTAGCCCACCAGGCTCCCCCATCCCTGGGATTCTCCAGGCAAGAAGACTGGAGTGGGTTGCCATTTCCTTCTCCAATGCATGATAGTGAAAAGTGAAAGTGAAGTCACTCAGTCGTGTCCGACTCCTAGCGACCCCATGGACTGCAGCCCACCAGGCTCTTCCGCTCATGGGATTTCCCAGGCAGGCGTACTGGAGTGGGGTGCCATTTCCTTCTCCTTTTGCAACCTAACAAGTTCAAAATCAACCTACGTCCAAGTCCAATTAGGACCGACACGAGAAGCCTCCTGACATTAGGAAATACAAGCCGTCTATCCCTAGGGATTGACACAGGCACATGTGAAAACAGCCACTGGAAGTAACCTCCAGGATCCAACAGTTAATCGGAGCTGCTTGTTACTTAGCGCTCACTCCATCTACACTGGTGGAGTCTGAAACCCTTGCTAAGATGGTACTGCTGAACCCACAGGACAATCACAAGAGCTGAAAAGTGATCTCCACCAGGGGATCTTCCCAACCCCTGCAGGGATCGAACCTACATCTCTTACATCTCCTGCACTAGCAGGCAAGTTCTTTATCACTAGCACCACCTCGGAAGCCCACAGTCTGCGCATACTCAGCTCTTAACTGCAGATGGGTACCACTGTGATTCCAGGACAGAAAACCTTTCCCTATCTTCTGACAAAGGACTTGCCTATTGTTTCTGAAATAACCAATAAGGACAAGAAAAAGGTTTTTTTAAGAACATTTACAAGATTCCTCCTATAAAGAGGGAAAAATCTTGAGTTTTGGACTAGAGATCAGATTCACACTCCAGCTGATCACTTGGTGGAGAGCGGGCTCTCGGTGTTCACTGAGGGGCTGGCTGAGGGATGGGTGTGAAGGCGGCTCAGTGGGCGCAGGGGTCAGCGTTTCCAGCCCTCAGCCGCCGCTCCACCTGCCCTGGTCTTAGCACCTCCATTAAGCAGCCTTTGGGGGCCCCCAGGATCCACAGGCCAAGGTGAACTGCCATCCTGCACAGGCACAGAACCCAGGGATGGGGTGTGTCTCGGCCCCTGCACTGTCCACCCTCTCCCATCACAGCCTCAGCCCAAAGCCATCTCTGCGTGAAGAGGCCTGTGAAACAACACAGAACACAGACAGGCAGAGCATGAGCTCCGGGAACTAGCACAAGTGAGGGCACAGAACTCCACAGGGCTCAGGGCGGCTGTGGTTTAAACACGCAAGCCTGACTGAACTTCCTGTAGTGTGACAATGGCTTATGGGTTTATCTTTTTATCCCAGTAGGAAAGTTCTTACCACTGACTCATCCTAGGTTTCATGAGAAGCACATAATCTATTACTGTATTAATGAGAAGAACCACCCTAACACAGACAATAGGGATCTTTTCTTCAACCAACAGCTAAGTTTTAATTTATGCAAAGGTCAACAGAGCAGCCTACGAATTTTATTAGAAAATAAAAGAGTTTATGGTCACAGTCAATGCCAGCGCCCTGGGGAAGATTCCAAGCAGGGAGCACTTGTGGCTGCATAGGTCTGTGAGGTTTAGGTAGAAGGGGGCTGGGGAGTACAATGCTTTCTGCAGAATCCCCAGACCTCAGGCAGTCTTCCACACCCGCAGCATCCTTGTCTGCAGATTCAACCAGCAACAGCAGGAGAACACTCCTCCCAGATGATCCATGGACACGGAGGATGGTCTGTGACGGGCTCGAGTGGCCAGAGATTTGAAGCCACACTAGGTCCTCGAACAAACACCATCCAGGACTGAATGGAGTAACAAGAGCCCACCCTGCACATCAGGGACCCAGTCGACAGAGCTCTGGAGAAAAATCGAGTCCCTGGGCTAGGCCTGGAAAGCATGGTGATCTGCTGTCCTGAAACCCAGTATGGTCAGTTCTAACGCTCCTGAGCATCACCCAAGCTACCTGCAAGTCCTGTGTGCCACCCGGCACACGGCAGTCCTGACACCAGGGGTCTGCACCTGGGAACACATAGAGGTTGCCCCACCCGCAGCCAGTTACAGGCCACCGTGGAGACCTGAGCACGGGTGTGCCCGCATGTCCTCCTCTGCAGCACCCAGGAGCGGNGTGAGAAGCTATGGCCACCTGCTCAGAGCAGAGCAGGCAGGTGAACTGCCAGGGCACAGGCCCGTTCCTCTCTCTACTGAGAGGCTGCCTGGTCTCCAATAAAAGAGGGTGCAGAGAGCAGACACTGTTCCATCTTTACAGTAGGTGATGATAATAACAACAACAACAATAATAATGAGTAAGTAAAAGTCGCTCAGTCATGTCCAACTCTTTGCAACCCCATGGACTAGACAGTCCCTGGAATTCTCCCAGCAAGAATACAGGAGTGAGTGGTGGTGGTGGTTTAGTTGCTAAGTTGTGTCTGACTCTAGGACTCTTGCAACCCCATTGCCTGCCAGGCTCCTTTGTCCATGGGGCTCGCAGGAAAGAATACTGGAGTGGGTTGCCATCTCCTCTCCAGGGGATCTTCCCGACCCAAGGATCGAACCCAGGTCTCCTGCATTGCAGGCAGATTCTGTACCAACTGAGCTACAAGGGAGGGGATCTTCCCAAACCAGGAATTGAACCCAGGTCTCCCACGTCATAAGCAGATTCTTTACCAGCTAAGCCACAAGGGAAGCCCAAGAATACTGGAGTGGGTAGCCTATACCTTCTCCAGTAGATCTTCCTGACCCAGGAATCAAACCTGGGTCTCCTGCATTGCCGGTGGATTCTTTACCAGCTAAGCTACCCCACCTTTGGGTTAAGGCTACATTACTGTCAGGCAAGAGGAAAAGTGACTACAGACTTCCCTTCAGGGGATGAAAACACATCTCTAACAGGACTTCAAAGAGCTATCTAAATGAGTTATCCGAGTACTGAGTCAGTCTCTCTACACATAAAGATTAATACACCAATTCAACTCACAGTTCACTCAAAGGGCATCTGACTTGTACCAGCAATCCACGGGAGTTGGACAAGAAACTGTTAACTTCTACAGCCCAAAAAACAAAATTTGAGATGTGTAATACTTCCTTCTTTAACATCCCCATAAGTTTGTAGGGAAACAAAATCTGCCAGTCCACAGAATGTCTCTTCAACATGAGGATTATGACAATTATTTTTAAGAACAGCTCATGAAGTCTTTCTTTTCACCTGCCCCTTACCTGTCTACAGACCTCAGATGAAGTGCCTGGCCCACAAGAGCACTATCCTGGGAGATCTACAAAGAGCACAGGCCGGGTGTGGGGAGCTGGATGGGGCCTGGAGAACAGAGTCCTCTCTGTGTCCCACCATCCCAGCAAGTCCCCACAAACCTCTGTTTTCCAAACACCTGCTTGTCTGTCTCCATGTGAACGGCCTCCTGCCTGCTGAAGTCCTCATGTCCACCTTCTGTTCCTCCTCTCAGGTGCCATGGAAGCCTCCTAGGACAGGCCCCTGTGTATATGTGATTAAATCTGAGTTTCTCCTGTTAATCTGTCTCATGTCAAATTCTTAGACCAGCTAGAAGAACCTAGAAAGGCAGAGAGCAATTTTTTTCTTTTTCCAAAATCTTAACATCTCTTGAGATGTCAGCACTTCTGAAAACTGAAAAAATGGGGAGTGTGAAGATGTATTTCCCTTTAAAAAAATCCAGGTAAGAAACAGCCCACATAAGACATCATGTTGAATGCTGACAGAAAGCTCATATGTGGTTAAGAAACACAGATTTCATTCTCTTGTCAGGGGTATAAAAGATCTACATCTCAGCATCCATGATCCTAACAAACGGCTTCCCCGTTGCTGTGTGCACCCCTTGAGACAGCTGAAATCTGAAAGAGGGTCAAAGGGTCTGAGGGTGACGCCAGCCCCAGGGCACCAAGAAGTACTGACCTGGCATGACTTACACTAACTCCAAGAACAACACGAGGCCTGCACTGTATTACGATTAAGGGCCAAACCCTCACTGTACTTAGGGTTCTTTAAATATTCAAACACTTTTATTCATTCTTTAAAACTGTAGTTGAAGACACTGACTATATAATTTTATTTTTAATTGAAGGGTAACTGCTTTACGGTATTGTATTGGTTTCTGCCAAACATCAGCATGAATCAGCCATAGGTATACCTATGACTATATGATTTAAAAGCATGGTAACTTCAGCTATGTAATTTAGTGCCAGGGAAAAGAGTGAACTGTCTCCTGATGAACATATTAATCTGAGAAAACAATGGTCTCATGTATCTTCCTTTTTGCCTTGGCTTCCAAGAAGGTCAGTACAAAATGTACTTTTACTATCATTTTTGAACTATTTTCTCCAGTCTTCATTTTGGTATGTACATTTTCATAAGTAAAATGATAATGAACCTAGAATTCTCCATCCCACATCTTTCCATGAGTTTATCATAATAATGACTAAAACTACAACTGAGTCATAATTATATGTCTCTTAATCTTTACCAATTCTGTTTTGGAAAACAATTAGGTATAAATCATAAAGGAAATATTCTTTTCTGACTGTATAAAAATAATTCATTTTTGAAAATATACACTTTATACCTGTTTCCAGTACAGATTTCTACTTAGTAAAGAGAAAAACTAAATTTCAAATATGTTATATATAGTTCTGTTTTTCCTTTCATGCAAATTCACTACAGTTTACTCAGCTGGAGTCATTCATCCAGCTTTTATGATGATTTTGAGTATTATACACAAAGCAAATTATGTTTTATGAACCATGTAAAAAAGCATAGTGCTCTCCCTCATCTGTATCTAACTGACAGGAACACATTTAAAATGCAAACTTAAGAGTGTGTGTGTGTGTGTGTGTGTGTAAACTTAAGTGTGTGTGTGTGTGTGTGTGTGTCAGTCACTCAGTCGTGTCTAGCTATTTGCGACTCCACGGACTGTAGCCCACCAGGCTGCTCTGTCCATGGGACATCCCAGGCAAGAATACGAGAGTGGGTTACCATTTCCTTCCCCAGAGGATCTTCCCAATCCAGGGATCAAACCTGGGTCTCCTGCACTGCAGGCAGATTCTCTACAACCTGAGCCACCAGGGAAGCCCAGGGAAACTGTTTTCACAGCACTTTAAAGTCCCAGCCTGGGAAAAGCCACAACCAAGGTCACCTGTGCCGTCTCCAACATCTGCCTCTTCCAGAGCCCAGCACTGCCTGCTGGACATGCATCCTCATCTCTACTCTTCCAGTAAAGTCCACAGAAGCTACAGTGGAGCCCGTTTTTCAGATGAGGAGCTGGAGTTTAGCACATTAAATGACATGCTGTAATGTGAGGCTGCTTAGCAGCATGTAGGGTATGTAAACCCAAGTCTGTCTGATTTAAACCTCAGAGTCTTCATCCCTAAATAGCACTGCTTCATGGAACATTATTTCAGCTCCTGGTGGCTGAAGACATGTTATTGTGTAGATATGAGAATAAACAGTTTAAGAACATCACAGCGTGAGTCCTCAACCTATTTTCTCAAATATATTTTCATCCCCATTAGCTATTTCATTTTCTAATAGCATTTAAATTCAAAGACTAAACAAATCAGCAGTATCCCTAAAGAGGTGATCCACATAATTAAAAAAAAAAATTATTGATTCTAAAAGTAGACTCTACTTACATGAATTCTGGTCCTAAGAAACAAAAACATAAGTTTTAAAAGCAGTTGTATTACAGTTTATTATGAAAGCAACTTGGGCAAAATTCATAATAACAAAGATATCTTTCCCACAGGAATTCAAGCAATCAAATCTTCACAAACTAGCTATAAAATCTAAATATCATTAGCCAAATCCAGAGTTTCTTCAACTCCAGCTTAGTTCAAAACAGTCCAGTCCCTCCTTATCCATCACCTCTACCTTCTGTTATCCACAGAGCAGCAGTCTTAGGCACTTAATCGTTTTTCTCACACACAGTTATGATGTGCCATGCATTGGGCCACTCAAAGCATTAGGATTGGCAGCAAATGCCCCTTTTCCTTTTTTTAGAGAAGTTTTAGTTTCACAAAAAAATCGAGAGGAAGACACAGAGATTTCCCAGATATACCTAGTCCCCACACACATGGAGCCTCCCCCACCATGAATGCCCCACATCAGAGGGTATATTTGTTACCAAGCATGAACCAACACTGACACATCTTAATCACCTAGAGTCTTAACTCACCTAGCCTACATTTCTACACCATCCAGAGTGAGCTCCGAGGTGTGCTAGGACTCTGAGTGGTTGTGTTAGCCTCGGCTCACGCTTGGCAACAAATGCTTGGACAAATGTATAATGACACATGTCCATCATGATAACTTCACACAGTACTTTCAATGTCCTAATATTCCTCTGTGCTATGCCTGTTCATCCCTTCCCCGAGTCTCACAACTGATCTTTTTCACTGTCTCCACAGTTCTACTTTTTCTAGATGCTGTATATTGGAATTATACAGTATGTAGCCTTTTCAGATTGGCTTCAGTTGTTTAGTTGCTAAGTCATGTCCGACTCTTACAACGCCAGGGACTGTAGCCTGCCGGGCTCCTCTGTCCACGGGATTCTCCCACTCCAAGAATACTGGAGTGGGTTGCCATTTCTTTCTCCAGGGGATCTTCCCAACACAGGGATTGAACCTGGGTCTCCTGCATTGCAGGCAGACTCTTTACCACTGAGCCACCTGGGAAGCCCTCTTTCACTTAAATCACATGCCTTTAGAGTTTCTCAATGCCTTTCCATGACTTGATAGCTCATTCCTTTTTAACACTCAATAATGGTCCACTGTCTGGACATATCACAGTGTGCTTATCCATTCACTCAAGGAAAGACATCTTGGTAGCTTCCAAAATGTCCGCTACAAACATCCATGTGCTGGGTTTTTGTGAGGATGTGAGTTTTCAAACCCTGTGGGTTAATATCAAGGCACACAACTGCTGGATCACAGACTATGTAAGAATATGTTCAGTTTTGTAAGAAAATACCAACTGTCTTCCAAAGCAGCTGCACCATGTAGCATTCCCACCAGCAACACATGAGGATTCCTGCTGCTCCACACCCTCACCAGCGTTTGGTGCTGTCACTGTTCCAGATTTCAGGCAATCTAATAGGTGTGTGGTGTTATTTAGCTTTTGTTTTAATCGGCATTCCCCTGATGACATTAGATGTGGAGCATCTTTTCTTAATCTTACCATCAGTATATCTTCTTCGGTGAAAGAAAGAAAGTGAAAGTGAAGTTGCTCAGTCGTGCCCGACTCTTTGCAACCCCATGGACAGTAGCCTGCACCAAGCTCCTCCGTCCACGGGATTTTCAAGGCAAGAGTACTGGAGTGGGTTGCCATTTCTTCTCCAGGGAATCTTCCCAATCCAGGGATTGAACCTAGGTCTCTCACATTGTAGACAGACGCTGTACCTTCTGAGCCACCAGTCTTTGGTTCATTTTGTACTCAAGTTGTTTCCTTATTGTTGAGTTTCCAGAGTTCTTTGCAGGGAATTCCCAGTGGTTCAGTTTAAGACTTTGTGCTTTCACAGTCAGGGGCTCAAATTCAATCCCTGGTTGAGGAACTAAGATTCCACAAGCTGCATGGCATGGATAAACAAGTAAAAAATAAAAGTTCTTTGTGTATTTCCAATAACAGTCCTTTATCAAATATGCCTTTTGCAAACATGTTCTCCAGTCTGTGGTTTATTCTTTTGACATTGTCCTTCACAGAGCAGAACTTTTTAATTTTAATTAAGTCCAACTTCTCAATTATTTCTTTCATGAACCAGGCCTTTGGTGGTGTATCTAAAAAGACATCACCATGTCCAAGGTCACCAAGATTGCCTACATTATCTTCTAGGAATTTTTGTGTTCAGTCCATGATCCATTTTGAGTTAGTTTTGTAAAGGTTGTAAGGTCTTTTTGTCATGTGGATGTGCAGTTGTTCCAGCACGATCTGTTGAAAAGACTACTTTTATTTCACTGCATTATCTTCACTCCTCTGGCAGAGATCAGCTGATTATATTTAAGGGGCCCTAATTCTGGGCTTTCTATTCTGTTCCATTCATTTGTTTGTCTACTCTTTCACCGATACCATACTATCTTTATTCAGTTCAGTTCAGTTCAGTCGCTCAGTCGTGTCCNGTGAAAATAGCAAGTTCAGAAGGGAGCAGTGGGGATGAGGAGGACTGGAGGAAGCTGCCCTGAGTGAGTGGGGGTGACCAGTAAGGCCCAGAGGAAATCAAACCACCAGGGGGCTGTAGGCCCCGGGGGGCTAGACTAGAGACCCCGAGTCTGGCCCAGCCTTGGTCTTTTGAGCTAAACCTGGGGCCTGGCCCAGCATCACCACTACCCAAGCACTTACAGACCTCACAAGGGCTCTGAGGTCTCCCCAAGCCAGTCTGGGGTCAGGGAATAGGGATGTGATCAGAGCTCAGATGCCTCAGTCCAGCCCAGCTGGGGCCCTGGGCAGCCGTGGTCAGGGCAGGATCTTTGAGGGGCCAAGGGGCTATAGACTTGGGTGTGGGCAGACCTGGGTTCTGTTCTGGGACCTCCCTGGGCCTCAGTTTCCCTCTTCATGTGCCTCTTAGGTGGCCATGGAAGTGAGTGGTCATCTCTGTGCAAAGTCTTGGCCCTTGCCTCGTGCAGCCCCAGGAGGAAGCAGTCATCATGGGTTATGGATTCCCGTCAGGGAAGCGGGGTCACAAGGTGTGGGAGGGTGCCAGGCAGCTGGCTCCAAGGCGCCAGGCCCCACTTTCCCTGGCTTTCCCCATGTCCTCTCCTTGNACACCCCACCCACATCAGTTGAGGCTACATGTAACCCATTATTCCATACACAAGGTGTCCAGTGGAGGGGGAAATGCTGGCTACTCTATGTCCTGCAAGTCACAGAAATAATCCAGAAATCAGTCATAAACTCCAGACAAAGAAGTAAGCAATATTTTCACATGATGCTATAAAACTCTGCACTCCATGTTCCACAAACCAGGGGTAAATCCATCTTTGCATCAACAAGAAAAGTGAACCGGACACCTCAGAGCAGAATCCGAACTGAGAACCAGAGACCATCCAGGTCCATGATTTCCTAAGTTTCTAGTTTATACTCAAAATGTAATTTTAGACGTAAAACCAAAAAACCATTCTCCACAGTAAAAAAGAAATGCTCATTTTACTAAATCCACAATTATGATTTAGTCTAATCAACAGAAATCTTGGGAATAATGAAACACCAAAAACCTAAAAATGATTTATGGTAGAAAAGTCAAACAGTAAACCAGGCGAATGCTTGAAATATGGAAACTGGGCCTCAGAGCAAAGCAGTAAGAGAAAACATGCTCGATCCTGCCAGGAAGCACTGCTGCTGCTGCCATTCAGACAGACTCGTATTTTACCCATAGCTGTATTTTAATTATTTTCAATATTTCTGTTACTGTGTTGTACTAAAATACACCACTTCTAAAAATTTAATTAAACCAAGACAAACTAAATGCTCAGAGGAAACCAAATCAATTATGTTTTCAGGTTTTATTTGGTGTGAAACATCTTCTAAACACCAGTACCATGGTTTAGTTAAAAAGTCTGTATTTTAGGAAAGTAGAGCAGTAGGCTTTACCAGCTTGGTTACCTGCATAAAGATACTGATTCAAAATCGTTTTACATTTGGAAATAATGCTGCCAAAGGTTTTCCTTCCAAATGACATTCTATTTGGTCTCACACCAGTTTGATGTTGAATAACTTGCTACTACTGGAGCAGTTTACATCCTCTGGCACAGAGTGCCATAGAAATGTGTCTGCCACAACAAATGCTACAGTCTAATCAACTGTGGATTCTAATCCACAGTTAGAACTCTTTCTAACTGGATTCTAATCTTCATATGAAAACTCTTTTAATAAAGAAAGTACTGGAAATGCTGAGGCTAAGCTTCTCCATTAAAGAGGATTTATCATAATTAAAACATTAAAGCTAAAATATTTTAGCACGTAACTAGAGAAAAGGGAAAGGATATTCTCTAACTGGCTGGTCAATAATAAAGAGCAAATAAACCAGTCATTGGCCATAAAAAAATTTACTTTTCCTTTTGTAAACCTACATCAAAAAATTTACTGTGAAACTAAATCAAATTCCTAAATTCAAGGCAAAGTTTTCAAATTTTAAATGTTTCATCTTTAATGCACGATCATTTGAACAATAAAATTCTCAACCAAAAAATTTTCTCCACTGCCAAAGGGAACACTCTAGTTATCCTATGCCAAACTCAGCTTTTTTTCACATCATAAATGCACACTTAAAAAATGAAAACGCTGAATAAACTTTTCAAGAGAAATAATTATTCAAATGAAAATTTTTATTAACAAGACAAGAATCATACTTTAGCAACCCTACTGAACCTGACAGAGGATGGGACGGTTGGATGGCATCACCAACTCAACAGACATCGGCTGAACAACAAAGTACTTTGCATATGCATTTTTTTTAGAACATTAATGCAGTTGTTTCCTAAACTATCACATCACTGCTCTGAATGGCTAAAATCTACTTCTAGGTATTAATCCAAATCACTGCTTCTAAAAACCAGCACTCATGAGACCATTTCCTTAAGAACATGTGGACGGGGACGAGGGGGCCGGGGGCACCTACCAGTTGTGCACCATGAGCTTCTGTACAGCCAGGAGGGCGTTGTAGCGCACCTGCTGGTCCTCGTGGTGCATGTGGTTCATCACCAGCTGCTTCCCACCCAGCTGTTCGATGACTCTGCAGGACAGAAGCCGCGCAGTGAACACACGGCAGTTGACTTCCCAATGCCTGCTGTTAGTCACAGAGAGCCCCAGCCCCCAGGGGCCCAGGAGTTTCACAAAGAGAAGTTACCGTACTGGTAAGTTAACAACACACATCCTTTTTAAATATCGTATCTCCCAAATCACAGATTTGAAGCATTCATAGATTTTCTCTTGAACTCCTAATGATAAATCCAATTGTTATCCTCATTTCCTAGTCTGGGCAAATATGATCAATCTGGACTGCTAGGGTAATCTAGATTCCAGGCAGTTGAATATTAAGTTCTTTATTACCAGCATTTGTGGCTCACTTAAAAATTAGTATACTGCATACCACCTAACAGCTGAAGTAATATCAGATCAATAATAAGCCCAGTGGCTGGCATTCTGGGAGCCAGATACAGGCTCAGAAGCAGGCAGCAGTGAACACAAGGTTAAAAAACACCTCACAGGAGCCATGTTAATTTCCTGAGAAAGACTCGATTTGTTAAGATATCTGCACTTTCCTGCAATGATGGAATATGCCATTATGATCTGCTGGGCAGTAAAAGAGATGAGAGATTCCTCTTGACAAAAGCACCGAGAGGACTGACAATCACACTGCTGTTGGTGCCCCCCTGCAACACTGTGAAAAATCCAGTTACTACAGACACAAACGCAAAGTGCAAACAGTTATTGCATGACAAATGGAAGAAGGGTCCCTGTTTGTGTGCCAGGGCAGGGCCCTGCAAAGAGCCAGTGGGTGTCTAAAGTTCAGGCAAGCAGTGTGGGTGCCTGGTGGCCAACACCACCACACAGTCAGTGGCTGGGATGCCTTGGTGCAGCAAGGCTGCCGGTGGTACGAGACAACCTAGAGGGGAGCACACAAGTTGGGATGACAGAGAGACTTCACCTGGAGACCTTGTACGTTATTTTTAGAACATTTTTTTTAATGTACTGTATTGAGAAAAAAGAAACGTGTAGTATAATTATATCCAGTTTTTATGAGTGCTTGTCCCATGCCAAGTACTATGGATTAGAACACTACCTTACCTAACACATCAGCTCAGTCCTTTATCAACTACGTTACAGTTGCTCAGTCGTTGAATCTAGCAAATTCTTTCCTGCCACTGAGGACAAGGAACCCCCATTTGTGGTGCTGATGTGGGGACTGAAGGATAGGAAGCTGATGTGATTATTTTCCCCCAAAAAGAACTTCTTCCATCACATTCATTCATCCTATTCAGTTCAATAGCAATTCAATATTATAATAAATAACAGTAATAATCAAAAAATCACCAGTACTCATGAAATGGCTTTTAAATTACATCATACAAATTAAAGAAAATCCTGAACGTGAATTTTCTAGAGAGATCTCTACTGGCTAAGGCACAGTTGTGTTCCACACATGTGGTTCTATTCTTATACCACCCATTTTTAAGTAGGCTTATCGTTTACCATGATTCCCAGCATTATGGTCACCTTGATTCCACTTACTCCATCAGCTCCCAGCTGAATGACTCTACTTTACAGAAGTGTGTGAGTTAGGACCCCTGCTGACCATTCCTGAGGTAACCAGGTTCCTCCCTTACCGCTTGCCTCTTGGGTAATGGCGCACATACTCCCCAACGTCATGGGCGGCAACAGCTAAGACCTGGGGATCATCGGACACCTCCAGAAGTTTGGTCAAAATTCTGAAATGAATTTAATTCAAAGAGAGACTGATTTCTAATTCTTTTCTAGAGCACAAGAGAACACAGGTATAATGCTGAGACTTTCTCAAAAATGTACTTTTACAAATATAACCGTATTTTCTACAAGTTCCACTAGTACACACAGTACACTGCACATCATTTATTGTATATAAGTTAGCAGCCTTCAGACCTTTTAAACACACATAACAGGTCACTTTCAGATTCATAACGTCCACTGCCCACGAGTCCCACAGTATCAGGGGGAGAGTGGGAGGGAAAGCTGCAGGTTGCACATGGGGAGATTTCAGGGCAGTGAAACACTTCCGTGTGACACAGAACATGTTTAGAATACTTCCAGAATTCCTATAAAATGGGGAAACAAACGAACAATAACAACAACAACAAAACCTAAACGGGCATTTCTCCTGGGAAAAAAGATAACCCAAATGGCCAATAAGCATATGAAAAAGTATTCAACCACATTAGTAAGCAAGAAAATATATGTTAAAACCATGGACTATCTAAAAATTTAAAGACAAAAATATGTCCATGAGTATATGGAATGATGGAGTTTATTTAGCATGTAAACTGGAATTAACTGAATGTGAAACTTACTTCAAGAGCTCATAATTCTTTTCATTTAACCTCGCAGCATTCTCTCTCCAAAATTTCTCAGATTTGTGCACAGGACTCCACTCCAACCTTCCAGACTTAAGTTCTGAACTGTATTCATCAAATGAGCTATAAAAATTTTGAAAGAATTCAAAGTTTATAAGAATCTGAGAGATACTCCAAAATGTAAAAAACGCAGAACATCTTCACTAATGATTTAACTATAGAGACTGAGCATCCTCTATATATTATCTCTAAACAAAGTTTAAACAGCCTAAATCATCTTCAGTAAGCCACAGGAAATTGATTCAGAGCACTGAGGTCCAACGTTTCTGTCAAATTTGAATGTTCGTCCTGAGATGTTAAAAGGAGCACTTGTTTACAAAATCCTTACTCTAATATACACATGAATATATGTCACTGAAATATCTGATAATTAGCTTTGTTTCTACCACGCCATTTAAAATACTGTGGTAGGATACATTTATGTAAACAGTTTTATTACTTTAACATAAAATAAAGTAGTATATTCTATTATACTTTAAATTTCAAACTATGATATGGCACTACAAAAATAAAAACACATACCTCGGGACAATATTTTTAACCGTGATTATCAACAACGTAGAGATAATTCACTAATTGAATTAGCCCACTATAATAATAGAAACAAAACCTTTGTACATGGAACAAATTGAAATGCATTTTAATTCAAAAATTATTCACTATGCCTATGTGCTAAGTTGCTTCAGTTGTGCCTGACTCTGTGAGACCCTATGGACTATAGCCCAACCAGGCTCCTGTCCATGGGATTGCTTTTTTTGCTTTGGCTCCATCTCTTCATTCTTTCTGGAGTTATTTCTCCACTGATCTCCAGTAGCATACTGCACCTATCGACCTGGGGAGTTCATCTTTCAGTGTCCTATCTTTTTGCCTTTTCATACTGTTCATGGGGTTCTCAAGACAAGAATACTGAAGTGGTGTGCCATTCCCTTTTCCAGTGGACCACATTTTGTCAGAACTCTCCACCATGACCCATACGTCTTGGGTGGCCCTACAGGGCATGGCTCATAGTTTCATTGAGTTAGACAAGGCTGTGTGGTCCATGTGATCAGATGGGTTAGTTTNTGTGCCATTCCCTTTTCCAGTGGACCACATTTTGTCAGAACTCTCCACCATGACCCATCCGTCTTGGGTGGCCCTACAGGGCATGGCTCATAGTTTCATTGAGTTAGACAAGGCTGTGTGGTCCATGTGATCAGATGGGTTAGTTTTCTATGACTGTGGCTTTCAGTCAGAAGAATCAGTAAGTAGTAAAAATTGGCTAGCATGGATTAAATAATTTAGAAAGCTATCATTAATCTTATTTATTTTTTAAAAGGATCTCAAATCATTATTACAGAAGACCTAATGATAATTTTTAAAAATAAACATAATAAAATGGAATTTATATAAACTGCAAGCCCATGGCTGTCCTATTATACTACAAAGAGAAAACTCATTCGGCTTTCTTTCATGAAACTCTGTATAAACCACTGATGCAGGTGACAGCTCCCACCTCGACAAAGGCATTTGGGCCTGGAGACTATGGGCTGCGCTGAGTTATTTGGTAAATACATTCCCAGAGCACACATTACACTGAAGGCATGTGCTGGACACCTCACGGAAAATCCTACAAGATTAGAACGTTTATCACTATTTTACCAAAAGGAAAACTGAGACTTCGAAATTTCAAGAAACTTGTTCAATACCACACGTGGACAAAGTAACCTAATAATTCAAACCCCAAACCCCAACTCTTCTTAGTAAATAACTCTCTTTCCAGAAAGTGTCAGTACTTGAAAGACAAAGAATGCATGGGTTAATGGGGAAAACTGTCAAACTATTATTAAACAAAAAAGAACTAAGACCAGANAATGAGTATGGCGTCACCCAGCCCAGACCTGGGCACCAGCACCTGGGCACGCACCCCAGACTTTGGCACCAGGCACCTAGGCACACACCTCAGACCTTGACACCAGTCATGGCACCTGGGCACATACCCGGTACCTAGTCACTGGGCAACTGGGCACACAGCCTGGACCTTGGCATCGGGCACCTTGGCACATACCCTGGATCTCTGCACACTGAACTGCAGCATCCACCACGGAACTCGGCACAGGGCACCTGGGCACATACCACAGACTCCGTCACCGGGAACCTGGGCACACAGCACAGACTTTGGACCTGGGCATCTGCACACACACCCCAGACCTTGGCACAGGGCACCTGGGCACACACCGTGGACCTCGGCACTGGGTACCTGGGCACACACCGTGGCCCTCGGCACTGGGTACCTGGGCACACACCCTGGNGGCACCTGGGCACATACCACAGACTTCGTCACCGGGAACCTGGGCACACAGCACAGACTTTGGACCCGGGCATCTGCACACACACCCCAGACCTCGGCACAGGGCACCTGGGCACACACCGTGGACCTCGGCACTGGGTACCTGGGCACACACCCTGGACCTCCTCACCAGGGCCCTGGACACACACCCCAGACCTCGGCACAGGGCACATCGGCACACACCATGGACTTCGGCACCACCGGGCACCTTGGCACACACCCCAGACCTCGGCACCAGGCCCCTGGGCACATAACCCGTAACTCAACACCGGGCAGCTTGGCACACAACCCGGACCTTGGCACTGGACACCTGGGCACACACCGTGGACTTTGGCACTGGGCAATGTGGCACCCACCCTGGATGTCGGCACAGACCACCGCAGAACCCACCCTGGACCTCAGCACAGGGCACCACTGCACCCCCTACGGACCTCAGCACTGGTCAACTGGGCACACTCCCCAGACCTCTGCACCATTCNCCATACATGACTACTGGAAAAACCATAGCCTTGACTAGATGGACCTTTGCTGGCAAAATAATGTCTCTGCTTTTTAATATGCTGTCTAGGTTGGTCATAGTTTTTCTTCCAAGGAGCAAGCATCTTTTAATTTCATGGCTGCAGTCACCATCTGCAGTGATTTTGGAGCCCAAGAAAATTAAGTCTGTCACTGTTTCTACTATTTCCCCATCTATTTGCCATGAAGGGATGGGACCAGATGCCATGATCTCTGTTTTCTGAATGTTGAGTTTTAAGCCAACTTTTTCACTCTCCTCTTTCACATTCATCAAAAGGTTCTTTAGTTCTTCGCCTTCTGCCGTAAGGGTGGTGTCATCTGCATATCTGAGGTTATTGGTATTTCTCCCGGCAATCTTGATTCCAGCTTGTGCTTCTTCCAGCCCAGCGTTTCTCATTATGTACTCTGCATATAAGTTAAATGAGCAGGGTGGCAATATACGGCCTTGATGTACTCCTTTCCTGATTTGGGACCAGTCTGCTATTCTGTGTCCAGTTCTAACTGTTGCTCCTTGACCTCCAAACAGATTTCTCAGGAGGCAGGTAAGGTGGCGTGGTAGTCCCATCTCTTGAAGAATTTTCCACAGTTTGTTGTGATCCACACAGTCAAAGGCTTTGACGTTACCATCCTCCAAAATACTAGTACCAATAACTAGAAAAGCAGCATCTGGTTAGCCTCTCTGTATGCCGTTAGGGTCCACTAGGCGAAACTTTAGGTCTTTGAGTTTACCTTTTGAGCAATTATAACTATTTTTAGAAACAGCTGTTTCATGACTTTTATTCTTTCTTATAGGTCTTTAAAAGAACAAAAAGAAAACGCACCTTTTGTTTAATAGGATAAAATTCAATATATCTTGGGCTTCCCTGGTGGCTCAGAGGGTAAAGCATCTGCCTGCAATGCAGGAGACCTGGGTTTGATCCCTGGGTCAGGAAGATACCCTGAAGAAGGAAATGGCAACCCACTCCAGTACTCTTGCCTCGAAAATCTCATGGACAGAGAAGCCTGGTACACTACAGTCTATGGGATCGCAAAGAGTCGGACACGACTGAGCGACTTCACTTTCTTTCTTTCTTTCAATATATCTTACAGTTACAATACAGGTCTATTGGACCCATTTATAAACCTAAGATACACTGGGAGGGATTGGGGGCAGGAGGAAAAGGGGACGACAGAGGATGAGATGGCTGGATGGCATCACTGACTCAATGGACATGAGTTTGAATGAACTCCGGGAGTTGGTGATGGACAGGGAGGCCTGGCGTGCTGCGATTCATGGGGTCGCAAACACTCGGACACGACTGAGCGACTGAACTGAACTGAACTGATACTGTGAGTTTCTTAACTATAATTTGGAGAATCATACTATTTTACCATCCTAGATCTTACTGTATTATTATTCACTCATTATTCTCAAGTATGATTAAAAAAACAGTAAAGACAAAAGTTATTTTTAAAAAATGGATGATGAAATCACCTAGAAGATGATATAATAGTAAAATGAATAATTATCCTTTCTTACTGCATTGCCCCAAATATCACATCACTTTAAAGAAGATAAATAGACCAGAAACACCGCCTGTGTAGTCACCTTCAGGTTTCTGTGCAGAGGACAGCGAACACGTGAGACAGCTGTCCTAAGAAGTGGGTTGCCTGCACACCAGGCCCCTGGCTGGCCTCTGGGAACAGGACTGGTGATCAGCCCCCTACACAGAAACAGAAGATGTTGCCTAGAAGATGTTGTTGTTGTTTAGTTGCTAACTTGTGTCTCTTTTATGACCCCATGGACTGTAGTCCGCTAGGCTCCTCTGTCTGTTGGACGTCCCAGGCAAGAAGACTGGAGTGAGTTGCCATTTCCTCCTCCAGGGGATCTTCCTGACCCAGGGATCGAATCTGTGTCTCCTTCATTGGCAGGTGGACCATTTACCAGCTGAGCCACCAGGGACTAAACTGGGTACACAGAAAAAGATGCTATGTCTATGCTGAAGGCCTGCTTTCCCTCTGGAGTCTGGAATGTTGCTTCGGGCAAGGTGGCAAGCACCAACCTGACACACTAACAATGAAAACCGGGGGCCCTGAGTCTCCAGCATGTTTCCTGCAGAAAAACATCACATAAGACATTTGAAAAAAATTTTTTTTTAAAAAACACCTTCATTTCAGTGAATAAACATATTAAATTCTTTGACAATGTCAAGGAGAGATGCTCTTAAATGTTACCCCACATGACAAGTGAGGGCTTACCAGTTCACCCCATCTGCCTCCACCCAGGCGAAGCGGTACTCATTGACTCGGAGCATCAGCTGCAGACACCCGGCCACACACTGCACATACTGGGAACTCTGCGTGGGAGAAAGCACCTCAGGTCACCAGGTTGCACAGATGCCAGAGTCTGGAGTTTGTTTACTAGGGTTTCTGATGGTAATATCAGAACATCCAAAAGTCTCTTATTTTTTCAAAAGTCAATATTCCTTTTCACTTTCCTCTCTGACTCTTAGAAATGAAGCTGACTTCTTTTGTGAAATTAAGCCTACATGGCTCAAGCCTACATCTAATCAGGGAAATCAAGGAACACAGTAATTATGTCTTTGATATGGTTTGATAAACAGCTTATTATCCTGCAGTGTTTCACTTACCCCTGAAGAGAGCCATGATACAGACAATACTGCTCTTCATAATTATATAAATGTCAAAGATCAACAATAAAATGAAAAAGACAGAAATGTAATCTCTGAGATGGGCCCATATCTGAATGACATGAAGCTGGTTGCTGAACCATCCTTGGTAAGGATGACACCGCTAAGCACTCTGAAAGGGTACTCTTAGGGTTAAGTAAAGCAGTTCATACAGCACAGAATTAAGACATTTCATAGAAACTCAATAAAAAATAACTTAAAAAAAACTATACAGCATATACGAACCTAAAAAGATTATGACTTTTTAAAACTATCAGTTCAGCAGCAGTTTCTTAGAGAAACTGAGGTTAAAATCTGAATCTTGAAATAAATATGAGTAAATAATCCCCAAGAAGTTGTAGGCACCTCCATCTTAGAAAAGGTGGTGTGACA
Source organism: Neotragus pygmaeus (assembly GCA_006410875.1). Lineage (NCBI taxonomy): Eukaryota > Metazoa > Chordata > Mammalia > Artiodactyla > Bovidae > Neotragus > Neotragus pygmaeus. The sequence goes on along the minus strand of SJYV01055318.1, from coordinate 1,341,073 downwards.
CCTGGCCTGGGCTTCCCTCTAAATATTTACCATGAGCCTTACATCTGTAAGAAATGAAGAACAAGGGGAAATTTCAGACTCTGGCCTTAAAGAGCACGCTGACAAAAAGAAAAAAGAAAGGAGAGGACAGTGGATGTCATATAAATACACGAAACCTAACACACTATTAGAGCTATTGAAGCTCTATGTTTCAGTTTAAACTAAGCTTGTTAAAAACTACACTTCACAGAAATTCCAGGCACTCAAACACAGAAACACAATGATATAAGTATATTTGGTAGAATCTTCAAAATTCATCAGGAAAAGGTTATCTTAGGTTTTACCTAGAAAGTAGTGAACATAGTTACCCAAAGCACAATATATCCAATAGTACTAACATAATTTGCCTAAAAACTCAAAATGCTAGCAAAAATTAATGACCTTAAAAAAGGTGAATTTTCAGTTCTAAAACAATCTTCCATAATGGGAGAAAATACGTATGTATTTTTCCAATAAGGTCAGCAGGTTAAGTACCCCTTCATGAAAGCAGAATTCCATCTTTCTTGTTTAGAGAAAAGAGCCTGGGCAAGCTTTCTCCAATAATGAACAAAAAGGCAGCCTAGGGCACACTCTCCTCTTCCACTTATCATCATTCTCAACCCAAAAATTTCTTGGTTCGCTGTCTTTTTCCGTGTCCATTTACCATTCTATATTGCAATACACTACACATTTTTTAAATGGCTTCTCCGTTGCTAGTTACAGCTTCAGCATTCACATATAAACGAGCAGATAAAAGATGTTGCTTCTAAAACTGCACTCTCTCCTGTGATGCACTGCGAGGCAGTCCAACACCAGCCCAGAAATTATTTTCAGTGAAGTCAACGCTGACAGACAACTGAATGACCGCCTTCAGTTAAACAAAGGAAACTATATCACCTCCTTAGCTTTCTCTCACATCATCCTATTAGTGTCATGTATAAAATTATTCAATGACTTATTTCTAAAGAGAGTAACCAGCCTTCCATCAGTGCAGTGAGTCATTGCCGCTGCTCCCACACAGACACAATCCAGGCCCTGCTGGAGACCTGCACCACCACGTGGTGCTCAGGCAGCACTGCCCTCGCTCTTGGCCCTCCCCAGAGCCACGCCCGTGCTCTCACCTCTACCATCACCCCCATCCTCCTGCCCTGCCTTCCTCCCTCATTTCAGCAGCCAGAGAGCGGCTCAGCTGCCAGCATCACACCCCACATGGCACTACACCTACGGCCATTCCCACCTCCCTCTCGTCCCGAGGCAGGCAGTGCTTGCTGTCCAGGCCCCGCAGCCCCACAAGGCCTGCAGCCCACTCCTCCCTCACAACGCAACATGCAGCTCCAGGGTCTGTTGGTTTCCTCTACTCACCACCTAAATACACTCTATCTTTCTCATCGTCATGTTATCCCTAAATGCGGTACCAACCTCTGCATCTCTCTTCCTCCTAATACATGACGGTTTCTTGAAAGAGCCATCACCAGGTTCTTACCTCTCTTCCATCTTACTACCGCACCTACATGGCAACTGCTAGGGTCAGCAGTGACCTTCAAGTGCCAGGTCCAACAGTTACTTTCCCCGTCGAGGACCAGACCTCCACCTCCAGTTACCTCCCAGAACTCCGGCCCCTCCACTCTCCAGATGAACTGACCCACGGGCTCAAACATCTATTCCTCCACCAGGAAAGAAAGGCAGTAACAGAGTATCACGGTTAAGAACAAAGGCTCTGGGACCAGCCTGCCATACGTGGCCACCTCCAAGTCTCGGGTCCCTGAGTGAGCTTCCTGCCAATAAAGTGGGGGAATAACAGGGCACATCCTGTAGGGTGTGGGATAATCTCATTAGCTAACATGTGACAGGNGGCTCCTCAGTCCATGGGATTTTCCAGGCAGGAGTATTGGAGTGGGTTGCCATTCCCTTCTACAGGGAGTCTTCCTGACCCAGGGATCGAACCTGGGTCTCCCACATTGTAGGCAGACGCTTTACCATCTGAGCTACCAGGGAAGCCTGGGCACAAGATAAGAAACCTCTTATTCCTTGGTGTCTCAGGATTCTCAAACATGTCTTCACTTCCTGGGTGCTGTGATAGAAGCCACACAGGGCTTCTCTGCAGCCTGGGAGGCATTGTAGCCTGGAGTTAGAAACTTTACAGAATGGCTTTATAATTATTGCACTTAAAATGACTGAAGAAAGTAATTTTTAAATGTAGCAACTCTTTTGAAAGATAATAGTTTAAACCTTGGAATATATTCAGATATTCAAGAGTAAAACCCAAATTGCAGACTAGGTAATTTAACTTGACATTAGTGATGTAACCAAATATGTTTTTCCAAAGGAATATATTTTGCTTATGTGAGGCTGAATTTTCAACATTAATAATCACCAGGATTTATTCTCAACTAGGGCTTCCTAGTAGCTTAGCAGTAAAGAATACACCTGCCAAAGCAGGAGATGCAGGTTCAGTACCTGAGTCAGGAAGGTCCCCTGGAGAAGGAAATAGCAACCCACTCCAGTATTCTTGCCTGGAGAATCCCACAGACAGAGGAACCTGGCAAGCTACAATCCATAGGGTCACAAAGAATTAGACATAACTGAGCATAGCAACACAGCAATTCTCAAATAAGAGACAATTCCAAGAACTATTATTCAAAAACAGACTGAGGAATGATTTAAATATCATAAGTCTAGTCTCAACATTTGTTTGCAGCTGCCTGTTCAGATTGCACCTGACTGGAGGATAAAAGGAAACGGCAGGAGCCTGGCAGCTCAGGAACCTGACCCCAGGGGTCTGTGGAAGAGTCTGCTCTCCAGGTTCTCACTGCCAGTTCCCAGGAGAGTCGAGTCCAGTGGGGTCTGGTACCCACCCCTGGGTCAAGCCGGTCCTGGCAGTCCTGTCGGCTGTGAGACAACCTTAAACGGTTGTCCAGCACATATTTTGAAAGACTGTAACTTTGAACTAGCGTGTGGCCTTCCCAGAACACCCAGGTACTCGAAGGAGACAGACTTGCTTTCAGTATTTGAGCTCTAGCATCTTTCTATCCATGTGTGTGCTCAGTCATGTCCTATTCTTTGCGACTCCATCAGCTGTCGCATGTCAGGCTCCTCTGCCCATGGAATATCCCAGGCAAGAGTACCGGAGTGGATGGGGAAGGCTTCACGTGACCCTCTCTGTCTTGAGTCAGACCAGATGGATCCAGTGTGGGTCACCTAACCACCCAGATACATGGAGACATGACTGTTTTTACTTCTAAGTTATCAGGAAAGTTTGCTGGAGGTTATGTTAAAAAAAAAATTGCTAGAAAGAAATGATCCAAGCATCTGATATTAGCAATTTCACTCCACCTTTCCCAATTCTGCAGTAAGTATACTCTCTCTGCTTCTGCAAGCTGCGTTTATTTAAGTCTTTTGTCTGTGACCGTTTGCCTGGAAAGCCGTGTGTTGTGAAGGAGATATTTTTTGAAGTTTTCAGTGGAAAGCTCAGAGTGTTTCCACCCGCGCCATCATAGGAGGATATGTACTTAATTACGTGAACACTTTCACTGCAGAACAAGTTTGCTCGATTTTAAGCATATTAATCAGGAACTAAGAGCCACATCCTAATACTGCCTTTTTTCTGTTCTTGACTTTTCCTAAAAATAGCTGCAAACTGTTTTTAACAACTCACTAGTGTCATCAAGGTCTCCCCTTTCCCAGGGTTCCAGCCCCAGACCTGTCCACCATGTTTTGGCCCCTGGGGAAGCCCAGGCTTTGGGGCCCCTCTTCACCCCTCATGCACCCTGATAACACAAGGGAGGCAGTTGAGGAGGGGAGGACGTGAGGGAAGGAAGCTAAGAAGGTTTCCCAGGCACCATGGCCATTAGCCTGCGCCCACCCCTCACCTCAAACCTTCCCCAACACCCCCAGTCACACCTGGGACACTTCATCCTCTCACTCTGGCCTAACTTCTCCCATTAGGAAGAAAATAAAGTTCAAGTTCATTTGGTGCTTAGATGTGTTGTTGTTGTTCAGTTGCTAAGTCGTGTCCAACTCTTTGCGACTCCATGGCCTGCAGCATGCCAGGCTCCCCGTCCTTCACTATCTCCTGGAGTTTGCTTATCTAAGTTTACTTAGATATGAACGAACTAACATATTGTTCCCATCACAAAATGTGCATGGACTGCTAACATTAGGTCCACAAGTGTGAAGACCCAATAGCATAATCTGGGGCAAATAAAACCTGAGCATGAGAGAGACCTGGTGTGTGTGGCTGTTTCTGGCACCTCCCCTGAAGCCATGCTGAAGCCTGGTCCAGCCCCAAACCCATCAGGCACCAGATTCTACCTCTGGTTACAAAGAAGCCAGCCACCTTGCATCACCCCTTCACTTCAGAAATTCCTGTGTTCTGTGCAGTCTTGACCAAAGGCCAGGAGAACTCTGCTGGGCTCATCTGTCAGAAACAGGCTCTCTTTTCCCATAAAAGACATCAAAAAAGGGAAAAAATAGAGTGCCTTTGGATTGTAGGTAATCGTGGAAGCAGAAAGCTGACTGCATTTTCAAATGCCTTCTTGCTGAGTCAGGATTCAGCACTCAGCTGCTCTCTTGGCACCCAGCCCTCCATCGCAGGCACAGACGCAGTGATGATGCTGAGGATCCCAAGAGCAAGATGGCTCTGTTCTGTTTTGTAAAAGACCGAAGGGAATGAGGAATGGTGAACGGCAGAAATTCAAGCAGTGCAGGATCTCAAGCTAGTGAAACTTGAGGCTCCAGTGTGTTAATAACTAATTGGAGTCTGATAAATTGAAGACCTATTTATCCCAGCCGCAGGTGTCCTGTTCTGTGCATCTTGGCCAGGGCCAAGCTGCCACCAGAGTGAGGACCTAAAGCAGTGTCTTTGGAATGGCAAGAATGGGGTTTGAATTCAGGTCCAAGTTAGCTTTAATTCTCTGAGTTTTACCATCTATAAAATCAAGACAGTAATACCTGCCAGATAGAATTTCATTTGATTGGTTCTTTTTTTATCAGCTACTTTGAATTTAAAAAAAAACAACCTGTACCCAAGGATCCAGGTTTCCTATTAGCCCTGCCATCCTGGTAAACTCCCCAGACCCACGTGTTTGATTTGTAGCCCATTTGATGGACAGAGAAGCCTGGCAGACTGCAGTCTATGGGGTCGCAAAGAGTTGGACACAACTGAGCATGCAGACACACAGTCTCCAATAACCCGTTGTTAACCTGGTTATTTCCCTCTACAAAATGAGCCTCCACCTGCTGGGCACATTGTAAGAGCCTAGTCAATACTAACTGGCTGATGGATTAGTAAATAGAATTGCATTATTGCTCTGCATCCTGAGACCCTAATCAGGGATGGTTTCTCCTGACCTCTTTAACTTGTTGTTGTTCAGCCGCTGTCCTGTCCGACTCTGTAACCCCATGGACTGCAGCACGCCAGATTTCCCTGTCCTTCACTGTCTCTTGGGGTTTGCTCAAACTCATGTCCTTTGATTTGGTGATGCCAACCAACCATCTCACCCTGTGTCGCCTCTTTCTCCTCTTGTCTTCAATCTTTCCCAGCATCCGAGTCTTTTCCAATGAATCGGCTCTTCACATCAGGTGAGGTCACTGTTAAAATCTTTCTTCAGCCAATGTCTCATGTCCCGAGGGAAATTAATGATAGTTTCATATCCTGAATGGCTCCAAGATGTGTCATTTCAAGTAAGTGCCAACCTCCAGCTTCCTCAAAAAAAACAGTCTTTTTAAAATGCCGGGTAAAGCCATCCAGTGAGTCCAACTGAAAGAAATCAGGGCCAGCTGACAAGTTCTCAGGCAGCCGGGCAGCCAGGCGGAGAGGGAGGGAGCTCGTGCGGCCTGAGTGAGGCTCACACAAAACCCGGTTCACGAGCAACCAGTGGGGAAGCACAGCGCAAGCAGTCTTCCCGGCTGTCGCAGACTGTCCACTGTGGACGGAACAATAGCTGCTCTTGTTCCTGCCGTCCTGTTTGTTGGCTTTCGTGTCCTCCGCTGTGACACTGGTGGCTCCGGCCTGACTGATGGGGACAAATGAAGTGCAGGCTCTGGTTTGTGTTCTCTTCTGCATCAGGCCTTCTCCAAGCACTCATTTCATAAAATCATATACTTGAGGTGTGTGCAGGGAATTGGGACTGCTTCTATACCATCGTTTCTGGTCTTCTGCGATTTAAGAAGATGTGAGACACATCCTTGATAAGTTAAATACCATGTCTTTTGGAAGATCTTCTTGTTACAAAAAAGGTCAAATATAACTAAAAGCAGAGAAAAATAGCATCCTAAGTGTCCATTCCCCATGGGCTTCCCAGGTGGCTCCGTGGTTTAGAATTTGCCAGCAGTACAGGGGACATGGGTTAGATCCCTGGGTCGGGAAGATCCCCTGGAGGAGAAAATGGCAACCCACTCCAGTATACTTGCCAGGAGATTCCCATGGACAGAGAAGCCTGGCGGCCTACAGTCTATAGGGTCACAGAGTCAGACACGACTATAGCAACTTAGCGACTAAACAGCAACCCATTACACAACCTCCACAATCATCAAACTCAGGTTCATTCATTTAGGAAAAAATGATTGGATACACATTCCATCCCAGGACGGCTTTAGGTTTAGGAGACACAGGTCGGAGTAAGGCACAGTTCTGACACACACTGGGCTTGGAGACTCAGGGGAAATGAACAGTCAGTGTTACAACACAGGGCAGGAAGTGCTGTGGTCAGAGAAAGCAGACAGACCGCTAACCCATCCTGGGCGAGATCCCAAGGAAATGGCATCTACGGTAAGTGGGAGATGGCCCTTGCAGAGAAAAGGAGGCCTCTATGGGGAAAGGGGAGGACTGCAGTAGAGGCGACAGTCTATACAAAGAGGAGGAATGTGAACCAACAAGGGGATTTTAAGAACTGAAGGAATCTTAAAATGATTGGAACTTTGAGTATAAAAGAACAGTGAGAAACTTGGGTGAGTCAGTAGAGTGTTAACAAATCAGGAAAGGTCTTCTGTGCCCCACTGAGTCCTGCAGAGATACCAAGAGCCACTGAATGGCTAGATGGAAAGAGTAAAAACATGATCACATTTGCCAGCAGAAAGATCACCCCTCATGCAAGGTGGGAGTGGATTAGACTGGACAGAAGCTCAGTGTAGACGCCAAGGCAGGACCTGTGAAGGAGGCAGCTGTAACTTAATTAACGAGCCGGGCAGTCCCATGGGGAATGCTGAAGTGCACACTTGGGAGGCCCGCAGGCTCTAGAGCTTCCTCTGTGGATTCTGCTCTGCATTTCCACTTAAAAAAGAAAAAATTGATGTGCATCATTTTTTAAATAATTACTGAATTTGTCACAATATTTCTTCTGTTTTATGTTTTGGTTTTTTGGCTCGGAGCCATGTGGGATCTTTTCTCCCAGACCAGGGATCAAATTCTCACTCCCTGCATTGTGATGGGAACTCTTAACCCCTGCACCACCAGAGAAGTCCCTGGGTCTCCACTATAAGACAGGGTCAAGGTTTGGGTTTGGGATTAGTGTTATATGTGTTTAGGATTCAAATGACAATGGCATTGGAAACTTCATATACACATACACACCAGTCTGATACTTTGGCCACCTGATACAAAGAGCCAACTCATTAGAAAAGACCCTGATGCTGGGAAAGATTGAGAGCAGGAGGAGGAGGGGGCAACAGAGGATGAGATTGTTGGATGGCATCACCAATTCGATGGACATGAGTTTGAGAAAACTCCAGAAAATAGTGAAGGACAGGAAGCCTGGGGTGCTGCAGCCCATGGGGTCACAAAGAGCTGGACATGACTTGGAGACTAAAAGAACAACAACAACACAGTGAAAAAGAGAATACCGATGATCATGAGCGTCTCTGTCACCTGCACCAGTCAAGCTTGCACTGGTCTCCACCAGCTCTTAGGGTTTTAACAAAAGAGTTTTTGATTTCTTGAAGTTACTTACTGACATCAAATCTTGAAAAGTCTTGGGATGAAATATCACAATATAAATCCTTTTTTAATTTATTTTTTTACTGAAGGGTAATTGCTTTACAGAATTTTATATAAATCCTTTTTGACCTGCTCCTATATCTTCTTAAGAGAAACTTTATATGAAGTGAAAAAGAAATGCATGATTTACAATTACATTAGACTATGGCTGTCAATCATTTTGAAAGTCTTGCCGCTTCTAGATTTTCTAAGACTGAAAGCTTTCTTGCAAAAAAATAAATCAATAGAAACTTTGGACATCACACAGAGTCAACCATATTGAATTTCATTTCAGAATAACAATACTCTGTGTTCCATAGATTTAACTTACCAAAGGTGTCTGACTTTTATGAGGCTGACTCTCCTAAAGCTTTGGTGTAAATCCCTCACTAACTAAATTATCAGAGGCTTCTCTGTTAGGCCCTAAATTACTATTCCTTGGGTCATGCTCAATCACATCTGTAATCCATGGACTGTAATCCACCAGGCTCCTCTCTCCATGGGATTTCCCAGGCAAGGATACTGGAGCGGGTTGCCATTTTTTCCTCCAGGGGATCTTGCCTGACCCAGGGATTGAATTTGCATCTCTTACATTCCCTGCCTCTTTACTACTGAGCCACCTGGGAAGCCCCAAAATACTATTCCTTAAGTTCAGGTAAATCAGGCTATTATAGAGCCTTTATTATTCTTTTAGGACCTCAGAGAACTAAACAATTTAGTAGGGAAATAGAGAATTAACAGCCATGTGATGAATTGACTTAGTACCTATAGAGTTGAACTCAGTCATTCAATCTCATCTGCAGGTTTGGAAGCATAACTAGTCTTGGAATCTTCACTACTGAGTATAAGAAGAATGAGACATTGGAATTTTGATCATAGAGCATCAGTGTGGTCAGATGTACTTAATTACAACTGGAAACTATCATATTCATTTGGAGACTATGAGTTAACACCATCGCTGTCACAGATTACTGTCACTGGTGTCAGTAAATAATAAGCACATGTACTGGATGTGGGGCCACAGAGCATTATATCCAGGAGTTGTAGGATGGGGCCGAGCTCTGCTTTTTCTTTGCAGGGGGTTGGGGTGGGGTAGGATATAGTTGCTTTACACTGCCATGTTGGTTTCCGCTGTACGATGAAGTAAATCAACCATGTATGTATATATTTCCCTTCCCTCTTGGATCACCCTCCTCCACACCTTCCCCACATCCGCCCTTCTAGGTCATCACAGACACTGAGCTGAACTCCCTGTGTTATACAGCAGCTTCCTACTAGCTACCTATTTTATACATGGTAGTGTATAAGAGGAAGAGGCAATGGCACCCCACTCCAGTACTCTTGCCTGGAAAATCCCATGGACGGACGAGCCTGGTAGCTGCAGTCCATGGGGTCGTTCAGTTGGACATGACTGAGAGACTTCACTTTCACTTTTCACTTTCATGCCTTGGAGAAGGAAATGGCAACCCACTCCAGTGTTCTTGCCTGGAGAGTCCCAGGGACGGGGGAGCCTGGTGAGCTGCCGTCTATGGGATAACACAGAGTTGGACACGACTGAAGCGACTTAGCGCAGTAGCAGCAGTATATAAGAGATCTCACTGGTCATAGCAAACACCCTCTTCCAACAACACAGGAGAAGCCTCTACACACGAACATCACCAGATGGTCAACACCTAAATCAGATTGATTATATTCTTTGCAGCCAAAGAGAGAGAAGCTCTATACAGTCAGCAAAAACAAGACCGGGTGCTGACTGTGGCTCAGATCATGAACTCCTTATTGCCAAATTCANATGGGGAGAGGCAGAGCTGAGGGAGGGAAGAGCGAGAGAAGAGGGCGACTGGAAAGGCCGAGAGCCGAAGGCAGAGGAAAGCCAGGGAGGGCGATCGCGGGCTTAACTAGGGCTGCACTTGGAATTATAATAAAAATAAGGGACTCGCGGGACGCATGCGCACAGAGGACGGAGGAGAGCTGGCCCCAGCCACCCCTCCGGCTCTCCGGGTGGACGGAGGAACCGTGAGTACCCGCTAGTTCAGCGGCTCCTTCTCCCTTCCGGACTCGCGCTCAGACCTCGAATACCCGGGCGGCGGGGACCGGGCAGGGAGCCCACGGGGGGGCAGGACGGCGGTGGCGGGAGCAGGCCCGAGTCAGTGCGCAGCGGGTGCCGGGCTTGGACTGTGACCGCGTTTCCAGGGTCTCCGCCGGGAGTCCGCAGGATTCGACCCCGGTGGCCGGGCGTCAGTGAGTGGGTGGGCTACTGACACCCGAAGCGGATTTGAGAAACTTCGAGCACCGGAGGCGAGCAGTGCGCCCAGGTGGAGGGGAAGTGGAGACTTCCCCTCCGGCGGGCGCCCTTCACGGAGCCTCGGGGGTCTGACTCTGTGTCGACCCTGAAGCTCTTGAAAACCTAATGGGCAGAGCTGCCGGCACCATTTGCCCGCGTGGAGGAGGTGGAGGCGGCGCGGCGGGTGTTTTACTTGCAGGAACCGCGCCGTTAGTCGCCCGCGCTCTCCCGGCTGCGCTGGGAAGTTGGAACGAGTCTGGCTCCCCGATTGCGGAGATCTGAGTGGGCCCGGGGCTGGAGTGGACCTCTGGGATAGCGGCGCGCGGCAGGTAGTGGGCTTTGGGGGGTCGGTGGGCGCCGCTACTCCCCTCCTTGGATTGTGGGGGAGTGGGCAAGGGAGGGGTCGCGGAGGAGGCGGGGCGCCGGCGGGACTGGATTGTGCGCCCGGGGCACTACAGGGGTGGGGGCAGCTGGCTGGAAGGAGTGGGCAGCGGGTGTGGGGGGTGGTCTCGGCGTTGCGGGAGCCGACTAGGGTAGGGCCTTGGGACCCGAATGGCTTGCGAGCCCCCGGGACTGGCCAGCGATCGGGAAAAGCCTGGGCAGCGGGCAGGGGGCGAGGCCGGGAGTGCAGCTCTTTCCCCGCGCCCCCCGCGGTTGACCGGCTGCAGGAGTGGGCTCCGAGGCCCAGCTTCAGTCCGTGAGAAGGACGGCGCTCCGGGGGAACTCACCCCGACTTCCCTTCCTCCCGAGGATCCGGCGGAGGCCGAGGGCTCTTTGTCTGCCCGCGCCGAGCCGATTGGCCAGAGGGCGCCGGGTGTCCTGACCGCAGCGGATGCCTGCGGTGCCGGCGGAACGCCCCTCGGCCACCGGCGGGCGAAGCAGTTATTCGCCCGCGGGGCTTGCCCTGTCCCCGGAGGCGGGGGCATCTCCTCGTCACCCTCTGGCGTCAGCTCCCCTCATCTGGAGCTCAGGGCCCCTGCGTGGCTGGGCTTCAGTTCCCTTCTGGTGGTTCCAGATCGCGAAGTTGACCAAACAAAGGTCCGAGTTGACGAAATGGGTGTGACTTCTTCCCCAGACTTGGCAAAGGAAATTGTAATGAAAAGGATCTGCCTGTAAAGTCTTAGCTTTTTTTTTTTCTTTTGCTCACGACCTGATTTTCTACTGGGCCTCGTCCTGTACACTTAGTGGCATCTTTTGTATCACGTATCAGTATTGCATAGGAGGCACAACATTTCGTAATAGGTAGAAGTCCTGCACTCAAGAACTGTCTAGATTCAGATCTCCGTTTAGCTGTGTGACCTCAGGCAAGTTACTCAACCTCCCTGTGCCGTAGTTTTTATCCTCTGTAAAATAGAGATAAGAAAAGTAGGTATGCCATGGGTTGACTGCCAGCATTCAGGAAATTCCCTGGAGAAACAAATGGCAACCCACGCCAGTATTATTGCCTGGAAAATGCCATGGACAGACGAGCCTGGCGGGCCACAGTCCGTGGGGTCGCAGAGAGTCCCACATGACTGAAGCGTCTTAGCACACATTCAGTAAATTAAAGCAGTAGAGGCCTGTTCAGTTCAGTTCCGTCGCTCAGCTCAGTCGTGTCCGACTCTTTGAGATCCCATGAATCGCAGCACGCCAGGCCTCCCTGTCCATCACTAACTCCCGGAGTTCACCCGAACTCATGTGCATCAAGTCGGTGACGCCATCCAGCCATCTCATCCTCTGTCATCCCCCTCTCCTCCTGCCTTCAATCCCTCCCAGCATCAGGGTCTTTCTGGATGAGTCAACTCTACACATGAGGTGGCCAAAGTATTGGAGTTTCAGCCTCAGCATCAGTCCTTTCAATGAAATAGAAGATGTCCATCAAAATTTGAAAAATATAAAATGTTTTCTGTCAGTATCTAAATTTATAAACAATACATTTCTACATTATATAGACCCTTTTATTTCAAATAGTTATTTTATTTATTTATAAACTTCAAATAGCGTTTTAGGAATATTATCACAGGACCTCCCTGGTGGTCCAGTGTCTAAGACTCTGTGCTCCCAGTGCAGGGTGCCTAGGTTCAATTCCTAGTCAGGGAACTAGATCCCACATACTACAGCTAAGAGTTCCAATGGCTCAACTAAGACCCAGTGCTGCCAAATAAAGAAATAAAATTATTTTTAAAAAGAAGAAAAGAAGATTATCTCTAAACTTCAAAATATTTCACTTTGTAAAGCAAATATGCCTTAAAACTATGTTTTAGGTCATGCTATATTTGGAAAATCCAATGTCTGCATTAAAATACTACACTGAGTCCATTTTAATTAAGAGAATGTGGAAACTTGGGAGCTAGAAATGCTAACTTTCCTGAAATCCAATCAAAGTCGCTCAGTCATGCCTGACTCTTCAACCCTATGAACTATACAGTCCATGGAATTCTCCAGGCCAGAATACTGGAGAGAGTAGCCTTTCCCTTCTCCAGGGGATCTTCCCAACCCAGGGACTGAAACCAGGTCTCCTGCATTGCAGGTGGATTCTTTACCAGCTGAGCTACCAAGGAAGCCTGGTATCAAAAGTATAGAATGATAAAAGTCAGATTACTCACTTACTTCACTTTACAGAAGTGGAAACATTCAGAGAGGTTAACGGCCTTATCAGACATCTCCAGCTAAACAGAAGCCAAAATGAGATTAGATTTAGATCTGACTCAATGCCCAGGGTTCTTACACACCAAACATGATTTTCTGTTGACTGCAGATTGATGCATGCGTGTGCTCAGTCCCTCTTGCAGACCCCAGGACTGCCAGGCTCCTCTGTTCATGGGACTTCCCAGGAAAGTACTGGAGTGCGTTGCCATTTCCTTCTCCAAGGGATCTTCCCAACTCNGATTTTCTGTTGACTGTAGATTGATGCATGCGTGTGCTCAGTCCCTCTTGCAGACCCCAGGACTGCCAGGCTCCTCTGTTCATGGGACTTCCCAGGAAAGTACTGGAGTGCGTTGCCATTTCCTTCTCCAAGGGATCTTCCCAACTCAGGGTTCAAATCTGAGTCTCCTGTATTGGCAGGAGGATTCTTTACCACTGAGCCACGTGGGAAACCCTTGCAGATTCATGAACCTCTAACAAATAGGAAACCAGAAGGAATATACAAGCATGCGTTCTCTTCAACATAAGAAAGGCCAGGCAGTGATGTTGTTACTACTGTCAGAGCCCTTAATCGTGGTCCCTCACACCAGAAGATATGACCAGGTGACTTGCTCGAGGTATGGAGAGATGTCAGATCAAAGCAGAGACAGCATTAGAATTTCATGTCCCACATTTTGCTGAGGCAGTCCGAGCATGGGTTGGAAAAGAATTTCCAGACACAGCATTTCAGAAGGGAGAAGTTCATTAAGAACAAAGAGCAGAGATAAAGTGGGCACTGTGAGCATAGCGGTCTGACCACCTAATAGACCAGGGAAAGCCGACAGTGTTCGTGGGTTAATTGTAAATGTTTACAGCCTCAGACAAAATTCTTTCTGGAAGGTTGGCATTAGGTGATTGGTTGGGGTGCAATAGTGTGTTTACTGGAATGGGCATCTTTGCCCAATCGGGAGTCGGGAAGCTTGTCAGTGATGATCAGGGGGCTTTTGGCAAGGTTACATGGTGGCTCAGTCAGCTTCAGCAGTGACCTTGATTCTGGGCTTCGCTTCTGTGGCCTTGGTGCGAGGCCTTGCCCCTGTGGCCTTCGGGGCAGGACTCAACACGTTTGATTGATTAATCCCTTGTAGCAGTTTTACATTAGAAAACATTTTTTACCTTTTCTTAGATTTTTAATCCCCTTTCTTCTGGCTTTTGAAAGTCTTTAGCCTGTAAAGTCTTCCAAGATTGGGCTGCCAGGTGACTCAGTGGTAAAGAACCCGCCTGCCAATCCAGGAGACATGGGTTCGATCCCTGGATTGGGAAGACCCTCTGGAGAAGGAAGTGGCAACCCACTCTAGTATTCTTGCCTGGGCAGTTTCATGGATCCAGAGGAATTTGGCTGGCCATGGGGTTGTCCATGGGGTTGCAAAAGAGTCGTACACAACTTAGATTACATACAAGGAGATTTTATTATTCCAGATTATGTAGAACAGCAAGAGTGAGAGAGGTAAAGAAGTTTTCTTATTTTAATACAGCGGCCCAGGTGGCTGGTTTCATTTCAGACACTTGAACATCAGTTCTCAAAGTCCTGGTGTTCTTTCATTTCTGCATGGAGCTGGCTCATGACATTCACCTTTCACTAACAGATGCAGCTTAAAGATCCAGACTTCACATAAGTGGTTTAGAAATGACATGACGTGTGTGCATGCTAAGTCACTTCAGTCACATCTGACTCTTTGTGACTCCTTGAACTATAGCCTGCCAGGCTCCTCTGTCCATGGCATTCTCCAGGCAAGAATACTAGAGTGGGTTTCTGTGCCCTCCTCCAGGGGATCTTCTTGACCCAGGGATCGAACCCTTGTCTCTTAAGTCTACCTGCATTGGTAGGTGGCTTCTTTACCACTAGTGCCACCTGAGAAGCCCCCAGACTTCACATAAGTGGTTTAAAATGACGTGGCAGAGCCTTTCAAGTGAGTGGTCTTGCAAAGTTATTCACAGGAATGATGTGTCTACCATGGAAAGTACTTCTAGGAACTGCATCTGAATCCTTGAAGAAGGAGGCCGTGGTTCTCTCCAGTTGTGGACTGGATATCTTACCCTCAGTTTTGCATTTCTGTACACTTGTTCATAGATGGAAATCGATGGCATTGAGCAAGGAGTGACTTTCTAGCAGGCTCCTAAGTCAGTTCAGCAGAACTGAGTTTTGAAATCATATGTATCAAGTCAGCCCCTTATGATTATCTTGTGAATCATGGTCCAACTGGGAATACAGCAGATTGGTTTGCTACAACACCAGGTGACTCACAGGGTGAGCTTCTATTCAGATTTGTATAGTGTCAGCATCAGCTAATAGAGGTCAGTCGAATCAGAGCCTAATATTCAGTACATTACACGTAAGTCACTGACTCCCCAGGACTTCTGAGATGGTCCCTGAATGTTACCTTGAGCAGCCACTTTAACGGACAGCACTGCCTGGTGTGAGTTAGTTCACAGCATGACTGAATGGGCTTCTGAAGCAGCTGTTCACAGCCAAGTCTGATGTGACTGAGTGCTCAAGGTGGTGTTCCGCAATTACAAATTCATAGAACCCAGCTGATTTCATTCTAGCTATTTATGTGGGGAGTCATTTGTGAAAAGTGAGACCCAGCAGTGATATTTCACTGGAGTTCTTTCAATGACTATTACAGCTGATTGACCTTGCTGGTTTGGGAATGCTCAATTTCCAGTTATTAATAAACTTTACACTATAAAATCTTTCTCAAGTACGTATCAGTGTTTGGATTTTAGACAATGGCATCTCATGCAAGTCACCTTGCAGTTGGACTTCCTGATGTCCTGGGTTGACTGTGTGCACCTCAGTCCCACAGTGAAGTGGAGGAAAACAGCTTGGTTTCTTGGTTTTTCTCTGTTTGTGCACCTGTCACATCTGATGCTAACTGGATGCTGTTTGCTCCAGAGCCAGAACACGAGTTTGCAGCAATACATGCAGCTCTCCCAAGCCTTCTGGGGCTGTTTGACTAGGTCCATGCAAGCTTGTATTGCTGTTCTGATGCAAGTTGGTGGAAAGAATTGTTCAACCCACACCCTACCCAACCCTTGTAGATGACTTTCATGTCGGGGAGGACGTTGATAATGAGATTTAAGGTTTTGTATTTATTTGGCTGTGTCCCATCTTAGTTGTGGCACATGGAATATTCGTTGCATCATGGGGGAACCTTCCTTCCCACCTACAGGTTCTTTAGCTGTGGCACCTAGGCTCAGTAGTTGCAGCCCTTGGGCTTAGTTGCTCTGCAGCATGTGGGATCTTAGTTCCCTGACCAGGAATCACATCCCCTGCATGGCAAGGCAGATTCTTAACCACTGGACCACCAGAGAAGTCCAAAATACAAATAATTTTTACATTAAGTTTCCTGTTAGGGCTTCCCAGGTGACTCAGTGGTAAAAAACCTGCTTGCTGATGCATGAGACACAGGAGATACAGGTTCAGTCCCTGGGTCCGAAAGATCCCCTGGAGAAGGAAAAGGCAACCCACTCTAGTATTCTTTCCTGGAGAATCCCATGGACAGAGGAGCCTGGTAGGCTACAGTTCATGGGGTCGAAAAGAGTCAGGCATGACTGAGTGACTGAGCTTAAGATGGAAATAGTAGTCCTGGGAGGTGGTTGGGCAGTTCCAGAATTGCCAGCCTCTTCGGCCCCTGGCCAGGGGGACAGCGCTGTGGTCCTACATTCCTGAGGCCAAAGGCCCTGTGCAGAGCTGGGTTGCCAAGCGTGGTGGGGGCCACTGGAGCCGGTTTTGCTGGTCTGGCCTCCAGACTTCGAGAGGTCTGCCCTCCTCACAGCAGTGGAGGCTCGAGAACTGTGGGGTCTCAGGACTTCCCTGGTGGTCCAGGGTCCTTTGTCTTCCACTGCAGAGGGCACAGTTTTGATTGCTGGTCGGAAAACCAAGATCCACATGCTGTACAGTGCAGCCAAAAAAAAAAAAAAGAATTATGGGATCTAGTTTTACAACAACCTAGAATTTATCAAATTCTCATTAGAGCTAAGTCTCTGCTACAGAAAATAAGGCATTTCTAGACCTTTAAATGACCTGGAAGTTCTGTACTGTACTTCTGGCAAAATGAAGTACTTGCTTATGAACAAAAATATCTGAACAGCATACCAGACCAGGTGGAATAAATGTGGGTTAAACAAGGGTGAAGAAAATGGTACAAGAGCTATGAAAAACGTGGGCAAAATCTAATAACATGAACAACTTGCCTGTTCAGGTTAAACGCATCATAAACTAACCTCCAAAAGATACCTCTTCTGTTATCTTCTAGTGATGTATTCAAAATCCTGAGGGTATTAAGCTATAAGTTTTAATTGTGATAGAGCACTTATTTGTTAAAATATATTAAATGTAGTCTGAGAATGAGGAGACTGCATAGAGATTATTTTTTAATGGAAATTGTCCCTTTATGAGCCTTTTATGCATCCTTTAGGCTGGGGTTTCATTCCTAGTTCCCTATGTCTGACTGCTTTATGTGGTCACACAAAAAGAGATGAATGGCTATGGTTCCCTACAGTCTAAAATGCATAAGCATTAAACATTCCAACTCACTGAGATTTTTTGCAATTTTGGATCTGCTTGTTCAGCATATCTAGCCATGTAATACTTCATGCCGGCAGGCGCGAGGTGGTGGGAACCTAAAATTCAGGAGATATTTTGGTGCAAATTGTAGAAAACCAAAACGGAGATTCTGTCACACACGTCCGAGGAACAGCAGACAAAAACATCCCAACAGCTCAGCCCCTGGAGAACTGTCTTGGGAACAGGAAGGCAGTGTGGAACCGAGGTGAAGGTGTCCTGGTGTGTCTGTTAACCCGTTCTCATCAGCAGCAGACCTGCTGGAAAAGGACTCCAGAGGCATCCACTGATGGGCATCAAAAAGCAACCCCAGTCTATCTAAAGCTGGCCCGTGTATAGCTGTGGGGTGAAGAGCGAGGCTCTCTGGGTGGATGATGTAGATCTGAGTCAGTGTGGAGGCTGCCCCACGGAGTAAAAAGAAGTAAGGTGTGCTTACTACTCCATCTGCTCATTCAGACAAAGGGGAAACTGCACATAGGTTGGAAATTATTGAGAGAAAGCAGGCCCTGACAAGGAATTAAGATTTTATTCTGGTGTCAAGGATTACCATTAATGGCCACAGGAGGGGGACTAACCACGACTGGATTCTAGATAAAAAGAGGAAATATTTTGGGCTTTGAGGGCCACGTGGTCTCCATTGCAACTACTCAGCTCTGTCACTGCCCCTAAAATCTGTGGGGGAGAGAACTGGAGATGGACTGCCCACTGGCCACCGGACTTACTCTCTAGTCCTTGACAGACAAAGTGTTACTTCTGATCCGTAATCTAACTGTCAGTGTGGAGTACCACTACCAGGATCTTGTAGGAAACGGCCTCTAAAAAAGTAAGTTCAATCAATTACAATGACATTTCTTAGAGTGATAAGGCACTCTCAAGAAAAAAAAAAATTCAGAAGGACAGACCACGAATCCGGTGAAAGACAATCTCCTACAGGAGATAAAATCAAAGGATCTAATTTAAGTTTCCTTTTGATATCCACCATTTCAGCATTCAGCATTTTCATATGAATGGTAAAACTTAATGACAGTTAGCAAGTCCCAAAAGTACTAACGCAGCAACCTAAATGGGAAGGAAATCCCAAAAAAGAGTGTGGATTTATGAATATGTACAGCTGAGTCACTTTGTTGTACAGCTGACACCACATTGTAAACTATTTGCCCTAAATAAATAAATAATTTTTAAAATTGATGCAGAAAAAATGACACTGGAGGCAGTAAATAATTAAGTACAAATATTTTATTAAATTTTATATAATTTTTTTAAGTCATAATGAAGAAAGGAGAGGGAAATGATCCACACAGAGATTTTGTGGATGAGCGCTCAGACTGTGAAGGCTCTTAGGGATTCAGATTACAGCCTAAAAGCTTTAACAGGATGGGAGTGGAATATTTCATATCATTTATAATAGGATTATCATCACAGATGAAAATTCTAACAGATAATGTACAAGAGGCCAAGTCTGACTAGCCAACCCTACCATCCAGTCACAGATCGCGGAGAATTTTCTACGGTGACAAGTAGAATTTGTGGGGGGGAAAAAAGAGATAAAAAATTTGTTTAGACAGACCTGAAAGTAGAAAAGCCTGGTTTAGTGACTTACGAACACACCTTTTTGTAACTTTGATTATCCTTAGTTTGCATGTACATTAATACATTTCATAATCCATCTGCTGTAACTGGTGGAAAAGAAGTTCTTCAACCAGCAAATATTCCTCCAGGCCTGATGTGTATGAGGTCTGTGCTCAGTAAACACAAAATGGGTCAGGAGAGCCCGCAGACTGGACCAGACTACAAGACTGCAAGGGAGCTTCTGGAGGACCCTCTTAGTTTCCCTGGTAATCACCATTTGTCTCTGTTTGTACAGACTGAACTTTTTTTAGATTCCACATGTAAGCGATACAATCTAGTACTTCTCTTTCTGTCTGACTTACGTCACTTAACGCGATGTTGTCAAGGTCCATCCATGGTTTTCCCAAATGGGAGAATGTCTTCCTTTCTTGTGGCTGAGTAATATTCAGTCCTGTATATATACCACCTCTTTATTATCCACTCATCCTCAACGGGCACTTGGGTTGTTTCAATATCTTGGCTACTGTGAATAACGCTGCAGTAAACATGGGTGTGCAGATAAGATATCTAAATCTTGTCTTCATGTCCTTCGGGTATCTACTGGAGTCAAGTCGAATTGCTGGATCATCTGGTAGTTCTATTTTTAGTTTTTTGAGGAACTTACATATCATTCTCCATAGTGGCTACACCACTTAACATTCCCACTAACCATGCGTCAAGTTTCCTTTATCACTGCCTTGGCAACGTCTATTGTCTCTTGTCTTCTTGATGAAACTGGTTTCTCTCTTAATACTCTTCTGCTTTCATCAGCATTTCAGGCACTTTCATAGAAGTGTGGACGTGTAGAGGCTTTACATTCACGTGACCTTTCTATTCACATTCTCAGGGTTTCACTGAAGCACACGTAATCCACGATACCCTCCAGGCTCTGGTTTTATTTAGATTTTAAAGCCAGAGGTAGAGATGAAATACATATGAGACTGAACAGAATCAGGACTTTTATGGCATTCATTGCACTTACCCATTGTCTTCCCTATTAAGTAAAATCTGAATTGTAGTTAGTTACATTCTGTTCATTTTTGTTTCTCAGGGTGCACTTGGGGAACCCACTCCTTCCCTGTTGATTGTAGGAAAGGCTATAAATATCGAAATTCTCTGGGCCAAAGAGCACTCAGTGCTTTTAACCAAGAAAGAGCTTACATTCCTGACCTTGGTGCTAACCTGTGTGGATAAAGGAGAGCACAGGGATGCTATCTCACTGGCCCAGCGTGTTCATCTGGACTCCCCACTGTAACATGACATGCAGGGAAAGGACTTCCATGGCACTTTCCCCCAAAATACACACTTAAAGATTTGTGATAGATACCATGGTTCTGGACTGTGATGTAGCATTTCCCTCCGGAGCCAGGCTCTGGTCCCCATAGGGACCATGCTCCAGTGCTGTGGGATGCTCCATTCCTGTCTCCCCAGCATCACCTTTGTTCTTGGCATCACCACTACCCCCCACCGCAGCAGCACAGCACAGGCACTTGTCCCCACCTTCTTCTCTCTCCCTTCGTCCTTGGATTTTTTTCTTTCCTTTTCTGCTGTGTCTCAACTTTCAGTCATGGGATGGTTCATCATTTCCAACCAAATGAACACTGTCCAGTACTTATCGCTGTTGTTGCTGTTGTTCAGTCGCTAAGTCGTGTCTGACTCTTTGCGACCCCATGGTCTATAGCCCTCCAGGCTCCTTGGTCTATGGGATTTCCCAAGCAAGAATACTGGAGTGGGTTGCCACTTCCTCCTCCAGGGGATCTTCCCAGACTAGGGATCGAACCTGAAACTCCACTGTCAAGTAGATTCTTTACCACTGAGCCACCAGGGAAGCCCAGTTAGTTACTATACCTGAGTCGAGTGAACTTGATGAAACAGGAAGCAGGAATGACAGCCACCAGAAGCACAGTGCAGGCAAGTGACTTATATCAGCTGACACCCATTAGACATGTGCAGTTTAAGGACTGTTAGTAGATTCAGAGTGAGTAACTATCACCGTTATCCGCTTGAGAACATTTTCACATTTGCATCATTTCAAGAAGGAAACCACCTCTGTCAGCTGTCACCCACCAGGTCCCTTTCTTTTGCAACCCCGTTCGATTTTAGACATTCACTTGTCTGTGCTGAAAATATTTACTCCTGTTTTTTTTTTCTGTAATTTGCAATGATTGCTCAGAAATTCTTAGAGAGCCAGGTGGCTCAGTGGTAAAGAATCCACCCGCCAATGTAGGAGACGCACAAGATTCGGGTTTGATCCCTGGGTCAAGAAGATCCCCTGGAGGAGGAACTGGCAACCCACTCCAGTATTCTTGCCTAGGAAATCCCATGGACAGAGAAGTCTGGCAGGCTATAGTCCAAGCATGTGTTCCTTGCTTTGAAAGGAAGTGGTAAAAGTTGGTAGAAATTCTTACCCAAACCTAGCACATTCTTTACCAGTTTGAAGATTGCCCGAAACAGACCTAGAGACAAAGATTTAGTAAATGCTGAATTCTTTCAGAGGTGCCCTGGGCTAAGCAGTCATATATAGACTCCTTGAGAAATCCCATGGCCTCATAGGGTAAGGTCAACATTTCAATCAGTACTTGCAAAATACACTGTAACTGTTGATTGGTATTAAGAAAGAACAAGTAAAAG
Source organism: Neotragus pygmaeus (assembly GCA_006410875.1). NCBI lineage: Eukaryota > Metazoa > Chordata > Mammalia > Artiodactyla > Bovidae > Neotragus > Neotragus pygmaeus. The sequence goes on along the minus strand of SJYV01055318.1, from coordinate 1,319,332 downwards.
CATGTATAATTCATCTATTTCCTTCTGATTGTACTTTAATTTCCCAAAGGCAGTTGCAAAAGTTGAGTTATACAATATGTTCATTTAATAATGACAGAAGAAAAGCACATCACTATCCTAGTCTTAAAAACCTTCAGTGTGGTTCAAGCTACAAACTTGGTGACAACCAGATAAACAAGAGTAAAGATTTCCATTCAAAGTTACTGAAAAACAGATGGTCACTTAAGTAGTTCTTTTAGAAGGTAAGGACAGATGTGATCATCCATCTGGAAGTAATTATAATTCTAAAAAGTCTATTATTAGTAAACTCTCAGTTGATTTCCCCTACTAAAATAATGAACCAGCTTTTCCTTAAAATAGACCCGAAATTATTCAGGCAATAAAACCAAAAGCAGAAAAATTTGAAAACTAGAGGACACATTAAGATTTCTCGCTAAAACTGGTAGGTTACTAAACATTGATAGCTTTCTGTGTCCTGTGAAGTGGAAGACACAGATTTGATTTGACTTTTGGTCTATTAACTGTGCTGAAGTCAGTGCAAGTAATTCTAGCTCTTCATTAATATTTCATGAGCCAGAGTGAGTTGGATTTTTTCTGGTGATGACTAGACCACAGGATTCTCACCCTTAAAATCAGCTGACACGAAACAGTAGAAACACCGTTGTTGACAGAATTCATCTTATTTCTCAGCCGCTAATAATAACAACAGGTGGGAGCCCTGGACAGGCAGAGGGCCTGTTTGTGACTTAATTGGCACCAGCTGATTGGTGTTTATGCCTGGAGTATGTCATTCAGAGAAAGCCACCTTCACCTGTTGCTATTTTCAGAGTAGGTAGCTAACTCCAGGGAGAGTTCTGCACTGTGTGATCCATCCACCCTCTACTTTCAGTTGGTCTGTTTTTCAAACCCCACTGTGTAAATTCTCTTTTTCAGTTGATTTACTGTGTTGTGTTAATTTGCACTGTACAGCAAAGTGACTCATTTGGATGTTCTTTTCCGTTATGGTTTATCCCAGGATATTGATACTTGTGCTCTACAGTAGGACTTTGGCTATCCGTTGTCCCTCCTCTCTCCTTTCTTCCTTCCTTCCCTCCCTGAGTCTTCATTGCTATGCGAGGGTTTTCTCTAGATACAGTGAGCAGGGGCTACCCTCTACTTGTGGTGCACAGACTTCTCTTTTCAGGGGCCTCTCTTGTTGTGGAGCTATCGGATGTATAGGCTCAGCAGCTGGGGCACACTGGGCTTCGTTACTCCAGGGCATGTGGAAACTTCCTGCACCAGATATCAAACCTATGCCCCGGCACTGGTAGGCGGATTCTTAACCACTGAGCTACGAGGAAAGTCCCATTGTGTAGATTCTTCAATGAAAGACAACAAGAAGCCAAAAAAGACTTTTTGTCGGATTCATCAGCCTCAGAGCCACTCATCCTTAGAAACAACTCCTCTGGGTTCTGGAAGCCTGCGTGCCTGGCATACCAGACTGCTCTCTCCTCCCTCACGAGTAAGGACGTCTAACAGTTCCTTTCCCCAGCCTGTGCCCTAGATTTCTTCCAGTTCTACCAGGAGTGAGGGGCTCGGGCTGAGAGAGTCCTGGATCACAGTTTCCTCCACCCCACCCCGGGGTGAGTGCCAGACCCCAAGGAGAACCTGTGGCAGCCCTACCCCACCCTCCACCAGGTACCACCACTGAGCACTCCCTGGATGCACTCTCCCGGCAGGCGGGGTCGGAGTAGAACCTAGAATGGACACACATCTGTGAAAAATCATCCTGCATCTGGGGGAAGGATGTTATTAATATAAAGAGTTTTCCCAGGCTGGGAAGACTTAGAAGGCAGAAAGACCGAAAGGAGGCTAAAATTAGGAGCAAATGGGGCTAAGTCCTCAGAAATGTTACTGCAGAGGACAAGGGAAAGAGTGTCTCGGGAGGATGCAGAGTATGTTCCTGGAAGACTGTTCTCTTGATGATGTTGGTACCCCTTGAGGGGAGCTCAGGAAACAGCCAAAGGGAAATGAACAGGTGTGGCCATGGAGGAGAGGAGCTCTGTTCTGAATTCAGAGAAGCAACAAAAACCTGATCCCTCCAAGAAATATTGGGAGAGACTTCCCTGGTGGTCCAGTGCTTGAGACTTCCTCTTGCAGTGCAGGGAGTGTGGTCGGGGAGCTAAGATCTCACACCCTACCTCGGGGCCAAAAAACCCCAAACAAAAACAGAAGCAGTGCTGTAACAAATTCAGTGAAGACTTTCCAAAATTATCCACTTTAAAAAAATCTTTAAAAAAGTATCTGTTGTTCAGTCTCTCAGTCATGTCTGACTCTTTGAGATCGCATAATTCCAGCATACCAGGCTTCCCTGTCCACAATCTCCCAGAGTTTGATCAAACTCATGTCCATTGAATCGGTGGTGCCATTCAACCATCTCATCCTCTGTCACCCCCTTCTCCTCCTGTCTTCAATCTTTCCCAGCATCACATAAAATATTAGGAGAGGAAATCCAGTCAAATTAATGTGCTAGCACAATGTGCTGCCGCTGCTCAGTCACTCAGTCATGCCCAACTCTTTTGCGACCCCATGTACTGTAGCCCATCAGGCTCTTCTGTCCATAGGATTTCCCAGGCAAGAATACTGGAGTGGGTTGCCATGCCCTCCTCAAAGAGATCTTCCCTACTCAGGGATCAAACCCATGTCTCTTATGTATCCTGCATTGGGAGGCAGATTCTTTACCACTTAGCTACCAGCGAAGCCCCATAATGTGTGAGAGGTGGTCAGATACTATGGTCTAGGCGGGAGCATGTCCATTTATTAGCTACTAAACTTTTGTAAGGGACTTCTTTGGTGGCTCAGTGGTAAAGACTCTGCCTGCTAATGCAGGAGACTCAGGTTCTATTCCTGGGTCAGGAAGATCTCCTGGAGAAGGAAATGGCAGCTCACTCCAGTATTCTTGCCTGAGAAATCTCATAGACAGAGGAACATGGCAGGCTACAGTCCACGGGGTCGCAAAGATTTGGACACGACTGGGCAGCTAAACAACAACAAGCAAACTTTTGTAAAGACAAATTTCTCCTTATCAACTCTTAGGTTACCCTGGAGTCATGTTTGTGTTGGAAAAGATAGGATAAAACCTTGATTCTCTGTCAGTATTTACCAGTTTTCAAAATCAGTTTGTTCCCGAACATTTTCTAAAAGTAACGGTGAGTGTTTTTGCATCACTGTGAAATCATAGATTCACACACATCTGATGTTTTTTTCACTGCAGTTAATATTTTCTTTCTGATACTTAAACTTTCCCACACTTGGCAGGGGCAGCCTTGTTTATATTAGCTCATGGCTCCCAAGTTTAGAATTTTTATATAGTCAAATCTGCCAATCTTTTATGGTCTCTAGGGGGAAGAGTAATTGTGTCATGATATGTCCAAGCATCTAAAGTATGAGAGCCTAGTCACCTATTAAATGAAGGAGTCAAGAGCTCCATGTCCTATTCAGTAAGATTTCTGATATATTTATAAAGCAAAAAACATAAGGCACAGAGTCATACATAGCATCCGAGGCTATTTAGATAAGCATTACTAAGACTGTGTTTTAAACTAAAGTTAATTATCTGTTCTTATAGGAATGGTTCTGGAGGGACTTCCCTGGCAATCCAGTAGTTAAGATTCCTCACTTCCAACTGAGGGTTTTATCCCTTGTTGGGAAACTAAGATCCCAAATGCTTCGTGGCACAACCAAAAAGATAAAGAAATGGTTTTGGAAAGAATCACATCAAAATCTTAATAATGATTATTTCTAAGGCTGGGAGAAGGATTAAAGAGTTCAGCAGAGCTGTGATTTCTCTGTGTTCAGCATGGAAGCCTGGTTGAGGATTCATCAGCATGCATTCCTTTTTTTATTGGGGATTTTCATTTTTTTAAAAATTAGTTTTATTGGAACTCCCTGGTGGTCCAGTGGTTGAGACTCCACGCGTCCACTGCAGGGGGTGTGGGCTGGATCCCTGGTTGCGGAACTAAGATCCCACATACCACTCAGCAAGGCAAAAAAAAAAAAGTTTGTTTTCAAATTCGGATTTAAAGTTTCATCTTTGATGAAATCTTATATCTGCAATTACATTTGCAAATGGCTTCTGCATTTGGGGCCAAAAGAAATGAAAAACTGATTGGAATATCTAAATACCTAAGTATATATTGGGCTTCCCTGGTGGCTCAGACGGTAAAGCATCTGCCTGCAATGTGGGAGACCTGGGTTCGATTCATGGGTCGGGAAGATCCCCTGGAGAAGGAAATGGCAATCCACTCCAGCACTCTTGTCTGGAAAATCCCATGGACAGAGGAGCCTGATACGCTACAGTCAGTGGGATCGCAAAGAGTTGGACACGACTGAGCAACTTCACTTTCACTAAGTATATATTAATGTTTATAAAAATATCATATTAAGTCAGACAGAGAAAGACAAATATCATATGATATCACTTACATGTGGAATCTTAAAAAATGATACAAATGAACTTATTTACAAACAAATAGAGTCACAGATGTAGGAGATAAACCTATGGTAACCAGAGGGATCGGGGAGACGGATAAATTACGAGTTTGGGATTAACATATACACAGTACTGTATAAAATGGGCTCCCCTGGTGTCTCAGGTGGTAAAGAATCTGTATATAAAATAGGAAAAAAGGACCTACTGTATATCACAGAGAACCATATTTAATATCTTATTGTAACCTACAATGGAAAAGAATCTGGAAAAGATTATTCAAAGTAACCGAATCACTGTTGGGGATCTGAAACCAACACAACATTGTAAATCAACTATACTTCAATTTTAAAAATGGTTACAGTTTTTTTTTTAATGTAAAATATGTACAGTCTCAAGGGAAGAAGCATAATGTATCGGAAATAGCATGAGTCACATGTGTGTGCATGTGTGTGTGAGCCGTTTGTAGATTCTAGTCACTTATACACTGTCAACAAGCCAAGAGGCCATGGAAAAGTCGCTTAGCTCCCTTGGCCTAAAAATTAAGTAGATTAGATCACGTACAGGCCAAAGTAAACATCATAACTAGAAATATTGTCATACACTAATAAAATGCAGGCATCTGAAAAAAAGAAAAATGCCTGTGTTTGTGCTGAGCTGTCAAATTTCTGAAGAAGCCCCTTGGATTGACAGACAGGCATGAAGAAAGACAATGGGCTTGGCCACCTGGGCTACAGGTCCATCCAAGGCACCTCGGGGATGAGGTAAGCCTCTTTAAGCTTTGGTTTCTTCACCTGAGAAGAGGAACTAATGACTGTCTTTCCTGGCTCACGGAAATGTGGGGAAAAATACAAATGAGGTAATACATATGAAAGTCTCCTGTAATCTGTGAAGCCCCATAAAAATATGAAGCATTGGTCTCTTAATTAGCCTTGGATATCATTCACACTCGTAAATGTGGCCTTATTTGGAAAAGGGCCTTTGCAGATGTAATCAGGTGCAGATGAGGCCACACTGGACCAGAGTCTCCTTATAAAAACCAGGGTGTCCTTGTAAAGGGTGTCCTTATAAAGGGTGTCCTTATAAAGAGAGAGCTCTCCCAACTTGAGGCGGAGTTTGTCTCTCAAATTTCCTTATGTTCTGGCTTAACTCTTTCAGGGCCCATCACTTTTTACTGATGGTAAGATCATCCTTCTAAATATCGCTGGGGATGGTTTTAATGTTATGTCCTTGAAGGTTCTTGGTTCTCTTTATCAGGCCCTTGTCTATGATTCTACAGCTTAGAATCAGGCCCAAGAGAGAGTTTTTTTTCCCGTGCAATGCTTGTTCTTTCATCATATTCCCTATGTGCAATTGAATAATGGCTATTTTCAGAATTTGGAAACCATAATGAAAATAAATAGCTATTCATGGAATCCAACCTCCAAGTTTAAGTTTACAAGAAAATAACTTTTCTGAGAGAGTCACTGTTAGGTTAAATTTTTTTATAACTAGTTGCTCCTTTCAATTCCAAATTACCAAATATTTTGATCAAGATTAAGAATTTACTTTTTTTTTTTTCTTTACTTGATCTTGAAAAGAGTTCTCTTAAATGTTGGGTTCCTGGGAATGGAAAAGCCATGTTTGAGTAGGATGATCTCTTAGTTAAGATCTAAATATTTAATAGGGCTTCCCAGGTGGCTCAGTGGTAAAGAATCTCCCTGCCAAGCAGGAGACGTGGGCTCAATCACTAGGTTGGGAAGATCCCCTGGAGAAAGAAATGGCAACCCACTCCAGTATTCTTGCCTGGAAAATCCCATGGACAGAGGAGCCCAGTGGACTACAGAACATTTAATTAAGTGCCAACCTGTTTTTTACCACTTCCTCAGGCTGCCATAAATTATAGAAACAATTTCTGAGGTCACTGAGATTGGTTTTACATTCATCTAACTTCTAAGCCTCTGGACCCTCAAACAAAGGCTAGTTGCTGAGGCCTCATGCTTGGATCATGCCGACACTGAAATTATGGCCAGTAGTCTGTACCACACATAGCCCACAAGAGGAATAGAATGGCAGTGTCAAAGGAGTATTGATTCTGTGTTGCTTAGAACAGATGGAAATGAAATGTATTCAGAGTTCTCCCACACATGGGCCAAAAAAAAAAAGATGCACAAAGCTTGTCTGGCAAATCAGACCACATATCAGCGTCAGAAAGTATGAGCTGAACTAACACATATGACAATGGCATATTTTTAAAATCTTTTATATAGGTAGGTATTTAATATATGTTATTAGTCTTCATATTAATTAACTATGACACTTGAAAAATTAATTCTCTACAAATATTTAGTGACAGTTACACAACTCTCCCATAAGTTACTACATGTTTGCCTTTTGAACAGGCCTGCAATAATTAAAAGCATCTTATCAAAGAATTAAGATAACCTATAATGATAAGTTCCAGTAAATTTGAAAATGCAATGAAAGGGATGGCTTATTTTTCAGGAAGTGAAAAATACCCATACTGACTCAAAGAGAGGAAGAAAGTATGAAGAAAACAGAAATCAAACTTTAAGACCCAGTCTTGCAAAGATGTTGAAACAGGAATCTCTTGAAGCCTGCTGACATGACCACATCACAATCCTTTTTTTTGTTTTTTTGAGAAACAACTGAGATTTTTAAAAAATATAATTATTTATTTTTGGCGGTGCAGGGTCTTTGTTGCTGTTCAGGGTTTTTTCTAGTTGCAGTGCTTAGGTTTCTCGTTTTGATGGCTTCTCTTGTTGCATAGCACGGGTTCTAGAACACATGGGCTCAGAATTGCAGGTCCTGGGCTCTGGAGCACAGGCTCAGTAGTTGTGGCGCACTGGCTTAGTTGCTCCACGGCATGTGGGATCTTCCAAGACCAGGGACTGAACCTGTGTCTCCTGCGTTGGCAGGTGGATTCTTGACCAGTGAGCCACCAGGGAAGCCCTGGGATTTTGTTTTTAATGAGGCAAGTTGCATCAGTATCTTTGAGAAAATAACAGTTACCCAGAGCATCTGTGGTTCAAAGCTGATTAGTCTGGAGATTGTCCTTGCCCCTCCATGTCCTAAAAGAAGTGAAACCATCATCTGTCTCTGGCTCCACTGAAATGCCACTGATGTGGTGAGAACTGGATCCACCTGGGAGGACGGACTGCCCAGGCTGGTGCTCTGGACAGGTGTTGTGAGCATTGTTCTGCCTGTGGATGAGGGACAGTACAACCCTCTGATGAGTCTCTTGTTCCGTCCTGGAACTTATATCCCGTATAATGAAAAGATGAGGGCTAACCCAAAGCTGTTGTTAATGAGTTTAAATTCATAAAGAGAATTTAGCCTACTGAATATGAAAACACATAATAAAACGATGATAGTTAAAACAAAGTCCAATAACATAAAAAGATAAGTAATAAGAAGAATAGATAAATCTAATGTTGGAATGGAATAACAAATACAGAATTTAATTCCAAAGACCTATTTAAGGTTCTTTAACGGCTTTAAATTTTTTTCCTTTTACTCTGCCAACAATTCTTTAACCACTGTATCAAAAGTTAAAAATGGATTCAGCAATTTCTCTTTTTTATGCTGCTTTTATAGTTCTCTCCTCTAGCCATTCCTGTAGTTCTCAGAAAAGGGGAGGGTTAAAGGAGTTTCCGGGGGCACCATGTCTGGGGACGAAGGCCAGGGCACCGTTTCTACAGGTGGAAGGTTGGGGGGGCACGCAAACTGGGAAACACACTTGTGGGAAGTCCTCACTACGATGTCAAGGGATGTCCTGTCAACATCCACCTCCTTGACCAAACTGTGAGCAACTTAGTGCAGGGAGCTCCATTCGTTGTTTTGCTACTAGGATTTATCACAGCACATGGCAGATTCTAGACAGTGAATTAATGGTAAATGAATGGATTCTAAGGGTTTCCCAGGTGGCGCTAGTGGTAAAGAATGCACCTGCCGATGCAGGAGACACAGGAGACATGATTCAATCCCTTGGTTGGGAAGTTCCCCTGGAGGAGGGCATCACAACCCACTCCAGTACTCTTGCCTGGAGAATCCCATGAACAGAGGAGTCTGGCGGGCTAAGTCCATGGGGTCGCAAAGAGTTGGACGTGACTGAAGTGACTTAACACACATGCATGAATAGGTTCAAAGGACCAACTTTTACCAGAATTAGCAGAGATGACAGGATAGAGTCACACTGCATCTTCTCAATGACGCAAACAGTGGAATCTCCAGCTTACCTGGTACTAACTCTGCCCCTCCACCCCACTTCTCCTGTTGCAGCCAATGGGGTCAGAATGGATGGAGATGCGGAAGCGGCCGGTGTGTGCAGCCCAGGAGCCCACAGCCTGCACCCCTAGCCAGCCCGGAATAGAGAACCAGGGGTCCAACGCTTGCTGCTTCTGCTGGTGCTGCTGCTGCAGCTGTTCCTGGTAAGCTGGTGGCTTTGTTATGACCATGCTTCTGATAAGAAAATGGTACCTTGAACAGTGCCAGCTTATGATGATTCAGTAAGTGCTTTGTAAGCAACTACTGTATGGCTGACGCTGATGTGGGTTTTGTAAAGGACCACAAAAACAACAAAACAACAAAAAACCAAGATGAGGGCTTCCCTGGGGGTCCTGTGGCTGGGGCTCTGTGCTCCCAATTCAGGGGCCAGGGTTCCATCCCTGGTCTGGGAACTAGATCCCATATGCCTCAGCTGAAAGATCCCGCCTCCTACAACTAAGCCTGGGGTCAGCCAAGTGAATAAAAACACAAGGTCTTCCCTGGTGGTCCAGTGGTTACGAATCGGCCTGCCAGTGCTGGGGACACGGGTTTGTTTCCTGGTCTGGGAAGATCCCACACACCATGGGCGAGCTGAGCCCAAGAACCACAATTACTGAAGCCCATGAACTCTAAGGTCCCCAATAAGGCAACTACTGAGCCTGTGTGTCTCAACTACTGAAGCCCGTGCACCTCGAGTCCGTGCTCCACAACAGGAGAAGCCACCACAATGAGAAGCCCACACCCACTGCAACCTGAGAAAAAGCCAGCCTAGCAACGAAGACCCAGCATTGATAAATTTTTAAAAATAAATAAATATTAAAAAAAAAAAGACAAGCATGCATCCTAGCTCTGAACGGACAAAATCAAGTCCCTGAAATCAGGCTAACTAATATATATCAAATGTCTGAAGAACAATCTAAGCTAGCTGATAGTTGAATGTTAATATCTGCGCAAAAATGGTACCTAGATTGTCAGAAAGGAGTGAACTCAAGGCCCTTTACTTGGGGACAAAGAGTTTTTGGAGGAGTTACAATTTAATCTGGGTCTTAAAGATTAGGGTTATGAAAGAGCATGAGCCTGCATTTTATATTCTGCTGCCTCTGTTTTATTAATACTGTTTTTAATAAAGAAAATTATTAAAATTTACGCTGACAGAGAGAGGAAAAGCTAAAAATATAGGCTAACTTACTGGAAGAGGAAGATACACATTCATTGTTTAAAAAAAGAGAAAAAACGTGACTGTCACTGCTGAAGATCTGGAGAAAGGGGTATGATTTACACTCAGAAATTACATGGGCACTAGATTGCATCTCTGAAATCTTGTATATGAAACATCCCTCATGTGAACCAGATGTGCATGTAGCTCTAGTCAATGAAACCATTGTAATGTACTTGGGCTTGACTGCAAGTTTGACCCAGACTGTGCAGAAGAAGAAACCCTGGGATAGATCAGTGACAGAATCACACAAAGTGATGAGGGAAGCTGAAGGTTGAAAATGGAAAGTCCAGGACAGTTTGTTTGGTCTGCTCCTGCTTGCCTCGGGCTGGAATTAATTTCCAAGAAGCTCCACTCCAGTGGGTAGGCCTAGAAGTGCGACCCTCCGAGAACAGATGGAACCCAATGCCGGGAGGTCTGTCTATTTGGGACAGAACCCCAGACTCTGGTAGGAATACAGGGCTGAGCGGCCTGGCGTTCGAGGCAAGCCTTCAGCCCTGAGTAGGAGTCTAGAGGACCCACCAGGGGACCGGAGGAAAGGGTGTGTTGGCAGCCCCTGCACCACGTGTGTCCAGAACCCCCTAGTGGGAAAGAGACCACATTTAAGCCTCTTTTTCTGCACTTTTCACTCTGCTCATCAGGCTCAGTGAGATGGTACCTGAAAGATGCTCAGAGATGTCCCCATGAATGTGGAATGACGCTGGCATTTATCCTATCTATCCAGTCCCCGATCTGCTGCCTTGGGAGGCATAGGAGGCAGGATTGTGGCCTGAATAAAGTCTGGGACTGATGGTGGGAGTCGGGGGGCAGGTGGTGTCAGGCCCCAAAGCAGGCTCCTCCTACTAGTAACAGATGAATAAAATATAAATCTATGCCTGGACATCATCATCACAGCCTGAAACCAAGTATCATGTGGTATGTGTGTCTGTGAAAGATAAGAGCATGTCTTCAAAGTATGGGAGCAAAGTAACAGAAAATTTAGTCAAATTATAACTCAAGAAGATGTCTCCAAAGAAGATGGACAAATAGCTGGTAAATACTTGAAAAGATGCTCAATGTCATGGGTCATTAGCAAAATGCAAATCAGATGCACAGCATGATACCTTTTGTACCCACTTACATGGCTAGAATTAGAAAGACAGACAGTAGTAAGGGCTGGTCTGGGTGTGGAGGAACTGGGGCCCGCCAGCATAGCTGGTGGGAACGTGACACGGTGCAGCTGCTTTGGAGGAGAACAGTGTGGGACTTCCTCAAAATGTTAAAAATAGAGCCATCATGTGACAATATTTCCACTCCTGAGTGTCTACTCAGGAGAAATAAAAACAGACATCCACACAAAATGACTACAAATAGCCCCAAAGTGCATACAACCTAACTGTTCATTTGTATTATGAAAAGCATTATTATCCTAAATGTCATCTGTCCCTCATTCATGTAGACCAGAGTATTATATATAGAATTTATTTTGCTAATACTTGCTTGTCATACTTTTGGTTTTCTTAAGAAAACAGAGCAGAGTCATTTGTGTCAAGAAAACAAGGAACTTGTTACTTGATGCAGAATGATCTCAACCCTCATCTCCTTTTGTGCAGTCTCACTGTAAGAAACCAGGAGGAACAAAGGCTTAGAAGGACTTCCTATGAAGTCAGAACAGAAGACCTTCCCACCTGTGAAGAAAGGTAAAATCTCACAGTGTTTAGCTTGCTGAATTGACAGAAATGCCAGCCTTACTATTTTTAATTCCTTATTATTTTTTCTTCTTCCAATTTTTTTTTTTTTTGAGATATAGTTGACATCCAGCCCTGTATAATCCTACAGTATACAACGTAAATATTTAACTTGCATACCTCATGAAATGATGATCACAATAAGTTTAGTGAACATCCATCATCCCATGGATGCCCAGCTGGAATTTTTTGATGTTTTGCACTATATGTGTCACTAGAATAGTTTCTCTAACTGCAGTTTAATATCAAATCATAATGTTGTGTCACATTTTCACTCTGCATAATTCCTTTTAATTATTATCATTTTTAATTAAAAAAAAAATGTTTTGACCACATTGCATGTGGGATCTTAGTTCCCTGACCAGGGATTGAACCCATACCTGTGCTCCCTGCATTGGGAGTTTGGAGTCTTTACCACTGGACCACCAGGGAAATCCCAGCAGATTCCTTTCAATTTATTGTGTGACAGGGAAAAAAGTCAGTGCCATTATTAATCTAATGCCTGTTAACCACAAATATAAATTGATGCTTCTTGGCAAAACATGTGATATATTTTATTTTTATGTGATTCACCTTTTAAAATAAAAGAACATAATGAAATACACATTGTGTTGAGGTTCAAGAAAATTTTAAAGGTCCATTTTTTCTTAACTCTTCTTTTATGTTCTAGCTAATATATTATTTTTTGAAGTGTTTTTTTAAAAGTTGGAAAAAATATATAAATTATTTTCCATAATGCCAAATTTAAAAATGTCTTTTTTCTTCGTGTATTATCAATGGACTTATTTTCACTTATCAACTCATACCTTTCCTGCATGTGTCTGTCTGTATCCAAATCCCCCTTTTTATAAGAATACCAGCTATACTGAATGAAGACCTTCCCTAATGACTGCATCTTAACTTGGTTAAATCTGCAGAGATCCTACTTCTAACACAAGGTCCAGGGTCAGGACTTCAGCATCTCGTTTTCAGGAGACACAATTCAATCATGCATCTCTTTTTTAGGAGACACAATTCAATCCCTGCTTGTATTTTTGCTAAAGGCTTTAGGAATGAGGACAAGTCTTTCAGACTGAAAGGGCCTACTTGCACATTTTCATTCTCAGAGGGAAAAAGACATCTGTCCAGGGCTGAATTCCCATCAGGTCCCTATCCCTCAGCTCCCCACTCCCCTTTCTCCCACCCCCAGCCCGGGTCCCACCCTGGAGGAGGCCAGCGCCTGGGCTCAGTCCTTCGACAAGCTCATGCTCACACCTGCGGGCAGGAACGCCTTCCGAGAGTTTCTGCGGACCGAGTTCAGTGAGGAGAACATGCTCTTCTGGATGGCGTGCGAGGAGCTGAAGAAAGAAGCGAATAAAGCCATGATTGAAGAGAAAGCGAGAGTCATATACGAAGACTACATTTCTATTCTCTCTCCTAAGGAGGTAGGTGCCTGCCAGAGGTCGAGGCCATGGGCACAAAGGACCCCTTCAGTGTCTGGTCACCTGGCCTGGTTACCGCTGCTCCAGAATATGGAACCCCCCTGCTCCCTACTCATCATAGACTTGGGCAGTGGTCCCACCAACGGGTGCCAAGTGCCCTTGCTGCTGCTGCTAAGTTGCTTCAGTCGTGTCCGACTCTATGCGACCCCATAGCTGGCAGCCCAACAAGCTCCCCCGTCCCTGGGACTCTCCAGGCAAGAACACTGGAGTGGGTTGCCATTTCCTTCTCCAATGTGTGAAAGTGAAAAGTGAAAATGAAGTCGCTCAGTCGTGTCCGACTATTAGCAACCCCATGGACTGCAGCCCACCAGGCTCCTCCATCCATGGGATTTTCCAGGCAAGAGTACTGGAGTGGGATGCCATTGCCTTTTCTGAAGTGCCCTTGAAAATCTGTGAAAGATCATGAGCATTTTCCTGGGGAAAATGTGCATAAATTTCATCAGATTCTCCAGAAGGAGGTGCCTTTGTGTCTGGCTGTAAACACTGCTATAGGGGGAAGGGGCTGCTGCTGCTAAGTCGCATCAGTCGTATGCAACTTTGTGCTACCCCATAGATGGCAGCCCGCCAGGCTCCCTCGTCCCTGGAATTCTCCAGGCAAGAACACTGGAGTGGGTTGCCATTTCCTTCTCCAATGCATGAAAGTGAAAAGTGAAAGTGAAGTCGCTCAGTCGTGTCTGACTCTTAGCGACCCCATGGACTGCAGCCTACCAGGCTCCTCCGCCCATGGGATTTTCCAGGCAAGAGTACTGGAGTGGGGTGCCAGTGCCTTCTCCAGGGGGATGGAGAGGGTGGAACAAATCGAGAGAGTAGCATGGAAACATATATATATCACCATGTGTAATAGATAGCCAGTGGGAATTTGCTGTGTGACACAGGGAGCTCAACCCAGTGCTCTGTGACCATCTAGAGGGGTGGGATGCGGAGGGAGATGGGGAGGAGGTTCAAGAGGAAGGGGACATAGGTATACCTGGGGCTGATTCATATTGATGTTTGGCAGAAACCAGCACAATACCACAAAGCAATTATCCTTCAATCAAAATAAATAATTTTTTTTTAAAAAGAAATACAACCCCCATAAGCATCACTTTACCAGCATCGCCGAGAACTCATGGGAGATGCAGATTCTCACCTGCACCCAGACCCACTGAGCCAGAAGGGGCCCCATCCGGTTTAACCAACCCACCAGGGGCTTCCAATGCCTCTGAAGTTTGGGACCACTGTCCTCTGTTCAGTTCCTCCTTTGGCAGCTTAGCACTGGGGACAACCTTTCTTAGTTGGGATTTTTAAAAAGCCAAACAATCTGTGGGAGTCGGGGGGTGGATATCCAGAGAGGACCACGTCTGACGAGCCTGGTGTTTCCCTCATCTCCACCAGGTCAGCCTGGACTCACGTGTGCGGGAGACCATCAACAGAAGCATGGCCGAGCCCTCCCGGAACATCTTCGATGATGCCCAGCTGCAGATCTACACGCTGATGCACAGGGACTCATACCCCCGGTTCATGAACTCCGCTCTCTACAAAGACCTGCTCCGCTCCTTATCCGAGAAAGCAGTGGAAGCCTAGGATAGCAAAGATATTTATTATTAATAAAATAATCCAAGAACTCGTGGGCTCCGTCTAGGACAGGGACTTTAGAGGCAGTAGTGTCTTCTGCTGGTCGTGCTCGGGCTGTTTTAATAACAGAAGTTTTCTTCTGCAGAAAACTGATACATGCACCAAGAAAACCGCAGCCAACTTTCCTGATCCTTTTGGAAAGACTGGGGTATGGCTGTGTAGAGAGGTTGTGTAGTTACATTTACGGTGACGGTAGTGTGTTCTCAAGTGACAAAGGATACACAATAAAACACCACATTGCCTTCAAAGGGTACATCATGGGAACAAACAGGACCCAGATTCCCATTTTATAAAAATGTGATTGCTACTTGTAAAATTGGTACCCTGCTGTATCTTAGGATACATGTAGGTATTGCTAAATGCATATATGTTAATGTGTATCTTACATGATTGATGTAAAGTGCTGTGCTCTTAACTGGATCAGCCTCAAAAGTTTGGTAAGAGAAGCAGTGTTTAGAAAATCCTTTTGTTGACAAGTTACCTTTATTTTTTATTACCAGAGCCTGCCAACCTAAAGAATGAATTTTCAACTTAGTGGCATTCATCACAAACATTCAAATAAGCATTTTTTCTTTTTTAGTACTGAAAGAAACATGGGCATTTTCACTCTAAAAAAATAAAGCACAAGAGTTTTATCTCAGCCTTTTTTTTGTACATGTAACTATTTGAGAAATAGATGGGGAAACAGTGTCAGACTTTATTTTTGGGGGCTCCAAAATCATGGCAGATGGTGATTGCAGCCATGAAATTAAAAGAGGCTTACTCCTTAGAAGGAGGGTTATGACCAACCTAGATAGCGCATTAAAAAGCAGAGACATTACTTTGCCCACAAATATCCGTCTAGTCAAAGCTATGGTTTTTCCTGTAGTCGTGTATGGATATGAGAGTTGGACTGTGAAGAAAGCTGAGCGCCAAAGAATTGATGCTTTTGAACTGTCGCGTTGGAGAGTCCTTGGACTGCAAGGAGATACAACCAGTCTATTCTAAAGGAGATCANTTCTGCTGGTCGTGCTCGGGCTGTTTTAATAACAGAAGTTTTCTTCTGCAGAAAACTGATACATGCACCAAGAAAACCGCAGCCAACTTTCCTGATCCTTTTGGAAAGACTGGGGTATGGCTGTGTAGAGAGGTTGTGTAGTTACATTTACGGTGACGGTAGTGTGTTCTCAAGTGACAAAGGATACACAATAAAACACCACATTGCCTTCAAAGGGTACATCATGGGAACAAACAGGACCCAGATTCCCATTTTATAAAAATGTGATTGCTACTTGTAAAATTGGTACCCTGCTGTATCTTAGGATACATGTAGGTATTGCTAAATGCATATATGTTAATGTGTATCTTACATGATTGATGTAAAGTGCTGTGCTCTTAACTGGATCAGCCTCAAAAGTTTGGTAAGAGAAGCAGTGTTTAGAAAATCCTTTTGTTGACAAGTTACCTTTATTTTTTATTACCAGAGCCTGCCAACCTAAAGAATGAATTTTCAACTTAGTGGCATTCATCACAAACATTCAAATAAGCATTTTTTCTTTTTTAGTACTGAGAGAAACATGGGCATTTTCACTCTAAAAAAATAAAGCACAAGAGTTTTATCTCAGCCTTTTTTTGTACATGTAACTATTTGAGAAATAGATGGGGAAACAGTGTCAGACTTTATTTTTTGGGGCTCCAAAATCATGGCAGATGGTGATTGCAGCCATGAAATTAAAAGAGGCTTACTCCTTAGAAGGAGGGTTATGACCAACCTAGATAGCGCATTAAAAAGCAGAGACATTACTTTGCCCACAAATATCCATCTAGTCAAAGCTATGGTTTTTCCTGTAGTCGTGTATGGATATGAGAGTTGGACTGTGAAGAAAGCTGAGCGCCAAAGAATTGATGCTTTTGAACTGTCGCGTTGGAGACTCCTTGGACTGCAAGGAGATACAACCAGTCTATTCTAAAGGAGATCATTCCTGGGTGTTCTCTGGAAGGAATGATGCTAAAGCTTAAACTCCAGTACTTTGGCCACTTCATGGGAATAGTTGACTCATTGGAAAAGACTCTGCTGCTGGGAGGGATTGGGGGCAGGAGAAGGGGACGACAGAGGATGAGATGGCTGGATGGCATCACCAACTCGATGGACGTTGAGTTTGAGTGAACTCCAGGAGTTGGTGATGGACAGGGAGGCCTGGTGTGCTGCAATTCATGGGGTCGCAAAGAGTCAGACACGATTGAGCGACTGAACTGAACTGAAGATTAACTAAGTACAGACACACTCAAGATTCTCTTTTAGTTCCCAGACCAGGATTTCATCTTTAGAGCCCACTGTTTTTATCACAGGTGAACAGAATAAATTCATAGTTCACAGGTGAAAATACAGCCTTACAGATCTAAACCATCACTATAATGAGTGGGGAAGAAATGCATCCAGAACGTAATTTGCATGAAGCTCAGTCAGTAAAGAACCCATATGCAATGCAGGGAGACCCAGGTTTAACCCCTGGGTCAGGAAGATTCCCTGGGGAAGGAAATGGCAACCCCCTCCAGTATTCTTCTTGCCTGGAAAATCTGACGGACAGAGAAGCCTGAGGTCACAAAGGGTCAGACACAACTTAGTGACTCAACCACACTTGCACCTCAGCCTTCACAGGATGGCCTTCCTCTTGGTCACCCCCTCCCTGGCCCTTCCATCTGAAGATTTCTTCATTATACTCTTCAAGCCCCTGGTCCTCATTCTCAGCAAACACTTCCCCTCCTCCTTTACTGTGACCATGATGCTCCCAAGCCTCCATCGTCCTGATGACCTATACATTCGCATGGACCAGCATCCATGCCCTCCTGAGCCCAGCCTCACTGAAGGTACTCTTTCCCCCTTTCCAAGACGTTAAACCCTCTCGTCTTTTTTTGTTGTTACAGTTGATTTACAGTGTTAATTGATCTCTGCTGCACAGCAAAGTGATTCAGTTGTACCTATGTATATTCTTTTTCACTATGGTTTATCCGGACGTGAGAGTTGGACCATAGAGAAGGCTGAGCACCAAAGAATTGATGCTTTCAAACTGTGGTGCTGGAGAAGACTCTTGAGAGTCCCTTGGATAGCAATGAGGTCAAACCAGTCAATCCTAAAGGAAGTCAACCCCAAATATTCATTGGAAACACTGATGCTATACTGAAGCTTCAGCTTCAGTACTTTGGCCACCTGATATGAAGAGCTGACTCACTGGAAAAGACCCTGATACTGGGAAGGAGTGAGGGCAGGAGAAGGGGGCGGCAGAGGATGAGATGGTTGGATGGCATCACTGACTCAGTGGACGTGAGTTTGAGCAAGCTCTGGGAGATGGTGAAGGACAGGGAAGCCTGGCATATGTGAGGTCACAAAGAGTTGGACAGGACTTAGCGACTGAACAACAAATGGTTTATCCCAGCATGTTGAATACAGAGTTCCCTGTGCTCTACAATGGGATCTCATTGCTTATCCTTCCTATATAATGATAGTTTGCATCTTGATTCTGA
Organism: Neotragus pygmaeus; assembly: GCA_006410875.1. NCBI lineage: Eukaryota > Metazoa > Chordata > Mammalia > Artiodactyla > Bovidae > Neotragus > Neotragus pygmaeus. The sequence continues at coordinate 1,301,059 of SJYV01055318.1, read as the reverse complement.
CTCCATCTCCTAGGGTCTCATTTTTCTCCTTAGACAGAGAGGATGTCTTAGGGATCGAGACATCGACACTGCCCTGCAGCCGCTTACACCCGAGTAAGGACGACGGATGTGTGGGGCAGAGACAGCAGCCGCTGTGAGTACTGGTCCAGAAAGAAGCTGAGCTTTGGAAGCCCTCTAGGAGAGAGGGAGCTTGTGAAGATGACCCGAGCTCCTGCCAGGCTCTGGTCCACCCCTTCTCACCTGGGAACCTGGTACTGGCTGACAGCGCTCGAGAATCCCCAGGGGAGCAGCTTCACGTCCAAGTGCTACCTTCCTGCTCTGAGCCCGCGCACCTGGCCCTCACGAGCCATGCGCTGCCCACCCTAAGCTCTTCCCTGGGTTCACTTGAACACCCCTTCCATTTCTCCCAGAAGTGTCAGTTGTGTCTGACTCTTTGCAACCCCATGGACTGTAGCCCACCAGGCTCCCTTGTCCATGGGGTTCTCTAGGCAAGAATACTGGAGTGGGTTGCTATGCCCTCCTCCAGGGTATCTTGCTGACCCAGGGACTGAATGCCCATTTCCTGCATTGCAAGCAGATTCTTTACCGTCTGCATCAACAGGGAAGCCCACCATGAACAAATCCAGTGTGTGAATCTGTAGGGTCATCTGTGTACATGAAACAATTCTGAGATAAATCAGCCTGCTATTAACCTGGGACTTCAATGCTTCTGGATCAAAAATACTTCTGTAGTTTAACTGGAAATCTTAGCAGTGTTCCCACAGGTTTTGATGTTGTATTATCTCACTTTTACTTAGAATCATGCATTCACTTTAAATTCAAGTATTCATCCTAAACCATTTAATATGAAAACATCTTTCTTTTTTCAGTTGCTTGTTATAGAAGTCTATCTTAAACTAGCATAAAGTAAATGGACCAGCTTCCATTGGCAGAAGTCTAGGACCTGACCTCCTTTCCCCACCTCAACTTCCCTTGGCTCATCACACACAGAGGGTCTCTGCACACAGTGGGTAGAAAGTACAAGAAGAACGGGGGCAGCTCCTCCTGGCTCAGCTTGTGCAGTGGAAGCACTTACCTATCATCCCACTTTTCATACAGTAACCCCAGGGAGGAGCACAGGTAAGGTAGGGCAGAAGACTGGCAGACCCAGCAGGGTCACATGGGGATGAGGTGTCCCTTAAATGAATCAGATGTTTGGGAACTAGCGCCAGAGACAAGATACAGCAATGCTCTCCCTTCCCAGGGCTCTCACAATTCTGCTTTTTTTATCAGCTACTTTCTAACAGCATTATTACAAAGGTAACTTGGATACACACAGTCAGCTGCGTATAAGAGTGAAAAAGCCCTTTCATGTCAAAGCAGCTGTCTTCCAATTATGGAAACACCTGGGCTAATTTAATCAGACTCTATGGCACATTATATATGAAATGTTGTTTCTCTCTGCAGTTGGGGCCATTAAAAAAAAAAAAAATAATTAGCTGTCTTTTTATAGCACTGGGGAGAGGAATCAGAACAGTCATTGGAGGCAGTCATCTGTGCCCTCATCTTCCATCCACCACTTAGATAAACAAGCACCAGAGTACACAGGGTTGATTTGAATAAAAATTTTAATTAATAACAAACCTGTTGCATCACTTTGCAGAACCAGAGTGCCAGAAGAGACCCCCCCTCCCCCCCAAGGCTGGAGCTTGTTACTTCTTCCTGGAACTGAGTCCACATTGCCAGCACTTGTTACTTGCCCTCCCCCAGGTCCACAGTCGTGGGACTGGCTTCATGGCTCAGCTCCCCCAGTCGAGATACAACAGAAGCAAGAAAATTATTCCATGAGCCCCCACTGGGCGCATCCATTCTCCGAGGTGCTGAACACAGCAGTGAACAAGTTTCTCACAGAAACGCATGGGCTCCACCTTCCCCAACTCACAGCTGCTACACTGGACTGGTTTCATCTGTGTCATTCATCCTAGGAACTACGTAGGGGGTGAGAGGAGCCCCCACAACCAGTTTGACCTAGGAACTCGTCAGGCAGTACCTCTGTCCTACTCACTATGAAGTAGCATCTTCAATGTTGGCACTTTGCTTATTTCTGAAACTTGGAGAAACACGTGGATTTTTACGTGTTTACACTGATTTTACGATCAGTGAGTATTCACCTTACATTTCCTGGTGGGACATTCTTGTTTCACTTTTCAGCTGTATCCTATGGCACATGGGATCTTAATTTTCTTACCAGGGACCAAACCTACATCTCCTGCAGTGGAAGGTAAGTCTTGACCACCGGACCACCAGGAAATCCCTCAACTCTTGAACGGCTAATTTGCTACATACAGCTAAATGAGGTGAAGGTGGAGGGCTGCAGGGGTTAGGAAAGAGTAACTGTTGACTAAAACTCCTTAAATCTCATCACTTGGTTGTTTTTGATAACTCAAATCCCCAAATTATACTTTGAACTAGAGGCAATCATTGTGGAAGTCTAATGTTAATACTTTAAATGTTGTACTATCTGTGAGGCATGTAGATTTTGATGCACGTGTGTTTGTGTGTCAGAACTCTTGCCATGGCTTCCCAACACTTACATGAACACTCATTACTCTCAGGGGAGCTGGAAAACCAAGGTGGTGATTTTCTGCCTTCCAGGGATGGTTCTTCCATTAACTGTCACTACATCTAACTTTATGATACAATTCTCATATCTGTACATGACTACTGGAAAAAAACATAGCTTTGACTATATGGGACTTTTGCCAGAAAAGTGATGTCTCAGCTTTCAATAATATGCTGTCTAGGTTTGTCATAGCTTTCCTGTGAGAGCTAGGCCATGAAGAAGGCTGAGCTCCAAAGAATTGATGCTTTCGAATTGTGAAGCAGGAGAAGACTCTTGAGAGTCCCTTAAACAGCAAGGAGATCAAACCAGTCAATCTAAAGGAAATAAACCCTGAATATTCATTAGAAGAACTGGCATTGAAGCAGCAATACTTTGGCCGCCTGATACGAACAGCCAACTAATTGAAAAAGACCCTGATGCTGGGAAAGATTGAAGGCAGAAGCGGGTGACAGAAGATGAAATGGTTGGATTGCATCACTGATTCAAAGGACATAAATTTATGCAAACTCTGGGAGATGGTGAAGGACAGGGAAGTCTGGCGTGCTGCAGTCCATGAGGTCACAAAGAGTCGGACACAACTTAGCAACTGAGCAACATCTTACCTCCTCTGTTAATTTAACACAGTTGCTTTGTCCTAGAAACAGACATTATAAGATATTACCCTTGAGAATTGTTTACTTCTGATTACTTTATAGCTGGTTGGTGTTTTCCAATCTAAGACTCCCTGTTTGGCTTTTCATATCACACTGAGTGCACACATAGGATGCACGCATGTACTTTGCTCTGAACCAGCCTGAATCCCTCTCCGGGGTCTAGGGAGGAGACAACAAACGTGCTCTGCACCACTGCTTGATACCAGTCCCTTCATACCTACAACCAGGCAACCATTAGTTAAAACCGCACTTTAAAAACACCTTAATAGTTGGGAAAGGAGTACTTTTTAAACAAAAAATAAAGCAAGTATAGATATCCAAATAAAATGACAAAATGTGATACATGTTTAATAACAAGAAACTTTATTGAATTACAAATTTAAAAATGGCTCACTTAAAAGTGGGACTATTTTAATTTCTTACACTCATTCTTTCAAAAATTCATGTTATTTTCCAAGTGATAAAAGGTTACTCTGTGACCTGACAAAGTGGAGGTGAGATGACACCAGTGGCCAATTCTTACATGTGGCGTCTTCATGTGGACTTCTGGATGTTTTCTCTACTGCATTAAACTGACCTGCGGTGAGCAGTGGGGAAAGGGAGGGAGGATGGGCATGCAAGCTGGTGCTGAAGTCTTTCCATAGGGGTTGGAGTAGAGATGGAGCAGGATGAGATGTGGTCCTCGTAACTGGGGATTCAAGATGTGCTACAGCCAGTGAGATCATTCTTCCTTATTCCCAACCAAGCAGATGGCACACACTTAACTGCAAGGTCCGTCCCATAAACGTGGGCCATGTTATAGCCCACGCACTCGTCTGTCCCTCAGCCTTACTCCTGTGTAACAGAGGCAGCAAGTCAGTTAGGACAGAAATGTGCTCCATCAGTCTCCATATGGAAAGACCACAGCTTAATGATCTATGTAAGCCTTAAAGTCCTCAATCAAGACAGATTTTCAAATCAAAGTCAAGTCAGGAACTGTTCACAGGAACCACACTATTTTAAAATGCTAACATCTTCCTCCCAGTGTGTCTTCCTACAAAAGGTAAAAATGGTCCAAACTTTCNAAAAAAAAAATAATTAGCTGTCTTTTTATAGCACTGGGGAGAGGAATCAGAACAGTCATTGGAGGCAGTCATCTGTGCCCTCATCTTCCATCCACCACTTAGATAAACAAGCACCAGAGTACACAGGGTTGATTTGAATAAAAATTTTAATTAATAACAAACCTGTTGCATCACTTTGCAGAACCAGAGTGCCAGAAGAGACCCCCCCTCCCCCCCAAGGCTGGAGCTTGTTACTTCTTCCTGGAACTGAGTCCACATTGCCAGCACTTGTTACTTGCCCTCCCCCAGGTCCACAGTCGTGGGACTGGCTTCATGGCTCAGCTCCCCCAGTCGAGATACAACAGAAGCAAGAAAATTATTCCATGAGCCCCCACTGGGCGCATCCATTCTCCGAGGTGCTGAACACAGCAGTGAACAAGTTTCTCACAGAAACGCATGGGCTCCACCTTCCCCAACTCACAGCTGCTACACTGGACTGGTTTCATCTGTGTCATTCATCCTAGGAACTACGTAGGGGGTGAGAGGAGCCCCCACAACCAGTTTGACCTAGGAACTCGTCAGGCAGTACCTCTGTCCTACTCACTATGAAGTAGCATCTTCAATGTTGGCACTTTGCTTATTTCTGAAACTTGGAGAAACACGTGGATTTTTACGTGTTTACACTGATTTTACGATCAGTGAGTATTCACCTTACATTTCCTGGTGGGACATTCTTGTTTCACTTTTCAGCTGTATCCTATGGCACATGGGATCTTAATTTTCTTACCAGGGACCAAACCTACATCTCCTGCAGTGGAAGGTAAGTCTTGACCACCGGACCACCAGGAAATCCCTCAACTCTTGAACGGCTAATTTGCTACATACAGCTAAATGAGGTGAAGGTGGAGGGCTGCAGGGGTTAGGAAAGAGTAACTGTTGACTAAAACTCCTTAAATCTCATCACTTGGTTGTTTTTGATAACTCAAATCCCCAAATTATACTTTGAACTAGAGGCAATCATTGTGGAAGTCTAATGTTAATACTTTAAATGTTGTACTATCTGTGAGGCATGTAGATTTTGATGCACGTGTGTTTGTGTGTCAGAACTCTTGCCATGGCTTCCCAACACTTACATGAACACTCATTACTCTCAGGGGAGCTGGAAAACCAAGGTGGTGATTTTCTGCCTTCCAGGGATGGTTCTTCCATTAACTGTCACTACATCTAACTTTATGATACAATTCTCATATCTGTACATGACTACTGGAAAAAAACATAGCTTTGACTATATGGGACTTTTGCCAGAAAAGTGATGTCTCAGCTTTCAATAATATGCTGTCTAGGTTTGTCATAGCTTTCCTGTGAGAGCTAGGCCATGAAGAAGGCTGAGCTCCAAAGAATTGATGCTTTCGAATTGTGAAGCAGGAGAAGACTCTTGAGAGTCCCTTAAACAGCAAGGAGATCAAACCAGTCAATCTAAAGGAAATAAACCCTGAATATTCATTAGAAGAACTGGCATTGAAGCAGCAATACTTTGGCCGCCTGATACGAACAGCCAACTAACTGAAAAAGACCCTGATGCTGGGAAAGATTGAAGGCAGAAGCGGGTGACAGAAGATGAAATGGTTGGATTGCATCACTGATTCAAAGGACATAAATTTATGCAAACTCTGGGAGATGGTGAAGGACAGGGAAGTCTGGCGTGCTGCAGTCCATGAGGTCACAAAGAGTCGGACACAACTTAGCAACTGAGCAACATCTTACCTCCTCTGTTAATTTAACACAGTTGCTTTGTCCTAGAAACAGACATTATAAGATATTACCCTTGAGAATTGTTTACTTCTGATTACTTTATAGCTGGTTGGTGTTTTCCAATCTAAGACTCCCTGTTTGGCTTTTCATATCACACTGAGTGCACACATAGGATGCACGCATGTACTTTGCTCTGAACCAGCCTGAATCCCTCTCCGGGGTCTAGGGAGGAGACAACAAACGTGCTCTGCACCACTGCTTGATACCAGTCCCTTCATACCTACAACCAGGCAACCATTAGTTAAAACCGCACTTTAAAAACACCTTAATAGTTGGGAAAGGAGTACTTTTTAAACAAAAAATAAAGCAAGTATAGATATCCAAATAAAATGACAAAATGTGATACATGTTTAATAACAAGAAACTTTATTGAATTACAAATTTAAAAATGGCTCACTTAAAAGTGGGACTATTTTAATTTCTTACACTCATTCTTTCAAAAATTCATGTTATTTTCCAAGTGATAAAAGGTTACTCTGTGACCTGACAAAGTGGAGGTGAGATGACACCAGTGGCCAATTCTTACATGTGGCGTCTTCATGTGGACTTCTGGATGTTTTCTCTACTGCATTAAACTGACCTGCGGTGAGCAGTGGGGAAAGGGAGGGAGGATGGGCATGCAAGCTGGTGCTGAAGTCTTTCCATAGGGGTTGGAGAGTAGAGATGGAGCAGGATGAGATGTGGTCCTCGTAACTGGGGATTCAAGATGTGCTACAGCCAGTGAGATCATTCTTCCTTATTCCCAACCAAGCAGATGGCACACACTTAACTGCAAGGTCCGTCCCATAAACGTGGGCCATGTTATAGCCCACGCACTCGTCTGTCCCTCAGCCTTACTCCTGTGTAACAGAGGCAGCAAGTCAGTTAGGACAGAAATGTGCTCCATCAGTCTCCATATGGAAAGACCACAGCTTAATGATCTATGTAAGCCTTAAAGTCCTCAATCAAGACAGATTTTCAAATCAAAGTCAAGTCAGGAACTGTTCACAGGAACCACACTATTTTAAAATGCTAACATCTTCCTCCCAGTGTGTCTTCCTACAAAAGGTAAAAATGGTCCAAACTTTCCACTCTTTGCCTGTCTGGGATTTATGAAAAGCATACCAAATTACAACGGTGTTCTGCAAAACTAAAATACACTACAAAGTCAAACAGGTAAATAAACAACAAACCAAACTGATTTCAACAAAGTCAAGTCATATTTCCAAAAGCTAAAATCTATTAAGAACAAGTAATACACATGTACAAGAAATTACAAGAAATGAGGATCACAGTTAGTTACAAATGCAAAATAATATCTAATTATCCCAGACTTGTGAACAGAATAATTAAAATCAATTTAATATGCTAGTTCAAATATTATATACAATTTAGATAAGCTGGTCAAGTATTACTTGAATACACACCATGTCTGATAAACTTATAATTACACTGCCTCTTATCCTTTTTTAATATTTGCAGGTACATGCCAATATAGGGGAAAAAATGTAATTTCCACTTGTGTGTTAACTGAAAGAGTAACATTCTACTGCGTATGTTTTATATTGTAAAAAAGTTGTTACATTTTCTTTTAAGAAGAAAAAAAAGGTAAAAATTAACTGCCAAGTTTATAAAAATGGAAAAAAAAAAAAGTTTTGAAACAGATACCATTATGTGGTCTCCCTACTGACCTGAAACTACAGAAGGCCTTTAAGGAAGGGACACTATGTCAAAACCAGAGACTAACCCAAGGGAGGCAAGTTACTTTAAAAATCTGATTTGCAGGAAAACTAGCTAGTTGACCTAGTCTTTAAAGCTAATTACAAAATCCATCTTCTTAATGGTCCAGATGTTTTGCCAATGCTTCCAACTCAACAGAACTGTCAAAAAAGAAGAAATATTTTGTGAGACCTTTAAATACAGACAATGGGGTGTAAGGCGCAAAGGAGCCCAAAGCGTGTCTGGCTCCAAAGCCCAACTTCCTCCTGTGGGAGGCCCCAGTCACACACTCCTAGCGTCCCCACCTCTGTTTTAGGTGTGATGTTTCTGTGGCTCACAGAAATCATTGAAGAATGGATCATTCATGTAACATTTTTTGCCTCTGTGGGGCTAATTTAGGAGAACACAGGCAACACAAAAGGCTTCATGAGAAGCCTACCAGATCATGGCAGTGCTCATCTGGATTTCCTAGAATAAACACTGAAACCNATTGAAGAATGGATCATTCATGTAACATTTTTTGCCTCTGTGGGGCTAATTTAGGAGAACACAGGCAACACAAAAGGCTTCATGAGAAGCCTACCAGATCATGGCAGTGCTCATCTGGATTTCCTAGAATAAACACTGAAACCAGTGGGCTGGACTTCAACGGGGTACAGCAGTTTTTCCAGGATAAACATTTATGCAACCATACACACATGTATGTGTTCCGGAAGAACAAGCATGGGAGCACCTGAAAGGACAGCGTGTACACAGGATGGCAACACAGGAGCAACACCTCTAAGATCCAACCTTGACTCCTGCACCAAGACCACACAGAGGGCAGTGTCCGAAGTCACCGCTTAGTTCTAGCAGAGTACCAAATATTGTGATCCACGACAGACGCCAGCCCTGGCCTCCCCAGCATGGGGCAGTGTGGGCATGGGACACATGTGACAGCCCCCAGAGAAGAGCCGGTGTACCCACCCCAGGGAGAAACCCCCCACAGAGCTGGGTGAAATGGGAAACCCCCAGGCACCCTACCTTCCACCGGTTTCCACACTCGTTGCAGACGACAAACGTTGTCATGGGTTCATCAGCACTCCGCGTTTGTACCTATGGCAAAGTTGGATGAAAAACACTGCTTTTCACAATACTACAGAAAATCCAACCTAAATTAGAATATCCTACATCAACTACAATGGTAGCACAATAAAATGTGTAACAGTCTAAAACAAGCTATTAACAAATTAGCAAAATAATAAGGAAAGAACACACATTTCCAAACAAAAGTCCTTGTCTTCTCATCTTTACCCCAGATAAGTGGGAAAATCATCTAAACTCGCACATTATACTACTGATAAATGGCTAACAAATATGAAAAATTTTAATCATAAGTAAGAAGCACAGAAATACTAATTAAAAGACCTCTCAGTTTTCTTACAAATTTGCAAAAATGTAAAAATTACAAATGCTTCATTCTGACAAAAACTGCCAAAACCTTTCTAAAAGTCAGACAGCAACAAGAGCCTTCAATCCCCATCCTCTGTGACTGAGGAACTTGACATCTGCTCTAATGTAAGTTTAACTAGAAACACAAAGTTATTTTGATATGTTTTGAGAGAGAGCTCAAGTATAAGGATACATTCTTAATACTAACAAACCCAGCTAGCTGAAAATAAGCTGATCTTTGTCTTGAAACAGGAGTTGCAAGCCTCTCGGTATGAAAGCCTGTCTATTAACAGGCACAAACCTGGGTGTAAGTGCAGTTCTTCTTTTTACATTTGCCGCATGTGAACAAGTCCGTCTGCGTTCCGCCTGTCTTGGCCATCTGATGCTCTCTGATGGCTTCTTTGGTCAAGTTTTTCCGCATCTCTTTGAGCTCATCACTAGCCATCTCCTATCACAAGGACAGCAATACCACCCAGTTACAGGCACCTTCTATACACATGCAGAAGGCTGTTTATGCTCCAACAGTTAAACAACAACAGGATAAAAATCAACTTTTAAAGTTTTGAAAGTGAAATATTATATTCTTCCTCAAAGGACTCATCAGTTTGTTTACTCTTACATTTTCCCCAAACAGAAGTCTGTATGTGAAAACTGCATTTAATGCAATCCTATAGTGATGAGCGTAATCAGACCATGGACTCTACTACTGCACCCACCTCCTCCACCAGAAAAGGAACCAGGGGCCTCAGAGGAATGTCTGGTTCCAGTTTTGAGTCAAGAAATGCACAAGAAAGGCAGAGTATCGTCCTGTGCCAGGAAGCGTGGGAGCTGCCTGACCACTGTGAGCGAATCACTGGACAGAGGCGCTATGTGACAGAGCTCCATTGACCAGACAGAGGGTAATTTCTTCAGACCCATGATAAATCACTGAAAAGACCAACCCCACTGGATAAATAAAGTCACAAGTCTGTAACAACACTTAAAAAAGGAGAGCACAAACACATGCAAAAATGGCAACAAAAGCCCCCACTAGCGGTTAGTGGGGCACCAACCACTCCTCCTGACAACTGTTAACCAGAGGGAAGAATTACACACTCACCTGCCTTTCCTATCCTAACCAATGGCCTTAGGCTCAGAGCAAGTGCTCCTTTATCAAAGAAGTCTAGCTAAGAAAGGGGAAAGAACTTTCAGAATTCTAGAAATCTGTTTTGCCAACTCCTAATGACATCACCAGTTCAGACAAGGATCATCAGTGGGTGAACACACAGATGAAAGGCCAGTGGAGAACCTCACAGAGAAGGGATGAGACTGTCCATACGCAAATCCCTGATAAATTTCCACACCCGAAGAGAACAAGATATATGTCTCCTGAGGTGATGCAGTATGAAGTAAGGACCACTGATGAAGCATCTGCGCAGGGAAAGTTAAATCTGTATATAATCTAAGCCTAAAAACTAGCTTCCAGTTCACAGCAAAGAACGGAGACACAAAAATTAGTGTAATGAGGAAGAAACGGGCAATTCAGTGTGAGATACACAAGAGATAAACCAGTTTCTTCAATAGGTCGATGTCATGGAAGAAAAGGGGGCTGGAAAAGGAGACTTAACTATGTTCATACACAGTCTTAAGAGACCAAGCTTAAGGTGACATCTAGACTTCAGATCCTGATAGAAAGTAAATGTACAACCAGGAACATACAATGACTACAAACCAGATGTCAGATACACCAAGGAATCATCACTAGACTTGCTGGATGCAGTGATGACAGCGTAGCTACATAAAAAGGTCAGATTTTTATAGATTTCTCTCAAGGATAGAGAGGTGGAAAGATATAATGTCTGGAATTTGCTTGAAAATAATTCAGGGGAAAAGAAAGAAAACAAAGAAGGGACAGATGATAAACAAGTGACAATTACTTAATATACTTGACGCTTAGGTGATGGGTAGATAATAGGACTTCATTACACTATGCTCTGTACTTTGTGAAAGTTTAAAATTATTCCAATGAGGTTTTAAAAAATGAATCTTAAAAATATAACAGTTTTCACTAGTTATATAGAAAGACAAATTCACATGGATGCTCAGTAAGACAGTGAGACTGTAGACACACTTCAGCTTTTATCTATGAACTGCTACATCTAAAAAAAGCAAACAATGAATTTTATTTTCTGCATCACTTTCTAAATAAATATAGGGATAGTCAATAAGATGTAGCCAATCTTATAGTATTTAACCAAGAAAAGAGCTTAGAGGCTACGAAGTCTGTTTGCAATTAGAAATTTAATTCTGATTCTACATGAATCTACAATAAATAACATTTTTATTTTTTGACAATAATTTAATAAGGCAACCATTCAAAGATCATGGTACAGTTATGAAAGGGACAAAGTACTAATGCTAACAGATTCAATCACCTAAGTTCTTGTCTAGTATACTGTATATACTGTGTATAAAATTGTATTAGGATAGTTATTACAGAGATAGTATTTATTCAGTACTTTATGATTTAAACAGACTTTATACTTGACATCATGGAATACCGCCAGAAATGTTCTATTCAAATACACTCACCTCTGCTGTCATTCTAGCAAACAAGTCAGGAGGAATGTTCCCACACAGCACGTTTTTCCTTAAATTTGGATTTTTGGCATCCTTAAGATTTGATATCCTACTTCGTACTCTATTTTTGTATTTCATGTCTGTATTCCTTATTTCTTGATAGATAGGTACTAGGCCGTTAAGGAAAAAGGTTAAATTATAAAGATCCTAAGATCATTTTTTTCAAATTCTGCCACGATAAGAATTCCTGAAATTTCTAAGCAGTATTTCCAATTCAGATTAAATTAATAAGGCACTGTTTCTACCTGATTTCCTGATCAGTACCTGGCAAAAAATAGTGATTTTATGCTATGAATGTATTAAACTTTCTCAATGTTTAATGCCAAGTGACATAGATTAAAAGGGTTTAAAAATGTAACTCAGGTATTTAATCTGAGTAAGAAAACTTTAGAAAAAGAGCTTGAACTTATACATGCTTTCCCCGGCTCAAATCTGCATTCCACCAAGGAAAAAGCCTCAAAAAGACCACACAGCTCCCTTGAGGGCCTTCTGATAGAAGACAGTTCGCAGTGGCCTGGAGGTTCATCTCCTTCCAGCTCAGCAAGAAGCCAGGTTAGCAGGCGGTTTTTCTCAATGGGACAGGCTCCCGCAGAGGCCCAGCCCTAGAGCAGCCACCCCTCAGCCAGGACAGGCCTGTGGGACACTGTTACCTGTCACCAGATGGCCCCTGCTGCCAGATCCATGTGCAAGACTCCCTCTTCCCCACCAGATCTCTTTCTGAAGCACCCAGCATGAACGCGCAGGATGACAAGCTCAGGGGATTTCTATGCTTTGCTGAGGTCCCCCCTCTCCACAAGGGTGAGACCCCACTTTCCACAAGGTGAGACCCCACTTTACACTCGCTAGCACGTGTCCACGAGACGTTACAGTCTCAATTTGCAAGGCGGAAAAATAAAAGCACTATCACCATTATGTGTTTTACTTTTGCATATGAGGAAAACAAGAATAACATGTCACAGACAGCCTTCCCCTTTCCCACCAAAACAATCAAGACAGAAACTGTAGAATAAGATTTGCTATTCTTTACAGGAAGAAAAAATAATCTAGTGGATTCTTGACACCATTATGAATATACATGCAAAGGATATCTTCCTCAATCTGAGATCCCAATTCTTCCTCGTCAGCTCCAATGGCGATGTAGTCATCTAAATACAGACACAGAGAAGTGTCATGAATGAATGATTACAACATATTAAAAGAAAATTTCAGTACAGAGCCAATTAAACTGTATTCCTATTTCTTCAGCCCCACCTGCCCTGTACAAAGAATCCTTTCAGTATAGTTTCGTTAGAATCTGGTCTTCTTTGTGACTCCCTCGGCTCCTCCTCTGGATTCAGCTAGTGTCCACAGGGCTCCTGCATGGATGATGCCTTAACCCTCAGGAGTTGGGGAGTCATGCATCCAGCAGGCAACTCCTCATTTCACAACTCCAGAAATTCTGGCTGTTCCCACAGACAGCAGAGAAACTTATGCAAAGTACTGTCTTGTCTCCTTCCTGCCTCAGGCTTCCATGCAAAGAAACCATTCATTTCATTGGCCAGTCACATACATGGACACACTTAGAAGACTTCTAGGCAAACGTTCAAAGCAACAGAAGGAACAAAAAGAAACTAGGAAGAAACAAGAAAATATACATAAAGAGATAATAAAGGAATCAGAGTAAAGAAAAGGCAGAGTAAGAAGAAAAATAGGTCATACTAACTAGGGCTCAGTATAATAGAAAAGGGTGCATTTTTAGAAGACAATAAATATATATTCCTATATATGAAACTTTAAAGCCAAATTTTACATAGGAATGAATACCTCCAAATTAAATTAAAGCTCCCATATATAAACCAAAACCTCTTTCCCACTTAAAAAAGTAGGAAATGAAATTATGAATATAAAACTTATTATATGTCATAGTAACATTTAACAACAGGACAATAATATGTATCATTAACTCTCAATCTGAGGGGGGGGATACTGAGTTTGCAGATTAAATGTGAGGAGCAAAAGGATTGTGAAAAAGAGTTTAAATAACTACGACTCAGGGGAACATTCAACAGAAGGAAAGAACCTATTGTTTCTGAGAATCACACGTAATAAGCAGAGGCCTGGATGCCTGCACCTCTCTGTTCTCAGTAATGCCCGGCCCAACAGCCTCTCCCTGGGCTCGGCGGTGAGGGGCAGTGACCATTGGGATCCCACCTAGAGGATGAAACGAAGTGGACAGGGCAGCGGCGGCCTTGGTCAAGGGACTGAGCAACAACATTTACCTCCTGTTCGGAGAGCAGCAGCGAGCATTTCCCTGCACTTTAACCGCACAGAATCAGAAGTGCTCGGCGCCCGAGGGAAAGATGAGACGTACGTGTCCCGGGCATTGGTCTCGTCCTTTCTGCTGCTCATGTTACCACTGGAGCTGCTAGAATACACACACACACACAAACAGTAATTCTGGGCCTAAATAAATGAAATAGTATTCCAATGACTCTTAAATGGAAAAAGAAAAAACCTGCCTGTATATAGATTAAAAAGTTAAAACTTTAGTAAAGATGAGACAAGTGTTTTATGTTTTTAACTTTGATCCTCCTTTTAAACGTTAAACAATATTTTTAATATAGAAAACACACGTTACGCCTCAATACAGCATATGGAAAGACAGGATCTCAGTTATGAGCAGAGGCAGGAGGGGAGGGCGCAAAGACTATGATCGCTTTTGACCAAAACTAGAGAGAAATGCTGGCAAACCCTGCTCCAATCAGACAGCCAGGGAGGCTTATACACGAGACCCTGCTTCAGGATAAAAACCACATGGAGGGGAGGAGTCCTGAAAACACAAACATCTCTTAACTTCTCCCTAAAAACATCAGTACCATTGCAACAATCAATAACTCTTCCAGTCAACCTAATCACTTCAACCACTCCTGATTAACTTGCTGTGTTAGATTCTTACTGAAATATTTTTGGACTGGTTTCAGTTAACTTTTACCACAGTAAAGATTTCCGCCAATTTGTTCTGCCAAACTAATCCTGCCTTTCACTCCACGGATGTTACCTGGTGCTCCCTGCTGGCAGGCAGCCCCTTGCCCTTGCCAGTAACCCAGCCAGCCTCCACACACAGCCTGCATGGGCCTGGAGGCAACTCCACAGGCCTTCTAAGGTCAGTCCTGTGTTTTCTGAAGCCTCCATGATCCCTGTCTCCCAAAACACATGAGCTTCCATGAAGTGAATACCTTTCCTCTCTTGCTTCAGGGCTATTCTGTGACGTAACTGCAGTATCTTTTTTCTTTTCTTCAGAGTCTTTATCTGTTGATGGTCCATCTGAAAATTTATGAATTCCTAAGTTTCAGCACTTGTTAAAACAAAACAAAAAACAGGACTACTACATGTTATCAAGCTACTTATGCAAGCAAAAAAAGAGAAAACAAAAACCCAGTAAAATCCTAAGTTTTTAACAAGTAAATGAAGTTTACTCAAGCTATTCTATTAACAAGTATACATGGAAAAAACATTGTACATTAAAAAAACTAAAGTGCAAAGTATATATAACAGTGTTATTTTGATAATTTTTCATGAAGTAAAAACATCTGAGGTGGTACTCAAAATACAAATAAATATTTCAGAGATAGTAAACAAAGAAGATTTTCATAGAATATACTTCAGGATTATGAGTTAGGCCTACTTAGCATCTCCTCTATCTTAAATAATCTGAAAACTAATACAGGTTATTAATACTAATAAAGCATAAGCTTTAAGACTTAAAGAAGTGAGTCATCAGACACAGGAAAATAAAGTACATAAAATAGGTTGGGCGAAGGCAACACTAGAAAGAAACATTCACGTTTATATCAACCAAAACAGCTTTGAAGCTGGGTTCAGAATTATTTGGACCCTGAACTGCCCCAGTTTGGTCTACTTTTTGATCCATACACGAGTCCTAGAGCTGCATGAATAACTCAGTTCTCCACTGCCCTCTGTACAGAACATGGAAGAACATTCACCCTTGAGGCAGGACTGCCCAGGCAGCTCTAAGCTCCTACCCCAACACTCCATCCAGCTCCCAGAGGAGAAGGGGGCTTGAGTGTCCCTAGACGACGCTAATATGCCACTCTGGACAGGACTGACAGAAGACAGTCCCAAGCACAACTCCAGAACTGTCATGGGAATCCAGTCCTCATGACACATGTCAGTTCTCAGAGACCAACTGTACTGTCCCCTTTACTCTATAATTCCCTGGAAGGCCTAAAGATGCTATGGTATTGTGAGGAAGAAAGCACGGATCAACGATGACATTTCAGAACAGAGCAAGGACCAAGACGTGTTCCTACAGCAACAGGGGGTAGAAGGCTTCAGAAAGGTCACATGATGCATTGTGTCCGACTCTTCTGCAACCACATGGACTGTACAACCTACCAGGCTCCTCTGTCCATGGGATCCTCCAGGCAAGAATACTGGAGTGGGTTGCCATTTCCTTCTCCAAGGGATCTTCCTGACCCTGGGATCAAGCCCAGGTCTCCCACACTGCAGGTGGATTCTTCACCATCTGAGCCACCCAGGACAGGTCATACAATCGGGCAGTACCGTCTAACAAGGTCCAGTGCTGGTGGGGGAGCTGTAATGCTGCCACGGTGCAGTGAGCACTAGGGTGACCCTCCGAAAAGGCAGGGCAGTTAGAGGAAGGAACGGTCGTAAAAACACTCCAAGCTCTGAGCAGAGGGTGGTGAGCCATGCAGCAAAGCCTGGCTCAGAGGGCTCAGACCACTCCCTAGCTCAGCCGCTCAGCACCCCTCCTACTGGGCACAAACAAGGCACCTGATCTCTCAGTCCCTCGACTGTCTCAGCACAAACTGGGGGTTACAGCAGCCCCTTGACTGTCTCAGCACGAATTGGGGTTACAGCAGCGGGACAGCTGGGAGGACTAAGTGCACTAATACAGGCCCACACACAGTGTGTCTTAAGTATTCAGAACCGTGCTAACCAGAAGCAGTAGGAAAGCAGTAGGAAATCTCCCAGAAACCTAGCTAACAACCTAAACGGCAATGCTTTCTGGTTTGGAATCTAATACAGGATAGTCTATTTTGTTAGTTTTCTTAAGGCTGAACTTTCTAAATTTCATAGGCTTTACTATTTTTGGTTACTAGTTTCCAAGCTCTTATATGTAATAGGTCTTTTATTATTACTGCTGCTATCTATAAAGTTTTAAAAGCTTCACTTCTTTTATTTTCTTCTCCACATGAGAATGGTAATTGCTCAGGAGATGGCTGGTTCCAGGCTGGGACAGATGAGCCCAGCATGTTGTGTGGTGCCAGAATGAAGGACAGAGGTTAAAAAACAACAACAAAAAGCAAGGAGCTTGTCAAAGAGACACAGAAGCCAGTTTGCAGGGGTGCCCACTGGTCAAACCTAGTACAATGTAAATATCAAAATAAATACGAGCAGGAATGAATTATAATCCATTATATAGAACAGGAACCTATGCATCCACATTCACATAGAAAAAGAACTGGGAGGCAAGAAGATGGTTCTTCTTACAGAATGATGATGTGTGAAAACGGAAAAAGTAGAAAAACTAGAAAATCATAATTTTGCAACTGTCACTGGAAAGAATGGTTTGGGCAGTAATCAGGGGATACCAAATGGGGGTGGGGGAAGGTCTGACAGGGAGCACCACAGTTTCAGGGTCTTAAAGTGATTCCCACAGAACTCCTATTAGACATGAGGAAAAATCATCAGTGATGCATTGTACACCTTGGCTGAGTCTCAGAAATAAAACCATCCTATCTCTGTACACCACACACCCCAGGACACGACACACACACGAAGTACCCCAACTACGGACGCACAACCGGATCTAGTCAGGAGAAAATGACAGATAAAGCCCGAACAGGGAACATGGCGGTCCAGTGGTTAGGCCTCAGCATGTTCACTGCAGTGGGCCCAAATCCAGTCTCTGGTTGGGGAACCAAGAGCCTGCAACATGCACTGCGCAGGCCAAAAACAGACAACCCCCCATACATAACAACAGAGGGAGGAGAGGAGGGGGCATGTGTTTTTCAAAAGTCAATGTCCTAAAAGACATAAAAAAGCTCAAGGATGAGGAAAAAAAGCTGGAAAAGTAATTACTGGGATAACTGACAAAACTGGAACGACAGTGCGCTGCAGATTAAGGTAACTGTACCAATGGTAAGTTTCCCAAATTTCCTGTATTAGGATACGTAAGAAAATAAACTTGTTCCAAGAAAACACACACTTAAGTTTTAAAGCGTCAATAAAGAAGAGAGATCCACCTATTCTCAAGCAGTTTGGAAAAAATAAAGTGTAAGCATAAAGAGAAAAAGAGGAGAGAGACTATGACAAAAGAATCATGGCAAATATTAAAGATGAATGCCCTAGAAAAATGACACGTGAATTATTTTATTATTTTTGAAAACTTTCTCTAAGTTAGAAATAGTTTTTTTCAAAAAGTGGGACACCTTCCCCTCGGGGAAAAATTTTCTTCTTAAAGAGGCAATCCAGGGGAGGAAGGAGGTGAGAAATATGGAGAGTAATGTGGAAACTTACAACACCATATGTAAAACAGACAGCCAATGGGAATTTGCTGTATGACTTGGGGAACTCAAATGGGGGCTCTGTGACAATCTAGAAGGGTAGGATGGGGAGAGAGGGCACATGGGTCTACTGATGGGTGATTCTTATTGATGTATGACAGAAATAAAAAAAATTCTGTAAAGCAATTATCCTTCACTTAAAAAATAAAGTGGTAAAAAAAGAAAAGGCAATCCAGTTGTAAGTATTAAAAAAACCAAGGAAGTTAAATCTGACTAGCTTAAAAAGCAGAACCCTCAAGGTCAGACTAAAGCCCCCTCCCAGATTATAAAGTATTGATTTCAAAACACCTATATTCATTAAAAGAAAAAAAAAAAATTCAACAACTCAATGTTTGAATAAACCAGATCATAAATATATATAAGGGAAGATACCTAATAACTTTTTCCAGGATTTGATGAGGGACTTTGCTAAAGATGTAACTTCTTCATCTGTGCTCTGCTTGCGAATAGCATTCACTGACATTCCAATTCTTGTGGACTGCAAGCCAATGACAAAAAAAAAATGTATACAAGCAATTTTATTTCAGGCAATTCGTTGTTTGATTTTCTTGTTTTCCAGATGCCTCTTCATTTTAGAACAGAAAAAACATCAACTGTATCAATTCTTTTAGCAGTAGACTGTCGACTTAAGACATACACATCAAGTGTCTCACCACCGAGATCTGCAGGCATGTTAACTCACTACTGAAGTGAGGCTGGTCAACTAGTAAGATGAAGCCAGTCTCTCTCACAAGAGAACGGAACAAAGAGTGTCTGTGTGTGTGTAGGCAAGGCAAGGCAGGCAGATGCAACCATGGCTCACACACACCCCCACTTTGCTTCTTCACCTTCTCCTGCACAGATGACTATGTGCATCACGTGCTGCACCTTATACAGAGGACACCTAAACAAATACTACCGTCCACGTGAGGTTAAACACCAGCACACAATCACAGATACTAAAAATGGACTTCACAGAATACAGAAAACTTAACTTGCGGTGATATACGTGCTCAGGGGCGTGCTGGGAGCGCCCATATTCATCAACCGTCCCAAGATCCTTTAAAATCCAGATCATCATCCCCATTTTTAAAGATGAAGAGACTGGAAGTATCAATAAATAACCTGGCTAGCAGCACACCATTACTAAATGGCAAAACTTGGATTTTAATCCAGGTCTGTCGCCTCCAAAATCCATGCTCTTTTCCCACACATCAACTGTCTTCAAACTGTGCTGAGAGAACATACAGGCTCTGATGGCCAATTATGGATGATAGATAAAAAATGGTGATTTAATTAGTAAATTCAGGTTGTCAGTAGACAATCTCTCAAAATATGGTTATGGAAGAAATAAAATAACAAAAGGAATTGCTAGTGAGATACAAAAGGAAGCCCCTGCTATAAACTTTAAAGCTGAGAAATAAATGGATCCTTAAGATTTCCTTTTAAATTATTCAATGTACTCAACAAAGGGATTTGGGGCAGCTGTTAAAGAATCTAGAATATGTATCTGACTGGACTATCCTGTGTTCTCTCTCGGAGAGTGGAGCACAGCGGGCGAAGTTTCCACAGCAGACACAGACAGGGGATTCACCACTCTAAAACCCCAAGGTGGTTTGAGATCAGCATTTGGGGGACATTTTCCCCACAGAAAGTGGTTCCTTTCTTGTAGAAGATAGTATGTTCTAAGAACTTTTCTCAGTGAAGAAAAACTGTTAGAACTTTAGAATGCTTTACAACTTGTCTAAAGCACTGCCTTCTCAGCCAGTGGGGCATGCAGTTGAATGCAGAAAACCTTTCAAAAGCAGGCAACATTTTTCTATGATGGTAACTCAGTAGATTACTAATTTATGTTACCATCTTTAAAAAAACAAAAACAAGTTAATAATGTTTTACACTATAAGAGGAAAATACAAAAAACTTATATTGGTATTGAAGATGTTTCAGTATTTTATGACAATTACCTATTGAAAAATTATGACATATGTTAGCACATACCTGTAATAGTTCCAGGGTCATGGGAATATTCTTAAGCTCCTTCAGTAAATCCAGTGCTCCAGCCTATAAAATAAAATAATTTCAAACTAAGTTCTCCGGAGAGTAAAGCAAAGAGTAACCAGAGATTTAAATGTGTATTTTCCTATCCACAATTCACTGAGAGTCATTTATTCATGTGAAGAGAATGGTATATAGAGATACAGATTCATAGATGAAAGAGGAAAAGGAGAGAGGAAGGGGTTTTCCAAATAGGCTGCAACTCACTAGAGGATCATAAAATCCATTTATTGGTTACAACCAGCACCTACGTGTTGTCGTGTGAAAGTGTACTTTCAGTAGTATTTGTTTATGTGTCCCAACTAGAAATATGCAGCGTCTCTCACTGTGGTGGCACAATAGCCCAGACTTCCATGCAGGGCAGTGAGCTACGGAAGCAGGAGTGGGAGTCAGGGGGCACCACTTCTCCACAATTCTCACCATGCCTCTGCACCTCACAGCTCAGACTCAAGGACACTGCTGTCCACCTGGTTCTTGCAAGGTAGGAAGCAAATGCTGAAAGGAAATCCAGAAGTGAGGTCTCTGCTAAGCTCGCAGGCCCATCTTCTGCCAGGGCTCTGATTCCCATCTAGAATCAAAGGCTCCCATGCAGCTGATGACGATGAGACAGCACTGCGGCTAAGGGGGCTGGAATTTCATGAGAGGCAACAGTGCCACCTACAGCTTGTGGCCAACGTTCCAACGTGATACTCATTCAATCAACCATATTTCAGTTCAGTTCCGTTCAGTTCATCTAATACATTTAACTTAATCATATTTCATTTAGTCTAATAGTGACTTAATGTACTATATTTGAACAGATCATTATTCTACATACCACTAATAAAAAAACTACTAAACTAACACAAACTTTTCTTATCATTTCTTTTTACTTTTGCAGTTCCTGACTTGGAATTTTTGTCATGTTACCTTTTACATATAGAAAAATATAATCAAAACTAGCTAAGGTGGTGGTTCTAAAACTATTTTGCAGAGTCTAACACTTACAAACTGCCTATTGACTCAGATTCCATAATATCTGATTTTAGCCCACAAAAAGCTGTGTCAAAACACTAGTAACACAACATTTCACAAAAGAATCCATAAAAGAGTTCCGAGCTCTGAACCATCAGCTCTCTGCAGGCACCAGGGTGGGCTCTGGGTGTGTGAGCCTGCTGCTTTTGCCAAACTGCTCTTCTCCCACTGGCTTCTCGGGGGGCCAAGAGCACCCCACTACTCTCAGATTTCCTTCCAACTCACTGACACCTGCTCCACGATGTTGATGCTGGGCTGGATGTTCTGTCTGTGAAAGTACATCTCAACATCCATCTGGCCAGCAACACGTGTAACTCATTCTGCTTTCTGAAATGTTAAAATATGAAATTTAGGCACTCCACCAACCAGTGAAACACACCACACCCTGGGAAAACAGAAAGCCCAGAGCACGGAACAAGCATGGAACCTCATGGTATTACCATATTTCTTAAGTTTAAAATCAAGCAAAGGTTTCTAGCCAGATAATTCTTCCACTTAAAGTTGACAGATATGGCCCTGGAGAATAAAACAGTATTAAATTTTCTTCTGGCAACAGATACATCCTTTTACTTTAACCCAGAACCTCCTAGCTAAAAACAAGTTCAATAGAAATTATGAAACAGGTCATTATAAAGGATTTCAAGGATCCACCTCTTAGAGATTCCTCCTGACCATAAATTCTATAATTTCTTTTTATTTAGAGGCAACTAAAAATAGTAAAACATTAGAGTTAAAAAATAAAATACTGACTTTAAATTTACTGTTAATCAAGAATTTTTATATGCATGCCATTTTTGTGAGCAAGTGTCTTTAATCCTGTACCTGCAAATCCCCAAACCAGAATCCTTTAAAAACCAAAAGATTTCCCATAGATTTTCAATAAACTCATTTGGCAGTAACATCTAATCTCAACAGATGTACAGAGCTATTTAGTTCTATTTATCCTACTTAATGTGTGAATGTTACATTTCACTATAGAAATGCCAATGTCTGATTACCGGGAACTGCCCAGCTCCCACTGACGACACTACGAAATATGTGATGTTTGTACTATACCAATACCTTTATAAACCTGGAAAATTTGGAATTCTCAAATACGTTAAAGACTCTGAAGGTTTTGATTACAAGACTGTTTGCCTGTATCCTTATCTACTGTAGATATTTTTCTTCTACTCACGTCTCTGTGGTCTTTTTGAAAAATTTCTGACCTAAGATCAATTAAAAGTGAAGATAATCACAATTCTAAGAGTCCCTTAAAAAGCAGGGTCTCCTTAGGTTTACATAAAGCTGGGTTGCATATAAAGTTGACTCTTCTAACACATCAGCAATGTGGCTTAAGGTCTAAGCTGTTTTTCAAGCAGAAGGAGGCAACAGATTTGCATTAATTTCATCACACTCTCTTTCACTCGGATCTCTTTGGTGAGACTGGGGTTAGAGATACAGGCTATGGAAGGAAGGAAAAGTTGAATAACACTTATGGGATTAAAGTATGACCTTTCTCAGACTTACAGTGTGTTCTAACCAAATAAGATGTGTACTTCAATCAAGGTTCTTTAGGAAATAAACAACTATTAATATGATGATCTGGATGGTGAAAAGGGCAAAAAAGAGACAATCATGTTAATTCAGTGACAAAAACTTTTTTGAGTGTTACTATGTGCCAAGCACTGTATACAGTATCTCATTTCATCTTTACAAGGAACACTATGGAAGTAGGAATCCTATTATTCCCATTTTACAGATGAGGAAATTAAACTTTTTGAGAGTTACTATGTGCCAAGCACCGCATAGAGTGTCTCATTTCATCTTTACAATGAATCCTATGGAAGCAGGAATCCTATTATCCTCATTTTACAGATGAGAAATTAAAGCCCAGAAAAGTTAAGAAACTTGCACAAGGTCACATGATTTACTAACCAGAAAAAGTGAGATTTACCCCATTCTGTCAAATGGCTCACTCCTCCTTAACAAACACCCATTTACACCACATGCCAAGCTCTCTGCTGTGCTGAGGACACAACAATGGGCAAAACAGAAACCCTTTCTGACCTCAGGAAATCAAAAAATAAGCAGAAATCTTTGAGCCTCCACTTCAAACCCTCAATTAAACAAGAAAAAAAACAAAAACCCTGAATTCAGAGAAGGTAAGTAATTTGCTCGAGGCGATACTGATGGGTACCGCAAAGGAACAAGAGCCCAGTTTCCTGGCCTTACCTCACTGCTCTGTCCATTCTATAGCCCTATCCTTGGGGCAGTTCTGCTCTGTGTGAGCTCCAGCAAACAGCATTACTAAACAGTCCCTAATCATCACCTGCTTCTAAAGGTCAAGTCTTTTCGATTGCAGCATCTCCTACAGACAATGATGCAAGAGAAAGAAAGAGTCTGCCTCAACTTCCAGAGTCAAATTTAGTTCACAGTACTGGCTAAAAGATAAACAGCTACAGACTACTTTATTACAGCCTTGGTACTACTACCTGTCATCAGAGAGAAGTGCTTTATAAAATATGAAATGATGAGAACCCAGTACATACAAGACTGTACAGGATGCAAACAGCCTTCTGTCCAAGAAGAGGGAAGGGGCAACACAGAACACAAAGAGCACACATGTACACGGTAGATCTGGATTAACACCCAGGCTCTGTCAATTCCCAGCTGTCAAATCTTGGAATGTTACTTTGCTTTTTCAAGCTTCAGCTTCTTCATGTGTAGATGAGCTTATTACACTAAACTTTAGTTAAGATGATCAAATGAGGTAATATAACACCCAAGAAGTATCAAATTAGAGTGCCTGACATATAAGAGATAGTTGGTAAGATACAAAATTTATACATAAATTCAACTTTATAAAAATTAAAAGCTTTGGGGGATTCCCTGGTGGTTCAGTGCTTTCCTGGAGCGGCCTGGGTTCAGTCCATGGGTGGGTAAGTAAGATACTGCAAGTCACACAGTGCAGCCAGAAAAACATAAGTTTTTATCTTTCAGAAGACACTATTAAGATAATGAAACAACAGCCCACAAAATGAGAGATAATATATGCAAACCTTATCTCTGATAAGGGTCTTAGTATTCAAAATATAATGGAGAAGGCAATGGTACCCCACTCTAGTACTCTTGCCTGGAAAATCCCATGGACGGAGGAGCCTGGTAGGTGCAGTCCATGGGGTCATGAAAAGTCGGACATGACTGAGAGACTTCACTTTCACTTTTCACTTCCATGCATTGGAGAAGGAAATGGCAACCCACTCCAGTGTTCTTGCCTGGAGAATCCCAGGGACGGCAGAGCCTGGTGGGCTGCCATCTATGGGGTCGCACAGAGTCGGACATGACTGAAGCAACTTAGCAGCAGCAGGATTCAGAATATAAAGAACTCTCACAACTTAGTAATACAAGTACTCAATTTAAAAATGGGTAAAGGATCTGAACAGACATTTCTCCAATATGCAAGGGCACCAAGTACTGAAAAATGTTCATCATTAGTCATCAGAAAAATGCAAA
>SJYV01055318.1:1217648-1275968 GCA_006410875.1 Neotragus pygmaeus | reverse complement strand
GGAGAAGGCAATGGCACCCCACTCCAGTACTCTTGCCTGGAAAATCCCATGGACGGAGGAGCCTGGTAGGTGCAGTCCATGGGGTCATGAAAAGTCGGACATGACTGAGAGACTTCACTTTCACTTTTCACTTCCATGCATTGGAGAAGGAAATGGCAACCCACTCCAGTGTTCTTGCCTGGAGAATCCCAGGGACGGCAGAGCCTGGTGGGCTGCCATCTATGGGGTCGCACAGAGTCGGACATGACTGAAGCAACTTAGCAGCAGCAGGATTCAGAATATAAAGAACTCTCACAACTTAGTAATACAAGTACTCAATTTAAAAATGGGTAAAGGATCTGAACAGACATTTCTCCAATATGCAAGGGCACCAAGTACTGAAAAATGTTCATCATTAGTCATCAGAAAAATGCAAATCACCACAATTGAGATACCACTTTATACTCACTATGAAGGCTATAATCAAAAAGCCGTAATAACAAGTAATGATGAAGATGTGGTGAAATTTGAACCCTCACACTACTGGTGATAATGTAGAATAATAGTTCAACTTTGGAAAACCGAGTGGCAGTTCCTCCAAAGGCTACATAGACAGAGTTATCAGATGACTTGGCAATTCTACTCCTACAGAAATGCATACACCCGACAAATTAAAATATATGTCCACACCAAGACTTGATCAAGAATGTTCTTAGATTATTCATAATAGTCAAAAAGTGGAAAATGCCCAAATGTCCATCATATGATGAGTAAATAAAATGTAATATATCCATCAGAAAAAAAGGGATGCTATTCAACAACACAAAGGAACACAGTATTGACATGCTGTTACACAGATAAACTTGGAAAACACCAAGCGAAAAAAAAAAAAAGGCCACTTATTGTATGATTTCATTTACACGAAAAGTTCAGAATAAGCAAATCAAGAGAGAAAGAACGTAGATTAGTGGTTGGGGGGAGATATGGTGACTATGTAAGGGGCTATTTAATAGACAGTTTCCATCCGGAGTGATGAAAATGTTCTAAAATTAGATAGTGGTGATAGCTGTACAAATCTGAGAATATATTAAAAACCACTGAATTGTATACTTTAAAGGGTGAACTGTATTGTACAGCTACATAAAGCTGTTATAAAAGATTGTGCTCAGATCAGTTCAGTCGCTCAGTCATGTCCAACTCTTTGCGACCCCATGAAGAGCAGCACAAAGACTGTGTAGTCATTCTAAATTCTGATTTATGCTAATTAATCTAACCCTGATATGGAAACCACAGTTTGTTTTTTTCCCCCAACCCAGGTAAGATTAAGACTTAGAAATGTACATATTTCAGGTATCCATGCACCTAGGAGATTCTAACATCTAGTTTCAATTTCTCTCTTTGCAATTTAATTCTACTTCAGTGAAGAAAAAAATAAACAAATCTCAACATTACTCATTAAATGTGTCCATGAACTTGAAAATTCTAAGTTCTCACTTGATTTCTCTAAGTCTAGTGTTACAAATCCTTTACAAAGATAAACCAGAAGATTTTTTTCAGTTCAATTCGTGTCCAATTCTTTGAGATCCCATGGACTGCAGCATGCCAGGCCTCTCTGTCCATCACCAACTCCCAGAGTCTACTCAAACCCATGTCCATTGAGTCAGTGATACCATCCAATCATCTCATCCTCTGTCATCCCCTTCTCCCACCTTCAATTTTTCCCAGCATCAGGGTCTTTTCCAATGAGTCAGCTCTTTGCATCAGGTAGCCAAAGTACTGCAGTTTCAGCTTCAACATCAGTCCTTCATATCCTAGGTACTGCCAAGAGTTTTATATTCATCTAATCTTTACTAAATTGTATCCAATTTACTACCAAAAAAACATTTTAGACCCTAACAGCTAAAGTTCAGAAGAGTCAGAATTTGAACCAAGATTAGGAGACAGACTTGCTTACTGACATTAAGTCAAAACGGCAAGAAAAAGAAAATCTATGTAAAAAATTGCTAATATCTGAAAATTTAGAACTAATTCACATGATTCATCATGGCCTCAAAGTGCACCCCATTTAAGATCAAGTGCACAGACGGGATAACATTCTGGGCAATACCAGGGTCAGGATATTGTGGGGATATTTAGAGAAACCTGTCTGCCCCACAACAGCAAACACCCTGGTTGCCCAATGTACCCGGACAAGGTTCAAGACCCAGATTCTAGAGAGATGCTTGGAGCAGTAGATGCTTGAAAAGAGTGGTACTGGCTTTGATGCAAAACAGATTCAGATTTATATCTTCATTTGGCCACTCTGTAGCTATTAGACTTGAGAATTCACTCAAGTACCTAAATACTCCACTTCTTCATTTTTATTTTTTTTTAATATATTTTTATTTATTTTTTGGCTGCACTGCATGGCATGTAGCATCTTAGATTCCCCAAAAGGGATCAAACTCATGGAGTCTTAGCCACTGAACTGACAGGAAGCCCAATTTCCTCATTTTTAGACTAGAGATTAAGACTTAGCTCAATAAACTGTCTGAGGAATAAATCAGATAAGGTAGGTACTGAGAAGAATTCCTAGCTCAGAGTAATAGCTCAATAAATGGAAGCTGTTTTTATTATTACTTAAAAGCGACACCTATGATTTTCACTATGATAGTAAAGCACTAACAACAGCACTTAAACTTCAATTCAGAGGACAACTATTATTTTTTCAGCAAAGTTCATTTTTTCATAGTATAAAAACAGTATAAAAAATAGCTTGTAGAGAAAATCTGGAAGCCACACACAAGAAAAAGAAACAAATCTATCATAATCTTACAATTCCCCAGAACAGCTTCTGTTAAATTACTGAACAACTGAAAAAGCTTTCATGGGCTGCTGGTGGGCCGGGAGGGAGAGTCATTTAGACTGTTTCCCTTTATTTCATCTGCCTATTTGAATTTCTATAACACAGACAGGAAAAGAGAGAAGGAAAAAAGTAAAAGAGCCAGTCAATTTTACTTTTCTTTGAGGGCGGGGGCGGGGCGCAAGCTTTTATATTGGTAAAGTTTTGTACTACTAGAAAAATAGAAGATTTGAGAAAAAAAATGAGACTTGAAGCTTATTTGTGATACTTCTCATTCTCCCGTTGATGCATTATGTCCTTATAATTTGAGAACTGCAGATAAACATAAACTGGTCTTCTCAATACTTGCTCACTAGGAAATTCCTCATTTTTAGGAAATATCTATTACAAGGAAAGGAAACAAACACAAGCATCACTAGATGATTAAAGGATACATTATACAGCCCAAGTTAGAGAAAAAAATTATCCAACTAACAGCCTTTTCCCCTAGGCTACACTTCTATTGTGGGAGTCTAGCATCCCCTATCAGAAGGACTGATGCTGAAGCTGAAACTCCTCATGCGAAGAGTTGACTCACTGAAAAGACTCTGATGCTGGGAGGGATTGGGGGCAGGAGGAGAAGGGGACGACAGAGGATGAGATGGCTGGATGGCATCACCGACTCGATGGACATGAGTCTGAGTGAACTCTGGGAGTTGGTGATGGACAGGGAGGCCTGGTGTGCTGCGATTCATGGGGCTGCAAAGAGTCGGACACGACTGAGTGACTGAACTGAACTGAGCGTTCCCCAGACAGAGAAAACTTGCCAATTTAAGCAAAATAACAGAAATGTTCAGCCAATGAAATACCCAGAATTCATCACTTGCATCAGGCAATGAATGGCCTGTGAAAAAACAAATAGCAAAGGCAACTGTCTAGAACAGAAAACAAACAGGAAATACTTTAAAAGTACAAAATTGTAAATGCAGATTAACTGGCTATGAAATCACATGCTAGGCAATGCACCTGTGAAAGGAAAAGAGGAAGAGACTAAGTTTGAAGCCTGAAGAATTAGGTGTTTAAGGTTGCTTCCTGCTTTGGCATGCAGTCCAGCAGAACCCTCAGCTCTTGGCTTAATCCACAGTGTACCCTTCATGGAAGCTGGGGAACTACTTGGCCTGACTTGGTTTCTTACTCTGTAAAATGGATGCAGCACAGCTGTGTCTGGAGTCCCAAAATGCTGCTGCACAGATGCTTTGTAAAGTGCTTTCTCTAAAGTGCTATACAAACCAGAGCACCCCTTTCCTCTCTCCAGTTAGTTTGAGAATTCAGTTTAGCTGAAAAAAGACGGCTTTGCAGTAAAGGACAGGGAAGCCTGGAGTGCTGAAGTCCATGGGATCACAAAGAGCAGACACAACTGAGCGACAGAACAACAGACAGCTCTGAAGCAAGGGACTGAAAGTGGCACAGGCAGGTGGACAGAAATGCAGAAACTGGGACATCTCATACAAACCGCAAGAGAACGCATCCACATAAACACGTTATCAGTGACAGAAAACGCTGCTGGCATCAACAGTAAAGCGCCCAGAGAGGGCCAGCCAAGACACTTGTGCAAACCCGCCCAGCAGCACTCTCGTCAGGGTGTGTGCCTTAGACACAGCCCTTCTGCACTCTACTGCCTAAGGAGATCCACTTAAAAAAAAGTTTAGCAGCTTGCCAAACACACTGGCATCGTTTACCTTTTTAATTGCTAAACAAACATGGAGGACAGTTGAGATAATCCAGGGCATGTTTAGCCCTTTCCAAAAAAAAAAAGATCCGGGAATTTCACGTTTTGCTTTATCAGCTTCGTTTCTAAAACAGATCACAAATCGCGGTTCGAAGTTTTCTCGTTTTTAGCCAACGAGCCTGGAAAATGAGAACGGATTCTTTCAAACGGCGAGGGCTGTCTGTACTCTTGGGCTAAGCCAAGAGGCTCGGCCACCGTCAAGTTTATAGTGAGAATGCCTCGATGAAGTTCACCCGGCTGCACCTGCCCCAGGAGCCTCGGCGCTCAGAGCCGGCCCTCGGCCGCGGGATGGAGCTCCCCACCCCCGAAACCCTGTGCCCGGGATGTGGGGCAGGGTACCCCCCGCTACCAGAACCCTCTCCCGGGATCACGGGATAGGACTCCTGCCCCGGGACCCCGTCCCCGGGACGTGGGACAGGACACGCCTCCCAAGACCCCTCTCAAGGATGCAGGCTAGGACTCCCGTCCAACCCCCTCTCCAAGATGTAGGATAGGACAACCCCACTCCACCAGAACTCTCTCCCAAGAAGGCGGGATAGGACTCCCGCCCCGGGACCGCTCCCCAGGATGCGCGACAAGACACTTCCCCAGGACGTCCCTCTCCAGGGCCCCCTCCCCGCGATGCGGGACAGGACACCGCTCCCAAGACACNCTTTCTTCTTTTGGGCAGTGGTAAATAGTATTGTATTTTTAATTTTGGTTTTCACATGTTCCTTGGTAGTTCCTTGACTTATAGGTCATTTATAACTGTGTTCAGCTCCCAAGTTAGATTCGTGCAGCCATTGCTTGTTGAGTTACCCAAATGTTTATCACTCTGCCCTTTCTTTGCATCTCTCCTTTCCTCTAATTCATTTTTTCTTTTGAAAGAACATGGTTCTTTCAGTGTTCTTTTTTCTCATAAACTTTCTATATCAAAGTGGTTTTCTTTTGCTCTCACTGTAAAATGAATTCACCTCTAAGTTTATCAGTTATCCTTTCTCTTTCACTTTTACGTTATTCCTTTATCTTCTGACTTCTGGTGGTGTTTTTGTTAAAGTGTGATGCGACTCTTCAAGTAGGTTCTCTCTGGTTGCTGTTAAGATCTTTTTCTAAAAAAAAAAGAATCTTTTTCTATGGTATTCAGTTTTGCTTCTCACCATGAAATGTCTCTTTAGAGACTTTGGGTTTTTTTTTTTAATTAATCTTTTTTCTTTTTTGGCTCCACTGGGTCTTGGTTGTGGCACACAGGCAGGCCATGTGTCATGTGGGATCTCAGCTCCCTGCCCAGCGATGGAACCCCCATCCCCTGCGTTAAAAGGTGGATTCTTAACCACTGGATCACAAGGGAAGCCTCTAGAGCCTTAGTTTTGTTCCTTCTGTTAGTAACTCATGTTGCTTCCTGAATCTAAGATTTCTTACCTTTCCTGAAGTCTGGAAAAATGTCAAGTCATTTTATCTTCAAGTATTGCTTCTCTGCCATTCTGTGCTCTGCAGCTTCCATGAAACTTTAGGTTGGACCTCTTCATTTTACTTTTCCAGTCTCCCACCTTTCCTTTTGCTCCCTCGAATTTCTTCTAGTGAGTTTCTTTCATACATAGTTTCATGCATACAAGTCTTCTGTGTTTAATGTGCGGTTTAACTCATCTATTTGAGTATTTTTTGTAGGTCATATATTACAATTTAAACGCAAGGAGTGTGGGGTTTCAGTTTGGGAAGCTGATTAAAGTTCTGGAGGTGTACAGTGGTGATGGTTGCACACGCTACTGAACTGAATACTTTGAAAGTGGTTTAAATGGTAAATTTTGTTATATTTAACCACAATTTTTAAAAAAATCTGAAGAATAAAAAAACGTATATCCAAGCCTGGCCTGCTCCCTTCCTGTCCTTACCAGCTGCATCCCTTCCCCAGTCATGCTGTGTAACCTGTTTTATCAGATTCTTCACATCCTTCTCACATATGGGTTTCTTTTTTTTCATGCAAATCCTAGCCAAGTGAAATATATGGGTGTTATTTTCTCCACCCCTTTGTGTTTCCTACTTCTTCATCAGAAATGTATTCTGAATCTTTCCCATTATTTTTTTTAACATCTGTGTAACAATCCATTGTACAGATAAAGAGTAATTTATTTAGGTGGGTGACTTTTATTCCACATAGGGTTGTTTTAAGTATTTTACCCCATCATAAATACCATTGTAAATAATCCTTCTCCATGATTTCTCACTTGCGTGTTTATGTTGTGCGTCTACAAGTTTGCTTTTTCTGATACTGTGTGCTTTCACCTGTCTGTCCTTTCCTCTGGTTGGTTGAACTCTCTCATACCGTCAGTCTCTTTACGTTCCTGAGAACCCAGTGATCCCTCTGCCTTTTGTGTCAGCTGGTACTCAACCTGTGCAGGTAGTTTTCTCATCAGGTTTGTCCTTTAGGGGTGCTGAGCTCACTTCTGGCAGGGCTAACTAGCCAACCTGGGCTGAGAATACATCAGTCTATGGGAGAAACTGTTTGCCTCTTCCAGGTTCCAGAGGGGCAGACACAGTCCCAGGAAAATTTTTTTTTGGCTGCAACCGGAGGCTTGTGGGTTCTTAGTTCCCTAACCAGGATTTGAATGAACCCTGGCCACTGGCAGTGAAAGCACAGAGTCCTAGCCACTGAACCACCATGGATCTTTCCAGGGAAATTCTTGTTCATTAGAAGCTTATGTGTTTCCAGGCCACATTAATAGTACAAATTCAGAATCCAAGTATCTGTGAGGAAAGCTTCTGGTTTCAAGGGAAGGGCTCCCCTCTTTTTCACTGTCAGAGCCCAAGCCAAGACAGACAAATTCCTCCTGTCCCTTCCCAGGAGTCAGATTTTTCTCCAGTTCACCCTGTGACAGAATGGAGCCCCTGAAAGGATGCCTGCTTCATCATAGTGAGTTATTTCTGAGCCCCCAAATTAGGTGTGGCCTGTGGGGTTTAGGTTCCTTTTCTGTTCTTTCTGTTCTTTGGAGGATACAGTTTATTTAGGGCAAGCTGAATTTTACCAGTCTATTCGGCATTACTTGGTGTTTTGAATGATATGAAACAAGTTTTTTTTTTTTTTTTTTTGTTTAGAAGCATTTAAATTACCTCCCGGGGCACAGAGCATGGCAGGGGACTACAGGCTAAGGAAAACACATCATTTTGAACCCTGGCTTCTACACATATCAGCTCTGGGATCACGGGCAAACACTTCATCTCTCCAGGTATATTTCCTCTTCTGGAAAATGAAGATAAGGTTGATGTGAGGACTATATGAGGAAAGAATATAAAATGCCTAGTACAGTGCCTGCCTGAAACGGATTAAGTACTTAAGTTTTAGTAAGACACTGTTGTTATCTGTAGATAGACTTAAAACAAAACCATGCTTGGACCACACCTATTTTTGAACCAAGAGTTTCAAAAGGATGGTGAAATCAAAGGTTATCACATGAAATAAGCCACTGCTGTGAAGGATAAATCTTAACAAAGAGCTAAAGCTGGAGACAAGATTTCAGCACAGAACTCTCTTAAGCTGGAAGGCCACCCTCAGATGGAACAAGCAGCCTCACAAAAAGGTGAGCTGGTCACTTGATTCAAAATCAAAAGCCAAAGGACTGTTTAAAAGGCAGACAGGATTCCTTTACAGGGAAAAGAAAGAAATCAGCAGTGAAATAAAAGGAAAAAAAAACCACGTGGATAACTGATTTATGACACTAATTTTAAAATCCCGTGAAACTATTTGAAAGGAGAAGACAGAAGGAGACACCACAGAAAACTTCAATAGGCCAGGAACCCTTAAGATCAAACTGGAGATTTTTTTAGCTCATTAACACTGGCTCCCACTTGACTCCACTCCACCATCAATCTGCTCTCTCCACCTGTATTCCTGTAACTGCATCATCGTCTTCCTCCTTTTCCATACATCCATTCCAAGGCAAATTCAAAAGTCAAAGATATTCCAAAGAGCCAGTCACAGCAAAGTCAGAATTCAATTTTATTTCACATTGATAGAAACCGTGAAAAAGATCTACATTTTCCCATGTTACAGCACAGCATTTCAATGGAATATCTCTTGCCATAAATTAGATCTTGCTGATTTGTGTCAGTGAAACAACAGTTTATATTCTTCAAGGTAAAGCAAAATGACTTAGTAAATGATTGTTTAAAAACTGAATCCAGACATAAACATATGGCTTCATTATTCACATGCTCTATGTAGTCCATACCAAGTCATTTCCATCATCAAATAGCACCCATTTATGAAGATGCCATCCTAACACTGTCCTAGTCAGCTGGAATACAGCAGAAAAATGACCAGCTCAGAAATATTAAGTGTACATTTTTGCTATGTATTAAACTGTGTGGTAACTACACCACATGTATTGAGTTCTGACTAACTTTTGTTACCCATAAATTTATTTTCAAGTAATTTTAACCAATAATTTGAAAAATCTGATTATTTAAAATCAAATAATTGCTATTTTTACATTTGCACAAAAGCTAACTTAAAAATATCATTTGACTACAGTGAAAATTTAAATGAGTCTGTTGGCAGAGAAGAATAAAGTAAAATTTTTGAAATGATTGTTGATTTCCTACAGCAGTTGGTTTCAAACATATGTGCAGAATAAGTAAATTCTGTGCTATGAGAATCACCTTAGAGCAAATCATCTTAGAGATTACAGTTTTTGAGATCAGTTTTAAATATTCCAGAACATACTAGAATATGAAGTAACTATTCTTTCAGTTAATTACAGGAAAATACAACCGCAGAATTATTTTCATTTCCCGCACTGAAGATTATAGTAACTCTGAAGGTCCAAAATGTGGACTAAACTCCAGTTTAGGAAGTAGTGTACAAACTCTGAAGGGATGTCAGGTTTCTTTCTATAAGTTATCAATACGTTTTTACTCCACCACTTCTGTGATTCAGAATGTCAAATTACAGCATATATTGACTGCGGGTGTCTATGGCAAGGAGGCAATATTTGGTCTGTTATGAAGGATAAAAAGAAGAAAGAACATATTTCTAGAGAGGAAAAAATAATATTAAATAGAACAGAAATTATATTCAGCAAAGAAAAACCTGGTCCCCAAAATAAAAGGGCCATTAATTCTAGAGAGCAATATTACTCTTTATGGACACTTAGAAGCATTATCCCTCTTATAAGGAATAATGTAATAACACCTCATTCTTAATATTATAATCATTAAGTATATAAGAACACATATATAAAAATATGGATACTGCATGGTGACTATGTAATTTGGGGATATGTCCATAGTCCTAAGTCACAGCACATATAAACCCTTTATGTCTTAACTGCTCATTTACACCTGAACAAGTTTTCATTAAGCATACTAGTAATTTTCAAGTGATGTAGTAAAAAAAGTCCGGTTGCAGTATTTTATGATTTTGCTGAATTACATTTGGGAGAAAGAAGCTGGCTGCTTCATTTATTTTAATACTAGTGTATCCTGGATCATATCATACAAATACATATAGAGAAATGTCAAAGATCATACATGTCCCACGAGGAGATTTATTTAGTCTGTGTCATTGGTGTATATTTGCAAAACGTTTTAACACTGCAAACAGAGGTTTCAAGGTTGGGCACAGGAAGAAGTGTGTGCTCCACTGGACGATGCTGGTGTGCACTTCTACACAAGGCCTCTTGGCGGCGTCAGTCAATGGGAGGTAGGAGCTTATCAATGAACTGCTTGATGTCCATCATTTCCTGTTTGGAATAAAGAGGTCTGATAAGCAGTCACACAAATCAGAAATGAAATCCCTACTAAATTCCGCTAACTAAATCCATGGTGTGCACAGATAAGGTGAAACCACAGTTTTACTACAGTTACATAAAAAGTGGTGACAGAGAAATGAAGCACCAACAGAAATCTGGGAATACTTTCTATGATGACAGTGATACTTGTATTAATACAATGACTGCTCTCGTGTTATGAAGTCCCGGGAAAATGGTATGCACTTTGTTCCACTGGGGGCAGGGGGAAGGGGGGTTAGAAGTGACAATAACCACCTGGAGAAGACATGATACACACACAGAACTGTTGTCAACTAAGCATCAGTGCCCAGCTTCTAACACACCCCCACTAAAATGATGATGCTATACCCGTAGCACCAATCACTCTGTGCCTTCATGAAGAATCACACACCACCAGCCACCTGAAGGAGGGAGGGCAGGTGCCCAAGACAGGCCTAGAGAGCCGTGGAAGTGAGCCCATCCCCGAGGACATGGCTCCATGCCTCCTACCTTTGGCTCCACCTTATCACTGCCCCAGAACAGGCTCCCTGCTGTTACCCCTGGTGTCTGACCTCAGAGATCCACACCCCAGCACGCAGAGACCCTTCACCAGTATCACCTCCAGCCTATTGTACATCCTCTGTGGTCCCAAAGGTCCCTGCAATGCCACCTCCTCCAGCCCCACTGCCTCTCACTTTCTGCCCCAAGCTGTCCATCCACTGTCCACCCATTTGGTGCATAGGTCCCCTCCACACAAACACAGGTGCCCAGGTGCACCCCCAAGTCCTCAGTGTGCTGACCCAGAGGCACTGAGTTTGGGGTCCTGGCTTGGGTGTGTGTGTGCTAAGCTCGGGGCACCTGTGACAGGATGCCTGCTGTAAGGACCACTGGTTTGGACCTGCAGCCCCTCCCTCCTGGGATCTGGCTGCCAGCCTTGCCAAATCTGATACGTCATCAGGGGTTCAACTGCCTTCTCAGTCACACCTAGAGTCCTAGGTCCCCCGTCCTTCTGGATAAATCTTACTACTTGCCTTCTCTGCCCTTAAAGCACATGATTTAGCCAGGCTGACAGGTGCAAAAAATGTTAACTTGTACTGCCTTGGTGCTGAGCAGTCAGTTTTTAGTCTCGGCCCTTCAGAGCCTCTGAACCTATCCTGACGTCCTTCATTCTTAACAAGCGATCATCCTTCTCAGCTTTTCAGAGAACTTTAAAAAAATTTCTAACATAACATCACAGTGTGCTCACTATATAGTCACTTGGATATATACTCTTCTTCCCTATTAAAAATTCTCATTTGAGTTAATCTACTTTAGATTTTAATAAAGGAATGTTTTTGTCCTTGAATTACATACAGTGTTTGCAAGTGGGAAGTTGATGAATGAATGCTGAATTAAATGAAATAAACTTTGATCTAAGTCCTACTAACCTATGGTTCAATGTGAATTCATTCATTAGCTTCTTTTAAACCCCCAAGCCATCAAATGTTATTTATCCTAAAAATATCACATGCAAAAAGTTGCAGAGGTATGCCTGTCATCGCTGCTTTCTGTTGTTTACCTGTTGACATGAACTGTGCATCATGCCTGCGTAGGTTCTGAAGGTCACATTGGCTGGATTCACCAATGTCTTCAGCTTCTCAGCAGTGAGAGAACCAAACATCAGGGGGACTAGAGGATCCAGGTCCCCGTGGCACTGAAGAATAGAAATGTCTCTGTTCACGCCACCAATAGGGCCCTGCAGACAACACGACAGAGCTGTGTTATTCACTCAAAGGGGTGGCGCGCTGTGTCAGGCGCGTACAACCAGACAGGCACGTATCATACGGCATGTTCTTACATCACAGGTGACATCTGGCCACAGAAATGAGACTCCCTCCATCCCTGTGCCCCCGACCTCTTCATTTAAAGGACATAGGATCACCGTGCTTGTATTAAATGTTCTTCTAATGAATCAGTTCCTCAAAGCACATTGTATCCTAGTCATATGTCCAGTGTCTGGACTCAGTATGTTTTAGCTGAATCATGTTCTTCTCAGCTCTTACTTGATTTAAATAAGAAGATTAATAAACAACACTATGTGCAAGATATCAAAGAGTTACTATATAGTGACAAGGAAAAAAGAAAATGCTACATTTAAAGATGAATTTGAAAATGTCCTTATCCTTTGTGTGTATTATGTACTGCTTTACATACTGAGTACTTAAAAACTACATTTCTCTGGCAAAATTCTGCTATTAAGCAGTGAGCATACTGAGCATTCCAAAAACATTATTTCTATGTATTAAAAATAGCCCTAATTTTTGATATAAATCTTACAGTGTACCTAAGACATCAAATATAGAATTCATGACAGCAGGAACTTCTTTCTTTCTTGTTTTAAGGACTCACTCGTTTCTTCCATTTTCTGCAATCCACAGTAAAGGCAGTGTAGTGTGCAGATAAAAGTCTAAATAAATACACCACAAAGTAAACAGATACTTTCTGTACTTCCAGCTCAATTTGTTGTAAACAAAACCACCCTGAAAATTTAAGTATATTACTACTACTAATAAGCTAATCTGGGGCTGTTCTCAACAATATCTGCCATCTCGGAGCTCAACGATGCCCTGCTACACGCATGCGTCAGGCACCTGTGGAAACGAAGCCCGCAGTGGCAGCCAGCAGCTGAGAGCGGTGACCCCGGCCAGCTTCTGCTGTGTGGTCAGAGCCGTGTACAGAGATAAAGCTCCTCCCTGGAGAGACAACAGGCAGAGTCAGTGGGGCGGATCTGCTGCCAAGAGCGGTGGGAGTGATTCTTGTTATCAATACCATTTGTTAGGAAAAAAGTCACACTGGATGGCTGACATGTGAAATTAGGCAAACTGGTAGAAACACACACACCCCCCAGCAGCACGTCTTCCAGGACTTGACTCTCCACCTTGAAGACAGTCATGAGGCCCCAGTGACGCCCCAACCAGCCAAGATGCAGTTTGAACAGCAGAGTTCATGGCCGCCCTGACAATGCTTGAGGGGTAGTCCAAATTTATAGTCACTATCCTCTCTGCAAAGTCTTGGGTAGAAAATCAAATCTGGTCTTAAACTGGTATTACTTTCCAAAACAAGAATTCAGGATGATAAGGACTGTCTGGGGGGACACCTCGGGAGCACTGGCCGGGAGCTCACAACCCTTCCGCCCAGGCCTGGAGCCTGTATTCACTCTGGCCCACAGCTTCTAGGGCCACACAAGAATGTGAGAGCCTTTCTCATCTGAGAAATTCAGTGACTGTCATGCTCTATGTGGCTGGAACTGTAACATGTAAGCTCAAGAATGGGAAAAGCGAGAGGAAGCAGAGGCCAACCACAGACGGCGAGGCAAGTGAGGCTGACGGGCAGAGAGGCAGATGCCGGGGGAGAGCTACCTGAGTCTGAGCTGCCTCTGAGATCCTGGCTTCATTCTCATCGCTGGCTTCTGGGATGTGACCCCAGACTCGTAACTTACTCTTTCTTGCCTAAGGTGTTAGGATTTAGTTTCTGCCTGCTCTAATCAACGAATCTCCTTGACGACAGACTCCTGTCTGAACCAAGCGTTCCTATAACCACATTTATGTCACAGTGTGTGCACTAAAATGTACATTACCTGTGACTTCCAACAAATAACACATCACCGGTGTGTCTTTTTACTGTATCATCAACAACCTATGTTTCCATTGAATTCTAACTTCTAAATGATTCTATAATTCCGACACTGCCCTAATTCAGGTCGTCTGGATGCTAAACTGTTGCCTTGGAGGATTTACAGATTGGCAGTGAAGGCAGTTTGGTGGGTGGGGGGGTGACATGGCAAACAGGTGATGAGCTGAAACTAAGATGTAAATGTCAGTATGTCGTAACTGTAGAAAAAGTACCGCAGGTGGGAGAAGTACAGGAAGAGAAGAAAGATGCCAAAAGTAAACATCATACACTTTTATTGAGAACGTGTCCTGCATGACAAGAAAAAAGAGGACAGAATGACATCACCAAGACTGACTTGGCTCCCCTCACCAGAACCATCCACTCCAGAATGGGAACCACAGAGGGATCCTCGAACACAGGGTGTGGCTGAAGCACCCCCGACCTTGGGACCAGCACAGACACAGGGATGGTCAGCAAGTGGCTGGCACAGCCCCCCAACTGGGGTCCCCTTTGTTGGGGCCCCTACTCTGATCCCACCCGACTGGGATTCCAGGGGGTCCCTGGGGCTTGATCGCTGGGAATTTGTGAGAAAAAGAAGGAAGGGATTTTTCTCTTCTTTGACCTTATTTCCCATCAGTCATCTCCTCCTGGGACAGGGCCTCATACCTGTGTTTCAGCAGTTTTATCTAGGGGGCACACACTGTTAACGTGTGCGCTGTGGTTACTCAAGAAAAACACATTCCAGGCTCCAACTGATTTCCTTAAATAAACTGACTTTCAAGTCATAATCTTTAGAGTGAAGCCTATCACTGACAGAGAAAACTAGAAAAGGAGAACCTACCAGTCCAATCAAACTTAATTCAGCATTAAAGGTAAGGAGTACATCATGTTCTGTAACATCTTCTAAAAACAGGACTCCCATGAAAAAGGATCGAGACTTCCAAACAAATACACCAATGACACACCACCCAAACTTTTATCTTACCTGAGAAAATCCTCCCAAAATAATTCTGTTAGAAGGAATGCCATTCTTCACCTCTTGATCTATCAAAGCTTTTACTAAAAATAACATAAAAAATTAAATCACCAATACTTTCAAAGATAAGTCCACTGATGTACTTTTCCATTATTAATTTTTTCCTATTTAAATTGTATCAGTGTATTAAAGGTCAAAACAAGTGAACAACTTGAAGCACTCTCTTAAAATACAAAATTAGAATGTATTTTCAAGAACTCAATTGTAGGCACTGCTTAAACTGTTCAATTATTTGTTACGTGATTTGTAAAGCAGTTTTTTCTCTCATCATTGTAGAGGGATATGAATATTCCTTTATCCACAGTCCATTCTGCTCACATACATTCTATAGTTCTTTCTCTCCAATGAACCCCAGGTATTTGTACCTAAAAGCTGTTATTTTAAAATCGTAGATAGTTAAGTACTTTATGTGGGTCGTGATTTACAGTGCTTGAATAATTTGCCTTATTATTTAAAAACCCCAAACACAGTATTAATTTTCCCTACAGCCAGTAAGTAATGTGGGGGAGCGGGGAAACATGAATTCTCTACAAAATACTGCAACACATATCACTAACTATATTACTTGTTAACTCCCTATAATTCCATTTTTCTTTATAATACTATGAGAATAACTGTACCTTTTTACAAATTCACCTCCTTTCACTTTCGATATATATGTAAGAGTTTCACCTTTTTAAGATGAAAATCTCCAAATTTAACTGGCCACAAGTATGAGATATTCTGTGACTTTCTCTGTTTGCCTACATCAATGAAAGCAAAATGATATATCTGACAGCATTCAAGTTTGATAAAACGCCATTCCTCCCCATCCACCTCATCTTCATGGACCATAATTAACAGTCCAACAAAGTAAGAGTGATCAGAAAAGAGTGGCATAGTGCCACCACCTGAGTTTAGACAGCTGCATAGTTTTCATCAACAGCAATACAACAACCGAATCCACTATAAAACTTTCCTTACTTACCATTTTCTGCTGCCTGTTTAATTCCAGTTTCATCCTCCAGTGAATCTGGCGAAAGCCCAATAATGTCAAACCTGGAAAAGAAAGCAAAGTCCTAAAAGAATTGTTTGATTCCAAGAATATCTACCTTTGATAACTACCTTTGATGGTAACTTCAGAGAAAAAAGCCTAACCAGAAATATTCTCTAGAACATTAAATTAACACTAAACTGTTTCTGGGCTTCCCAGATAGCTCAGATGGTAAAGAATCCACTTGCCAGTGCAGGAGACACAGGAGACGTGGGTTTGATCCCTGGATTAGGAAGATCCCCTGAAGAAGGGCATGGCACCCTACTCTAGGCAATTCTTGCCTGGAGAATTCCAAGGACAGCGGAGCCTGGTGGGCTACAGTCCATGGAGTCACAAAGAGTCAGATACAACTTAATGACTAAATAACAACTGTCTCTGCAGGCCAAAGAGTCAACTTAAATGTGTGAATCTGACATCCTGTGAGTTCCTTTTGCACTAAGTAGATGCAGGTGCTATTAGAAAGTCACTGTCACATAATTTAAAGTTAGAAACACCTGCAGAATGACCCAGTCTAACCTGACACCTGGGGAGGAATCTTCAGCCCTTGAGACACCCGAATAGATGCCATCTCCTCACTTCCCTCCTAGTCATCCTAAGTCCACTGGCTGGAGAGCCCTGCACCAGCGCGGCACCTCGTGCGCAAGGCCTGCATCTGCTGCACAAGGCCCTCGGGCCGCCTCCACCAGTCTGGAGAGCCTGTCACCACTCGACCCTGAATCTGGGTCTGCCCCGCTATCCACCACGTGCTCAGACTATGGTCAGGAGCAACGTGAGGTGGAAGTCTTGGTGCCAGACAGGGATTCTGTCAGAGAGGGAAGACAGAAGACGGTGGGCAGGAACCTGTGAGAGTCGCCAAGGAGTCTCCCATAGACACAGATGAACGTTCAGGTGGGTTAGAGGGGGTGGGGACAAGCAGAGGATAAGGTGGCAACACACCAGATTCCCCACGATGTCTTGACAGGAGTGTGGAGACAGGGGAGCACACAAGCAGAAACAAGTATGCCTGCTGGTTAGGTCTGGGCTAAGCGCCCTCCGAGATGGGGCAGCTCCAGATGGCAGAGCCCAGGGGAGATGTGGGTGCCTGAGGCTGAGAGAGGAAAAGGTCAGTGGGAAAAGAAGAGTCCTGGAAGCAACAGCCACCCAAGGCTG
This sequence comes from Neotragus pygmaeus, assembly GCA_006410875.1. NCBI lineage: Eukaryota > Metazoa > Chordata > Mammalia > Artiodactyla > Bovidae > Neotragus > Neotragus pygmaeus. Next base: position 1,258,769 of record SJYV01055318.1, on the reverse strand, counting down.
TGAACGGGCCACGGACATCGGATCCCTCAGTCACCAGAAAGGAAGACGTCGGCAGGAGCTGGAGGAAACAGGAAAACAGGACCCGGGGGTCGGAGGCATCATTTCTGAGCAGAACCGAGGGCAGGGCTCTCAGAGCAGCAGGAAGAACGCGTGGCCCGGACACAGCTCAGAGAACAAAAGAGCGACTGTGAAGCACACGGGGAACGCCTGGCACCCTGAAGACCCCCAGAGGGCTCATCAGGAAGTGGTTTCCCCACACACCCGCCAGCTTGCCAAGAAGCCGAGGCGGGAGGAGGACGCCCTGTCTGGTCACGGCAGCGAGCAAAGGTGTGTCAAGTGCTGAGACTCTGTGGCATTTCTACCCACCCACTCCCTCCTCTTCCTTTACCTGCTGTCGCAGCTCCTTAAGTTTACCCCTGAATCTAAATCATGAGAACCAAGACAGTGAAATAAAGGTTACATTTCACTTTAGAACTTTGCAACTTNGCACTAAGTAGATGCAGGTGCTATTAGAAAGTCACTGTCACATAATTTAAAGTTAGAAACACCTGCAGAATGACCCAGTCTAACCTGACACCTGGGGAGGAATCTTCAGCCCTTGAGACACCCGAATAGATGCCATCTCCTCACTTCCCTCCTAGTCATCCTAAGTCCACTGGCTGGAGAGCCCTGCACCAGCGCGGCACCTCGTGCGCAAGGCCTGCATCTGCTGCACAAGGCCCTCGGGCCGCCTCCACCAGTCTGGAGAGCCTGTCACCACTCGACCCTGAATCTGGGTCTGCCCCGCTATCCACCACGTGCTCAGACTATGGTCAGGAGCAACGTGAGGTGGAAGTCTTGGTGCCAGACAGGGATTCTGTCAGAGAGGGAAGACAGAAGACGGTGGGCAGGAACCTGTGAGAGTCGCCAAGGAGTCTCCCATAGACACAGATGAACGTTCAGGTGGGTTAGAGGGGGTGGGGACAAGCAGAGGATAAGGTGGCAACACACCAGATTCCCCACGATGTCTTGACAGGAGTGTGGAGACAGGGGAGCACACAAGCAGAAACAAGTATGCCTGCTGGTTAGGTCTGGGCTAAGCGCCCTCCGAGATGGGGCAGCTCCAGATGGCAGAGCCCAGGGGAGATGTGGGTGCCTGAGGCTGAGAGAGGAAAAGGTCAGTGGGAAAAGAAGAGTCCTGGAAGCAACAGCCACCCAAGGCTGTGAACGGGCCACGGACATCGGATCCCTCAGTCACCAGAAAGGAAGACGTCGGCAGGAGCTGGAGGAAACAGGAAAACAGGACCCGGGGGTCGGAGGCATCATTTCTGAGCAGAACCGAGGGCAGGGCTCTCAGAGCAGCAGGAAGAACGCGTGGCCCGGACACAGCTCAGAGAACAAAAGAGCGACTGTGAAGCACACGGGGAACGCCTGGCACCCTGAAGACCCCCAGAGGGCTCATCAGGAAGTGGTTTCCCCACACACCCGCCAGCTTGCCAAGAAGCCGAGGCGGGAGGAGGACGCCCTGTCTGGTCACGGCAGCGAGCAAAGGTGTGTCAAGTGCTGAGACTCTGTGGCATTTCTACCCACCCACTCCCTCCTCTTCCTTTACCTGCTGTCGCAGCTCCTTAAGTTTACCCCTGAATCTAAATCATGAGAACCAAGACAGTGAAATAAAGGTTACATTTCACTTTAGAACTTTGCAACTTAAAGACAGTTTATTAAACATTGATGTATGCAAAAGCAATTCTGATTTAAAAAAAAAAAAAAAACTTCCAAAAAAAAAAACCCCTAAGTAAAAAGTTCTTAGTAAATTAGTGAAGTCTTACTTACCATGATGGCATGGCCATGTTCATATTTAATGTTACAGGCATAACCGGCCTACATGGGGAAGAAAAAAGAAAAACAAGAATAATACACCAAAGCACAGAACCTAGTCAACACCATCTGTTGCAGATAATTACTTGAGGCTCACACAACATCGAGTGTGCAATTTTAAACAGATGATCTGCTTAGCGGCACGCACACCTGTACAACTCTGTGCTCCACACTCTCCAAATGGTTCTTGAGACAAGAGCGGCCACTGGGATGGACTAAAGTTGGCAAACAAATATCTTTCTTTACCAACACCTTTACTTAATACTTTCAGACCAGACGTGAGAAAGAAACAGTGGCCAACATGGCTGGAAATGTCTAAGACTGGCTAAGGGGGAGCAAGGGATGCAAGCAATTTACTGCACAGAAAAGGTGACGTCGATTCCCATAGGCTCAAATGACATGTGTGCTGATTTTCTAGTTCTTACCTGCTTACAAGACCTCTAAATAAATAAGGATAACATAAGCTTTGCCTTATACCCAACTCAGTTCTGTGCTGACAGTGTTGGACCACCCGCCTGCAGCCAGGTACCAAAGAAGAGAACAGACACATTCTAATTGCATCTCACGACCATCCTTCTTACTTGAGAAACAAGTCCACCTTAGATGTCACAAAATCTTAGCAAAATTTCCCTGAGGACATAAACTTGCTTCCCTAGGTTCAAAGATAGGTTTATACCAAATTCAATCTGGGGGCCAATAACAATAGAGCAGAAATTCCAAAAGCATCAAGAATCCTGTCTCAGGCCTGAGTCATTAAGAAGCACACAGCAACTCTGGCCACATTATGCAGCTGTCGCTGACAACGGTTAAGATGAAGCCTGTACTACAGGATAAGAAGAGGAGGGAAACTTTTCTTACCTAGTCTCAGATATTCTTCCTCTTTCGTATTTATCCACTCTGCTGCTCTGACCACTTCCGAGGCTGAACTACTGACCCGTCAGCACTTGTCTCATCCCACTGGCTTCTCCACGGATACCATTCCTCAGCACCCTCTGATCTAAGACCTGCTCATCTCAGGGAGTTTCTGAATTTGCTCAAAACTTACTAGTATCTTTTGGACACCTACAAATATTTTCAGGATTCAAAGCCAAATCTTACAGACTCCAAAGTATGTGTTCTCTCCGTGCTGCATCATACTGTCTCTAGTTGACAGAATTTGAAAGGGGTTTCAAGGTAGTCACAAACCTGACAGGTAAATCCCCTTTAGAGATAGCTCATGGATATCCTCAGAGCTTAACAGGTATCTATGTATCTACAGGAATTTTCCTGCCTGTGAGTTCAATCAATCTCCAAGAGAACATTATTTTAAATTTCTCAGTTAAAAAAAAAAGGAAGAAAAATTCAAAGTAACCAGGTCACATTTATGTTTTAAAGAACTTACTAATCTTTAGTTTGAAGCTGAACATATACAAATGTTTTTCTGGAAAAGTAAAGCTATCATGATGCTTCTTCTCTGGACTCCAAAACGCAAGCCTGAAAACTGGAAACACTTACGCATGCGGGCAGATGTATTTGATGTGGGCGCTTCTGATCCCGGCAAAGGCTTCTGCCCATCCATGCCTGGTGGAGAAGTAACGCCATTAGATACTGTTTTACAGTCCCGTAAGTTAGTAACAGAATAAATAGTTACTTACATTTGTAAGGATAAATTTTCACCCCTTAAAAAATCATTGCCAACCTAGAAATAACCCAAAGCTTGTGATTTCAGCTTTACCATGAGAAGCTCTCTAATGGTTCCTAGAGAGCAGTGTTTTCTCTTTCATATGCTTCACTGGGCTTTCAAATCTACAGAGTGTACTTTTTAAAACTCTATAATCTCCCAACCACGCGCCTAACAAAATAGCCAAGATAGATGATATAATTAATTTTATACAAAGAAAAAACCCTCAGAGGGGTAAAGCAACTGTCTGCTCTCTCTCTTTGGCTACTACACCATCAAAGTAAAACAACTTTAACATTTGCTCCTTGTGCAAATGTGGACATATGTATGTTCAAAATGGAGTAAGAGAAAAACTAGAAAAATATAAACGTCATCAAAATCCTTCCAGCCAGAAATAAAGTTAATCTTTTAACATATTTTTTTCTAAGATCTGCATGCTATCACTGGAGAGGTAAACACAGATTTAACAAGAATGGGATCGCACTACAAACACACAGCTCCCTACTTGCTTACACTTGACATCACACCTGGTACTTTCTACATGTTACCTCGGTGTGCACAATTGCTTAGATTGTGTCCAGCTCTTTGTGACCCTGTGGACTGTGGCCTGCCAGGCTCCTCTGTCCATGGGATTCTTCAGGCAAGAATACTGGAGTGGGTTGCCATGCCCTCCTCCAGGGGAACTTCCCGACACAGGGATCAAATCCACATCTCCTGTGGCTCCTGCATTACAGGTGGACTCTTCACCACTGAGCCACCAGGGAAGCCCCATTACCTCTACTAAAGGGTAAAATAAAAGTAACTTAAGCCTTTTTTGAAATAAATGTTAACTGCTTTTCTGTTAACTTCTTCTCTATTTTAATCTACCTTCCCCTAAAGGGTTAAGGACACAGAAACCTCACTGAAAAGGCAAACACAGAGAGGGCTAAAACAATACTGTAGATTGCCAGTGAATACACACAGAATGAAGGAATGTTTTAGAAGATCACTATTTGGCAACCATCACAATAACAGATGCAGACAGCAATCATTAACGGATGCTAAATCCAGAGGTGAAAAATGGATGAGAAACAGACATTTTTATGAAATCAAAGCATCTCCCCACCAAATACTTTTTAAGTGCAATTATACTTACTAATTTTATTCTGGAGACACTTGGTAGACACTGTCTTAACCAGGTAGTGAAACGTAAAATCATCGTCAGAAACACAAAAATCAACCCAGTGTGGGCCCGGGACCCGCATGGCACCCTCTGTGGTGTCCCTACCAAAAGCGAGAAGTCACATAAACCAGACTGAGGGCCACCCCACCCAGGAACTGGTTCGTCGGAGAGAAGGGTCCAGGTCACCAAAGGTAAGAAGATAGATCGATCCAGACTGAAGGAGCCTCAGGAGACGTGACAGCTCAGCCTGACCAGCTCACTTGTGATCTGGACCCACAGAGGACACTGCTGGTCAGAGCAGAGGGATGTGACTGTGGACAGTGGATTTGACAGGAGCTTTGGGTCAACGCGAATGGCTTGACTGATGGGTATGCTGTGGCCACAGGGCTGTGCCTTCTGCTTACAAAACACACTGCAGCTTTGTGGGGTCATGAGGCAACAGGCCTGCAACTTTATTCTTGAATGTGTGAGAAATGTTAACTCGGTAATCCGAGTGAAGGGCAAAAGGACCTCTAAATACTACTTCTGTAACTTTCATGTAACTGTAAAGTTACTTTAATAGAAGCAGCTAAAATGTTACACAATGATGGAACGCAACCTGTTAAGTGATTCTGAGTCCACATGACAGAAGTGAGGAGGGTCAAGCCAAAAACACCAGGGCAGTGGCAGTTAGAGAACCACGTCACNAAAGTTACTTTAATAGAAGCAGCTAAAATGTTACACAATGATGGAACGCAACCTGTTAAGTGATTCTGAGTCCACATGACAGAAGTGAGGAGGGTCAAGCCAAAAACACCAGGGCAGTGGCAGTTAGAGAACCACGTCACACTAACAGCTGCCTCCAGCGAGACTCACCCACGCAAAAAGCCCTGGGTGAAAGTCCGTTGTACGATTTGCATCGTCTAAAAGCACCTCCTCACGACTTGCGCTTACCACACAGGGAAAACACGGCGGCAGAGAAGCCCCAAACGAAGAGATCACCTTCACGGAGTGACCCGGGGCGGCATCAGTAACGGGACAGCGGACCCCATCTGGCTCCCAGCGTGAGGCAATGAATGGGGCTGAACCTCCATGTGAGGAAGTGCCACACAAACCTAAACGAGAGACCAGTCCCATCCGTGCAGAAAGGTAAACATCCTGAACACCAGAGAGGAGCAGAGGGACTGTCCCAGATTAAGAGAGTCTCAAACGCTGCAGCTGCTCAGGGCAGCGCGGCAGGGACTGAAGGGCAAGTGGAGAGGATTACTACAAAGGACATTACTGGGGCAGATGCCAAGGTCTGTTAGGTAACAGGGTAGACCGATAAGAACATTAAAGAAGTGCTACACTTTCTGAAGCAGACGCTGTTCTGTGGGTTATACAGGAGACTGTTCGTGCTTAGGAGGTAAGTGCTAAAGTTGGGAAGTAAAGAATCATGGTACTGCAACTTTTCCAAGTTTAGGCAAACACAGTAACATGTTAGATAGAGCTCAGTGAATCTGAGTAGAGGCAATCAAGGAGTCTGTTTTATTCTAGCATAAACTCAGTCACTCGGTCGTGTCCAACTCTTTGCGACCCTATGGACTGGCGTCCACAAGGCTCCTCTGTCCATGGGATTATCCCCAGCAAGCGTACTAGAGTGGATAGCCATTTCTTCCTGCAGGGGATCTTTCCGACCAGGGATCGAACCAGTCTCCTCTCCTGGCAAGTGGCATCAGGAATCACTGACTCCTGACTGAGTTACCACTGAGTCACCTGGGAAGCCCCTTTATTCTTGCAACTCTTCTATACCTTTGAAAGTATTAAAAAAAAAAAAAAACAGTTTAAAAATACTCTCAAAAGTATTTATCTTTTGGGTTGTAGGATTTCAACTGATTTCATTCTCTTCTCAAATATATTTGAATCTGAATTTTTTTACAAGACAAATTTAACACTTCCATAATCATAACAAAAGCTATCTTTATTTTGGAAGGAAAACTGATCTCAGGCAATATAGTGTGGACTAACACACTTTATTATACAGGTTATGCAGAGGAACATGTAGTCAGATGTGTTTCTTGCAGAACTTTTCAGAGCTTTAAACATGCTAGTGGCCACACAGTAAAGCTTCAAAGGGAGAATGAGACATATCATATTCCCTTGACACTAAGATATAATCTAAGTGGCACCACTGAAAAAAATCTTTTTATTAAAAAAAAAATCACCATCACAATAAACACATATAAGATGAATACCAATCTCAGAAACATAAAAATGTGGGGAAAATGACATATGGGAATTGAGAAAATATGGAATTACACAGGGTCTCCCAATCTCATTTGGCCACCAAACACTTTTCATGAGGAATCTACAGGACATAGACTGCTAGATCCAAGTTAAGACAGCACACCTTGGCTGGCCCTGCAAAAAAGAACCTTAACCAAAAAAAAAAAAGCTGCACATTTTTATAGCAACAAACTGAATCGCTTAATCCTCTTCACCCTGCAAGTTAACCTGACAAAAGAACTTCAGTTCTCCAAAAGCTATCTTAAACACTGAATTACCATTTGTCAGATAGGCTGGTGCTTAATTTTCTCATGTGTTAATGGAACCAGTTAAATGTCAGCTTAATTTGGTGCCACCCCACCAAGCACTGTCAGAACTGAGACCTCTAAGTTTTGTCCTTCAGACTTCTAATTTTTTATATAAACTTCACTCTTAGTCAAGATGTCACAGCTGCTCTCAGCCTTTATAATCTCACAGTGGTCATTTTCGTCACCATCTCACTCTTAACTTCTTTCTAAAGTATCTGGCTACACTGGAGTCCACACAGAACCTTCCTCCAAATGAAGCTTTTTTCTCTTGGCCTGATTCTTCACGCCTCAAAGCTCTTTAATGGGAAAGTTGCAGGGGACCAAGATGCTCTCTGTCAGGTAATAAAACAGGGCTTCTCTAAAAACCTCTGGATTAGATAGATGGATAAATAGGAAAATAAGTCTGTCTTTTTCATAGGACTACCTGCTGACCATAAAGTCCTATAACCCTTCCCATAACTTCATGTAAGGCATGAACCTCCACTTGGGAGGCCTAAAAGGATACTAGGGATCAATCGCTTTTAAAACTTAATCTAATTCTAGCCCAGTGCCTCCTTGTAAAGACTCAATAGTGTCTTGGCTCCTTTATCAAAATTTATTTGTTTCACTTTCCCTCCAATTCTGTAATTTTGTAACAATTTTATAACAACAATTTGACTTACATTTCAAACAGATAATCTGTGGATTTAAATTTTAAAAAGCCCTCAGGACTTCTCTGGCAGTCCAGGGGTTAAGACTTGGAGCCCTTAATGCAGGGGGTCCAGGTTTGAGCCCTGTTCAGGGAATTAGATCCTCATGCAGCAAGGAAGATCTTGCACACTGCAACAAAGATCCTGGGTCGGCGCAACTAAGACCTGGCGTAGCTCCCCGGCTTCCCCACCAAAAAAGCTCTCAATACAGAGAAAAGCTGAGTGACAGATAAACCACAGGGCTAAAGCCATGTGTCTGATACGCCTCCAAACAAATCTTTAAACTGCATTCTCTGACCTTAAACTGATTTTTTAACAGAACATATAAGATTTCACTCAGAATACTCACATTGCTAGTATCTCACTAAACAAAATCCACCAGTTCTTTTCAAGCTGCCTTGAAATTTCACCTCCAGAAAGTTCTCAAGTGCAGGCTCTACAAACATACCTCCCAACTCTGGCATCCAGTACCCATGGCAACTCAAGGAGGAGTTTGCAGTTTTAATATGTTCCAGAAACAGGAGTTGACGCATGACAAATTAAGAGGATGGGGGAAACTGCAGGGGGTGGGGCTGGGAATCAGAAAAGAAAGGATTCTATCTCATGACCCAAGTGTAAGAAATATGACTAGCAGTCTTTTTTATACAATCCTAGAGTTCTTCAACAGTGAATTCTTGCTCGTATAGGGGTGCATGACCTCGTTCATCAGGGCACTAAAGATGGTACCTACCCTGTGTCTCCCAATCCATGAAGGAAGATCACCTACAAGAGAAGAGAGCAAAGACTGATTAACACCCCAAGAAACCACCAGAATGTCACAGCCCCAGGCTCTGGTTAAGCTGGATACCAGGAGTCACAGAACACTGCCTTCAGCAAGTTAATTATCTCCAAAGACCTCGCTGAAGCGGCAAAAATACTTAACTTCTCTCTTTGCAGCTCCTCAGATAAATTACGTGGGGTTTTAGCACTTCTTGAGGTTCCAGTTAGACATGCTTCTGGGCAAACGATCACATTCTACAGAACACAGTTGTCTCTTTCAGGTCAGACCGTGAGAGTCTCACCTACACGGTAGAATTTTTTCATCACAAAAAGGAGCTTCCCGGGGTAAAAGTTTGAGATTCTCACGCACAAGTTTCCTAAGGAGTGGCACCCCGGTTCGGAAACNGGTACACGGGGCCGGGGGCTTAGGATGGGGATGGGAGCTCGAGGGTGGGAAAACAGTCTCCCGCTCGCCTTGACCCCGCGCCCTAGGCACACACCCGGGCCAGGCTGCGTCTATCACCTCCGCCCGACCGCACCCGACCCACCGGACAGGCGTCCCGCCCCCTCCCCCGGCCCGCGGGCTGCCCGGCGCGCGCCCGCGCCCGCACTCACCGCGGCGGTGGCCTTCCGAGCGGCAGGCACGATGGCGGGCAGCGGAGCCGACATGTTATTGCCGCACATACACCGGCTCCAGCGGCCGCGCGTCGGAAGCGGAAGGCGGAGCGGGCGCCCGGCCGGGCCCAAGGGCTTGCGAGCGGCGAGTCGGGCCCGCCCACGGGCGCGCGCTCCGGCGCGTGCGCGCCCCCCGGCGCCGCGCCGCCCTCCGGCCCCGCGCGTCCCTGCAGCCCTCCGCGCAGCTGCCTGCGCGTCTCAATGTCCCACCGAGTGGCGCCCGGTTGGCTGCGGCCGAGGGCTGCCCGAGCTGACCTCCGCGCGCGGGCCGCGCATGCTCCATGCGGGCGGAGGGCCTGGCGGGCCGGGGCGCGCGGTCACTGCCGACCCCAGGCATCGGGTCTCTGCCCTGCGAAGGTGGGGACTTGGGGCAGCTTTGGCAGCGTTTCTCTTAGGGGCCGCTCCACTGTTTACTTCGGGGGTCCGCTCCCCTCCTCCTCGAAACTGCAGCTGGAGAGGGAAATGGTTGTCACCGGGTTTCCACGGTTCACCGGTGGGCGGATGTGGAGTTAATATTGATTTAGGCACCTGACCACAGGAGGGGGCCCAGTGCCTATCTGCTACCTGGTGAGGTCTGGGAGGAGCAGAGATGGGCACAATTAAAGTCAGAATGCCCTGATCTTCGGAAGGTTACGACTGACCACTGGTGAAAAGCCACAACTTGTGAGCTATGGTCCCGTTTTGTTTGGGAGCTCACTAAGCACTGTACCCTGGGACACAGCCTCTGAGCGCTGAGGAGCATCTCTGGAATGGGGGGCGTGGGCGAGGTCAGCATCTATACGATTTTGGTCCAAGTGTTGAAATGGTCAAGCAGCATTTCTGTAGGTTGCTGGTAGTCAGGAGAAAATACGGTTTTGGTGCTTTTCTGAAGGTGGGAAGATACCAGTTTGGGTTCATAAAAATTTTCACCTCGAAGTATCTACTATCTGAAGGCCTGTTCTTCGAGTTTTCTCCTGAAACACAGATGCCTCCTTTACTGCCTGAGCCACCAGGTAAGTCCCTGGATGCCTCATTCTTGATCTCCACCCTGAACTCCTTTCAGGGGGTATTGAAGGTCAGGGACTGTTGACTTTATTCTTGTAGAACCAGATGGCAAATAACATTGTCTTAATCTAGTGGAGAAATTTAAAGCCCATATTGTTGTCTAGATGCTAAGTCGGCCCCATGGACTGAGGCCTGCCAGGCAACTCTGTCCATGGGATTCTCCAGGCAAGAATACTGGAGTGGGTTGCCCGTTTTTTCCTCTAAGGAGGAGGTCTGGGTCTTCCTGACCCAGAGAGCAAAGTTGTGTGTCCTGCATTGCAGGCAGATTCTTTAACCAAGCCATCGAGGAAGCCCTAAAAGATATATGCAATCTGTCAAAAGAGTAACAACCAGCCCCAAATGGAACCAAGCCCTTTCTGCCAAGCCCGTATCATCACCAAACTGAAACGGACTACCTGAACTTGTGTTTCAGTCTCTGGCAAGATGTCAGAATCAGTCTGGAATTTCCTGGTGGGCATGAGGGTGTTAGAGAGCCTGATAGGATCCCTTCCATCTCCCCCCCAAAATGAGTTAATCTGCTCCGTGTTGATGAAAGAGGAGGGTGAAAAGGCTGGCTTAAAACTCAACATTCAAAATACTAATATGGCATCCAGTCCCATCACTCCATGGCAAATAGATGGAGAAACAACGGAAACAGTGGCAGACTTTATTTTGGGGACTCCAGAAATCACAGCAGATGGTAACTGCAGCCATGAAATTAAAAGACACTTGCTCCTTGGAAGAAAGCTATGACCAACCTAGATAGCATATTAAAAAGCCGAGACATTACTTTGCCGACAAAGGTCCGTCTAGTCAAAGCTATGGTTTTTCCAATAGTCATGTATGGATGTGAAAGCTGAGCGCTGAAGAACTGATGCTTTTGAACTGTGGTGTTGGAGAAGACTCTTGAAAGTCCCTTGAACTGCAAGGAGATCCAACCAGTCAATGGTAAAGGAAATCAATCCTAATATTCACTGGAAGGACTGATGGTGAAGCTGAAACTCCAATACTTTGGCCATCTGATGTGAAGGGCCAACTCATTGGAAAAAGACCCTGATGCTGGGCAAGACTAAAGGCAGAAGGGGACGACAGAGGATGAGATGATTGGATGAAGCACTGACCGGATGGACATGATTGTGAGCAACCTCTAGGAGTTGGTGATGGACAGAGAAGCCTGGCATGCTGTAGTCCATGGGGTCACAGAGTCGGACACGACTGAGCGACTGAACTGAACTCTTGTTCCCACTTTCTTTCTGCTTCTAAAAGTCCTCTGTCTGTGCAGCTCAAGCCTCCTTTCTACTTGCCATATGGGATGCTGCCCAATTCATGAATAGTTGCATAAAGCCATTAGTTTTTAGTTTACTCCGTTGAAGTTATGTGTGTGTTTTTTTAAACTGAACAACAATTGCTTTACAGTATTACATTGGTTTCTACCAAACATCAACATGAATCAACCATAGGTTTACCCATGTCCCCTCCCACTTGAACATCCCTCCCACCTTCCCCCCACATCCCAACCTTCTAGGTTGTTACGGAGCCCCAGTTTGAATTTTGTTTTTAACAGTCCTTAGGGAGTCCAGGGTAAGGAAGATAGTGAGCAAAGATCTTTAAAAAAAAAACAAAAAACTTCACATTACTCACATGATAGCCAGAATGCTGAAAGTTGAAGGTCTTATACATGTTTTTTTGGTTTGTTTTTTCAATCATTCTTGTCCTGAATCTGAGTGCTGAAAATTCTGTGGGCTCTCAAAACTCTTAAATTGATGCTGATTAAAAAAAAGGGGGGTGTGTGTGGCTTTTGGGATTTTCATTGAGAGGCTCATGAGTCTACAGACCAATCTGAGGAAATCTGACAACTGAAACTTCTAAGAACTGATAGATATTAACTTTGGTAATGTTGGATTTCTGTCAGTAATGTTTTATACTTTTCATCGTATAGACCTGAACAGCATGAAAGTTGCTCAGTCGTGTCCAACTCTTTGCAACCCCATTGACTATACAGTCCATGGAATTCTCCAGGCCAGAATACTGGAGTGGGCAGCCATTCCCTTCTCCAGGGGATCTTCCTAACCCAAGGATTGAACCCAGGTCTCCTGCATTGCAGGCGGATTCTTTATCAGCTGAGCCACAATGAAAGTACAAGAATACTGGAGTGTGTAGTCTATCCCTTCTCCAGGGGATCTTCCTGACCCAGGATTCGAACTGGGGTCTCCTGCATTGCAGACAGATTCTTTACCAACTGAGCTACCAAGGAAGCCCCATTGGCCTAATATTTCGTCAAATTTATCCCCCCAAAATCCATATTTAATGCTTTTTTAATTTTTAATGATCATCATGTGGGATCTTATTTCTCCCACCACGAATCAAACCCTTGCTCCCTGAAGTGGGAGCATGGAGTCTTAACCACCAGACTGCCAGGGAAGTCCCACTTCATTCTTTTATATGACTCAATGGTCACTATTAACCAGGGCTGGAGTCAGGATGAACTTAAATAGTTGCTGAGGTGTTTTCTTATTACAAGGTCTCCTTAATGTGATTTAAACAGGGGCTAGCACAACACCCCAAGCATGTGGGTGGTTAATAAACATTATCCTGCAATGATAATGATGATATAAAACTTCTATAGGCATAAAGATCAATGACTTATGACTTATTCACCACACACCCTTAATTTTACATTCTTAAAACATAGGTGAGACTCATCAAATTATTTTCACTTTTATATGCTTGGTCAACATGTTACTATGGGATAAATTGGAGTCTACAGCTAACCACAAACAATTATTACTTATACTATTATTAACCGATGTCCACCAATGACATTACATAACCTATACAATAGAAAGCGTCTACTTCCCAGAAGTGCAGCACGCTGTTTTATGTTTCCTGTATCTCATTTAGTCAATAGAAAATTTTTTTAATTTTTTATTTTTACTTTATTTTACAACACTGTATTGGTTTTGGCATACATTGACATGAATCCGCCATGGGTGTACATGAGCTCCCAAACATGAAAAAATATGGAACGCTTCATGAATTTGCGTGTCATCCTTGCACAGGGGCCATGCTAATCTTCTCTGTATCGTTCCAATTTTAGTATATGTGCTGCCAAAGCGAGCACCAATAGAAAATTTTTGATGATAAAAAACAATATTGGAAATGAACACTCACCCAGAAGCTCATTACTTAGTGAAAACTATGATTTTTCTAGATTTTTCTAGCTAAGGGGGAAATTTTCGCTTCTTTCTGGAGATTAGGACACATTTTGCAACATATTTTGCAATTTTCTTCCCAGAAGTATGAAATTTCTAACAGAAAGATGATGAAATGTATTGAACTGAGAAGCCTTAAGATCAGGAACTAGCTTTTATTTTTTCACTGTATTTCTTTCTATAGTTCTAAATAGAGTCCGGTTTTGTATCTTCACACTGTTTTACCGAACTCACTTATTTGTATTTCTTTTAATTTATTTTTCAATTGAAGGATAATTGCTTTACAGAATTTTGTTGTTTTCGCCACATATCAACATGAATCAGCTACAGGTATACATATGTCCACTCCCTCTTGAAAGTATTTGTGCTATTAGCTTTATAAAAGGCTTTTTTTAACTTTTCAAAAGTACTCATTTTTGGAAGATCTCCCTTACCTTCAAATAATCTGGAAACAAAATTTTGACTTCCTCCATGTATATTTTTGTAACAAGTTCAGTAGCTAGCTCAAATATTGCTCAAAGGAATGAATGCAACTTTTTCTGTATCTTTTTTTCTTTTTTGCCGACACATGCAACTTGTGGAATCTGAGTTCCCTGACCAAGGCTGGAACCCCAGGCCCAGCAGTGAAAACTCAGAATCTTAACCACTGAACTACCAGGGTCCCCTTTTGTTTTTTACACTTGATTTAAAATAGCTTCAAAAAGGTTTAGCTAAACATAGAAATAGCTGCCCTCCAAAATTTTATTTCCACCTTCACTACTTGTGATCACCAGTAGGAACAAACCCCCAGCAAGAGGGTGAAACAACAACAAAAAAACAGTACAGGAACGGGGCATGGTCTGTATCACACTCACTTAAGACAAAAATAAGGAAGCTGATATTTCTGAGTGAAAATAATGTACTCTGGGCTGCAGATATTCAACTTTATACTATTTTTAAAAAAAAATACTAGTTACGTGGTAAGAGGCAGTGTATGAATCCTGGCTGCTTACTATTAGAATTTGGTTAAGCTACCAGCCTTGCCAAGTCTGTCAAAGGTAATAACATCTCCCCAACAAGGGGTTGTTTATGAATCAAGCCAGGGTGGCTCCTTCATTAACAGCAAGTGAAGTCAGCATCTCTGACTTGGTCAGAGCACCACAAGTGTACTTGGGTGGGGTGCAGAGTTTGAGTCTTAAGCACAGGTTGGTACCAGCCAGCCATTGGTAATAGCTCGACTTTGGGTACTATTATATCTCAGGGTTGCCAACTGAAAGGGACTCACTATCTGCCTCTACAAGGATGAAGTCAGGAGCCACTGCAGCCCCTGTCTTTCAACACCCCCCTCACCTCAGAGTTCAGGCCTGAGATCAGGAGTGAGGCATCTGTGTTCTGGGAAAAACGGACAGAACAGGCCTTCACATATTCAGATATTTTCAGATTTTACAAGCCCAAATTCTTGACTTTCCTTGTGTCTAGAAAAGCAGTGGAATCATTAATGGGGACACCTGCTCCTCCTTACTAGCAGGAGCCTCTGCAAAATATGCTTGACTCCACTCATTTCAATTGCTCAGAAGTGTCCAACTTTGCACGCCAGGCTTCCCTGTCCGTAACCACCAACTGGAGCTTTGCTCAAACTCATGTCCATCCAGTCGGTGATGCCATCCAACCATCTCATCCTCTGTCGTCCCCTTCTCCTACCTTCAAGCTTTCTCAGCATCAGGGTCTTTTCCAATGACTCCTGACTCCACTAAAATAACATATAAGCCGACCTCCCCCCCTACCTCTTCGGAACTGTTTCTCAGAGCTGAGTAGCTGTCTTCTAGGCTATAGCTCTCATTTCCCCCCAAATAACTCACAGCTCTGTGTTGTGCAATTTTTCAGTTGACAGGGCGTATAATCAGCCCAGCTCCCAGCTCCAAACCGGAACTTCAGCTCCGAGTATGCTATTCTGGGCTCCACGTGGCGCTCGGAGAAGACCTTGCCTCTCCAAGCCCCAGACTGTGAGACAGCTCAGCAGTGACACCAAGTCCTACAATGCGCAGCGTTTCAACAGGTGTTTGTGCGGCGAAAGAAAACGCAGCACATTCCAAGCCAAGAACAAGGCACGATCTCTCAAAATACGGTCTCATCCCCAGTGAACTAAACACAAAGCCAGCTCAGGTCGAAGACAGCCTACCCTACCCGCCGCCGCCTGAATGGAGACCGACTCCTGGCGTGCCCCGAGGCCGGCGGCGCTGCGCTCCTGCTGCACGACGGGGGCGGGGCCGCGGCCGTAAAGCAGCGCCCGAGATCACGTGGGATTGGGTGCCAGGCGCCCTTGCGGCGTCTCATGCTAGAGGGACATGGCTGGCCCCGTGCGGGGCGCAGCAGGGCCTTGGGCCCTGGACCTGCTTCGGGCCCTGCCTCGTGTGAGCCTGGCTAACCTGAGGCCGAACCCGGGCTCCAGGAAACCGGTAAGGCTGGGGATGGCGCGGGAGTCCTGGGGTCGCGGGTGTAGAGGCGCTGCGGCAAGGAGGGGCCTGTGAGCCCCTGCTCTTGAGTGATGCGAGAAGCCTGCCCCGGTAGTCCCAGCTCTCAGGTTCGGGTCTAGAGGAGTAATCGGGTTAACCTGGGCGGGGAGCGAGGTCGCAGGAAGTGCAGATGGTTGTCTCATTCAATATTGGGTTAGCATGAAGTGCTTTTCCATTATGCCTTTATCTTCAGGGGAAAGATATTTTACGTTCTGCAAGTAACAGAACACAGCTAGAAAAGCTGTTACGGGCATACTGTCACCTTAAAAATCAACTCGTTGCTTTCGCGAAGTAAGAAAAAAATTTTCTTTATAATTTGGTGTCTTGACCTCAGAGCAGTTCGAATAGTGCCTGGCACATAGTGGGTTTGGCCCGTTGCTGGCTGGAAAGATGAATGAGGGCCTTACCAACTGACAGCGCAGAGGTGAAATATACTTTAAAAAGTGCATCTGCAGCTCATAAAACATTCTTCTCTCCTTCCAGGAAAGACGACGAAGAGGTCAGAGAAGAGGTAGGAAGTGTGGCAGGGGCCACAAAGGAGAACGGCAGAGAGGAACCCGGCCCCGGCTGGGCTTTGAAGGAGGCCAGACTCCATTTTACCTTCGAATCCCAAAATACGGTTTTAATGAAGGACACAGGTAAGTTTGCTTTCTTTGTGGTTTAATTTTTTTGCTTTTCTTTGCTTCTTAGTGTAAAAACTTGTGATTCTGAAAATCACCAAATGATAGCTGGTGAAATTTAAATCCACTTCCTTAAAGCAAACTTTTGCTACCCTTCCTTTGAACCATTTTTGGTAATGAAGTTTAGCCTGACTTATTAGAGGAAAAAAGCCAGAGGTTACACCCAAACCTGCAGAATGGAGGTAGTGGTACATGCTCTGGAGGTTTAGAATGATTTTATGTTTAAAACTCTGGCCCACTCTCGTTACCCAGTAAATGTTAACCGCTCTTACTTTGAGATCCATTAATGCATAATTCAGATAGTATGTTAAATTTTTCATATATTTATTTGTATAAATGAGCAAAGTAAATATAGGAGTTTTATTTTAAACCAACTAAATTGATGCAGGAAAGCACAGGACAGAGCTCTGCGTTTATCTGGAGGTCTTACAAGAAGATAAGTCTGGCTGAGTTTGCCATCTGTTGCTGCTCTTTTTGTAGCTTCAGACGCCAGTATCAGCCTTTGAGTCTCAATAGGCTGCAGTACCTGATTGACCTGGGCCGTGTTGATCCCACACAACCTATTGACTTAACCCAGCTGGTCAACGGGCGAGGTGTTACCATCCAGCCATCTAAAAGGGACTATGGAGTCCAGCTGGTAGAGGAGGTAAGTCTGAATTAAATTTTTTTGGGAAGTTTCGTAGATGACTGTTTCTGATTTCCATATAATCAACACTGTGCCTCCTTTATTTTTATTTCTTTCGAGTTGTAACCATTATGTAGTGGTTGATTGTGTTATATTCAGTTGTGGTTTTAGAAAGCTACTGTTCCCTTGTCCTGGGGTGTTCTTCCTGTGTATCCATTCAGCTTACTCCCTCACTCTTTTTGGTTCTCTGTTCAGATGTCATCCTAGTAGGAGGATCTTTTTTTTTTTTTTTTTTATCACTTGTTTTGTTTTTTTTCCTGGATTTAAGATTTTATTTATTTTTTTTAAATTTTATTATTATTATTTTTTACTTTATTTTACTTTACAATACTCTATTGGCTTTGCCGTACATCGACATGAGTCCACCACAAGTGTACACAAGCTCCCAATCCTGAATCCCCCTCCCANATCACTTGTTTTGTTTTTTTTCCTGGATTTAAGATTTTATTTATTTTTTTTAAATTTTATTATTATTATTTTTTACTTTATTTTACTTTACAATACTCTATTGGCTTTGCCGTACATCGACATGAATCCACCACAAGTGTACACAAGCTCCCAATCCTGAATCCCCCTCCCACCTCCCACCCCACAACCTCTCTCTGGATCATCCCCGTGCACCAGCCCCAAGTACCCTGCATCCTGCATCGAACATAGACCGGTGCCAAGAGGATCTTTTTAACTTTTTTTTTTTTCCTTCCAAATTATTTGAGGCTTAAATTATTTTTATTATGGAGATGTTGTTTATAAAGGAACAGTCGTATCTGACGGTCTGCCTTACTGTGCCCAAAAGGGTTTTTCTTTGAATATATGAACACCTGATATTTATTACCAAGCAGTGCAGGCATTTTTCATTGTCTTCCTCACTGTAGTGTCAGTTTTTTTGAGTGCAGGTGCTTTGACTCATTGCTGTATTTTCAACATTGGAAATACTGGCTTGTGATAATCACTCAGTATTTATGGAAGAAAGGGATGAATTAAATCCAGTTCTGATTGTAGGGAAGAGGTTTTCTATTTAGAGAAGTTGGCCAGGAGTTTTATAGGCAAATGAACCTATACATTGCTAATCAACTAACAACCCCCCCCACCCCCTTTTTCTTCTGTCAATAATACAGTTGATCACTGTATGAGTGACTAACTTAGTGTCCACTAGAGGGAAGCATAGTTTATGGGAAAACCTTTCAGATCTTTGAAAAAGTAAACTTGTCGATAAAAGTTTTCCAAATAAATGATTTGAAGAGAGAATACCAAATACAGGATTAAGCCTCAGTATTCTACTTTAGGCATATCAAGGAACATGGTTATAAAGTAACATACAGAAAAACCCATGACCTCATGAGACCTTAAACTGCACATCCCAACAGCTTTGGACATATGTCTATTAAACTAGCAGAAATCATTCGGAAATCTATTAGTTGAGTATGTACAGTTATTCATCATTTACAGCTTTGTAAACCAGTTGTCCTTTTCTGGATTTCAGATTTGCAGTCAATATTGGGTAATAAGATAGTTTTGATCTTTTCAGCATA
The DNA here is from genome assembly GCA_006410875.1 of Neotragus pygmaeus. Taxonomy (NCBI): domain Eukaryota; kingdom Metazoa; phylum Chordata; class Mammalia; order Artiodactyla; family Bovidae; genus Neotragus; species Neotragus pygmaeus. The sequence continues at coordinate 1,239,794 of SJYV01055318.1, read as the reverse complement.
AAATCACCAATTTAGGAACATGTGTCCTAAGGTAAAACAAGATAAAAGAAACTTAATTGATATAAAGAAATACTAAATAGGCTTCTTACAGCACTGAAAATGCTAGAACTAACACTAGTGCCCAGAGACAGGGAAATGGTTAAGCAGTCTATGAATAGTAATGAGAAATGTCACGTAACCCGGCAAGACCTTGTTTTATTGAGTCAAAGGTCCCATTGATTGTAAAAATCCCTATCAGTATCAGAGAAGGGAGAAATATGTCTTAAAATCGATGGAATATTTTGAAACTGGGAACCACCTTGTTTCAACCACAGGAAAATAGCAGAAAACTTTACCACTGCGAAAAGAATGGTAGTGCCACCATCTTTTTATTTTTGTCAGAATCTGTTTTGAAATTATGCCTAATGAAAGTGACCAAAGACAGGACTTTAAAAAAGTTCAGAACTATTTTTACTTCTCTTGTCTCTGCCTCTTCGCTCAAGAGGGCTGGCCCTCCAGAGCTCAGCTATTTTGTTCTTCTGTTGGCTCCAGCATGCTTGTCCCTCTGTTTAAACCATCTCTTGGCCTCTTGCTTACTTGTGGGTCAGGAATTTTTGGTCAGTTTCTGTCTGTATCACATGACATAGTGTTGTGGTTAGGAACACAGCCACTGGGATTGGGCTCCCTTGCTTTATGTTCTTGGGCAGGTTGCCCAGGCTCTCTGTGCCACCATCTATGGCATTGGAGTCACAGTAATTCTGTTGGTTTAGAGTTGTTTTGAGGGCTAAACAGTCTGCTATTAAGGAGGTGTTGGGAATGGGTGCTTACGATGGTGCCTGCTGAATATGTAAAATGGAAGTCTTAATATCCCTGCTCTTACGGAATGAAAACTAGGAAAAAGAGTGGTCTAAAGAAATGAGGAACGATTTTGTGGTGTTTAATAGGACTCAAAGCAGAGATGTTAAAGTAGGAGTAGCTGCTGGGCTGGAGAAAACAGGGCCTAAATGATTAGTTTGCTGGCAGCCCAGCCATCTCCTCACACACTTTGTTTTGCCGGATGACAGGGGGCTGACACCTTTAAGGCAAAAGTTAACATCGAAGTTCAACTGGCTTCTGAGCTGGCCATCGCTGCCATTGAGAAGAACGGGGGTGTCGTCACGACCGCCTTCTACGACCCACGAAGCCTGGGTAAGTTTGTCCTCTCGGGGCCTTGTGTCGACTGCCTCAACAGGGTTTGACTTGTTCAGACACCTTGGTTCCTGTTTTGGGAATTTCTGCTAGTGGTGTGGCTGGTGGGGCTCTATCTTCTGATACACCTCAGCTAGTATGTCATAAAATTTTTTAGGAAAAAAAAAACAATTTGGAGCTTAAATACCCTATGTTTAGAAATTCACTAATTGTTGGTAACCCAGGAATGACTTTGACCTTCAAGATACAAACTTTTGAAGATCATGTGTTTCCATTTGTTTACTTAAGTCTACTAGGTTAAAAAAGCTTTTAGAATTAAGCTCTCATCTTGGAAATACTTTAATAATTAAAAGAATATCATTAAGAGAAAACCAGTATATATATCACCAGTATTGGCATCTCTCTCTTTATTAAAAATGTTTTTTAGAAATTCTATGCAAACCCATCCCATTCTTTCTCCGTGGACAACCCATTCCCAAGCGGATGCTCCCCCCCGAGGCACTGGTTCCCTACTACACTGATGCGAGGAATCGAGGCTATCTGGCGGATCCCGCCAGATTTCCTGAAGCGAGACTAGAGCTCGCCAAGAAGTATGGCTATATTTTACCCGACATCACTAAAGACGAACTCTTCAAAATGCTCAGTACTCGGAAGGATCCACGGCAGATCTTCTTTGGTCTGGCTCCCGGATGGGTGGTGAACATGGCAGACAAAAAGATTCTGAAACCTACAGATGAGAAGCTGCTTGAGTACTACAGCTCCTGAGCTCCGTCCAGGGGAGCCAGTGGTAGGAGGGCACTGGAAGGGGCAGTGACACGTGTCCCCCACTGCATCGGCTCAGTTTGTGTTTCTGAGGAGGAATGTTTTCTGTGAAATCACGTCTTTTTAAAAAATAAAAAATAAAAATTTAAAATACAGTAAGCAAGGACTGCGTGGAAGATGTGGATCTGTGTGTGTCTCAGCAACCTGAGCTCACTGGCACGCTGCCCGAGGGAGTGGGCGGCCCTTAGACCATTTCCCCTTGAGTTTTCCATCATCTTCCCATTCAGGTCTTGTCTTATTGTTGCAAATCAGAATGAATGCAGATGGGCTGGGCTTGCTTTGCTGTCCTCTTGATCGGGGTCCGAGGGCTGCTGATGAACTGGTGTGCCTCTTGGTTAGCCCTGAGGAACCTCTTACCCAGAGTCGAGATGATGCGGGATGTGAGTGTAAGGCTGGTGAATAGTTTGTAAGTATTGCGGTATTTGCTGGCAAGATTGAAATGAAAATTCTAAGTGAATTCATTTTTCTCAACTCTGGCAAAGCTGTCAAAAATGATCAAGCCATTAACATTTTTTCTTTGAAGAAGGTAAATATTCCAATTGATATAATTTTACTTATTTCCTAGACTTTGGAAACCTTTGTTTTGCAGTCATTTTAAATGATTTTGAAGAAAATGGTCAGTGGTTATATAAGCCATAAGAACAGTTGGTAACGTGAAAATTAAACTGTTAATGTAAAAGGTTTAGCAGTCAGCTTTTTTAGCTTTGCAAGATCTGTTGTATCTAAACCACGTGGAAGCTTAATTTATCCTGATGCAATTAAATCTTGAATAATTCCTGGTAATTCTACAGTAGAATTAAAATGATTCCTGTTTTATTTTATTAAAAAAATTTTTAAAAACCTAAACAGTGCGTTATTTTGTCAATTGATCTACCTCAGATATTGCTGGTATAATATTTAATTGATGAAGTAATTTATGTACCAAGAGGATATTTCAGTTTATGCAGGATTATTTAGTTTGGCTTGTTATTAAGCCATTTCATAGTATCCAGAACTCATAAGAATCAGTACTAGGATTACCTTCTCTGATAGTCACCTGTGAATTTCAGAGGATAGGCAACAATTTTAAAACATGCTTTTATTTCCAGGACGCCCGGCGACAAGAATTGGCAGTATTAGGATTAGACTTGGCTCCACTGATTGGAGCCCCAGGTCTCAGTAGCCTGAAGGAGATCAGGTTTCTTGTTCTCTCAAGTGAAGTGTGGCAATCACTGTAGGGTCGACTGGTCTCTCAGTCCCTGGCTTCCCCCAGTCCTAGACAGAGGTGCATCTTTAGGACCCAAATAGAACCCACATGGAGCTGCTTTCCCCAAGATGAGTCTGGAAGCTGCCACACAGAACCTGCACTACACCCATCCCACTGGCCAAAGCTTGACTACAGCCCTTTTCTAACACAAGGGGCTGAAGTCTTTTCTTTGGTAGCTTGTGTTTTCAGCTGAAAAACCCTGTTGTAATGGGTGAATCATAAGTGGGAATGTTGACGCCTCTTTGGTATTGACCAAACTTCAACCCTGAGGTTGATTGACTTAAATTAGACAAACATCATAAAAAGTGCAAAATTCATTATTTCTGTGCTTAATAGTAGGGGTTTCTGAGGTGGCTCAGTGGTAAAGAACCTGCCTGGTAACGCAAGGAGGTGTAGGATACGTGGTTTTGACTCCTGGGTCAGGAAAATCCTTCGGAGGGAGAAAGGGCAACCCATTCCAGTATTCTATCCTAGAGAATTCCGTGGATACAGGACCCTGGTTGGCTGCAGTCCATGAAGTCACAAGAGAGTTTGCATGACTGAGCATACAAAAGCATGTGCTTAATGGTATATTCACTATTCTGTTCAGTAAGTTATAAAACTAAGTGATTATTTCATCAATCTGGATAAGAAAGATGTTTTTGAAGGAGAGTGATAATAAAGAACCAGACACCATGTACCTTTTTCCCTGCCTCCTTTTTCTAAACATTTTGACCATTAAGCCGTCTTAGGCTACCTGTGTTAGATTCTAAAAAGTTATGTTGGAATACTGTATGTGGAAGAAGAGAGGTGATAGATTGCAAAGAAAAACAGCAAGGTTCACAGAAAACATGTTTTTGATGATTACAGTGATTAAGAGGTTACATTTTCATTTTTTAAAGTCACTGGGAAAGGTCCTCAAAACCTTTCTATCATGAAAATAGCCAATGGCTGTTTTGAAATTATGTAATACTGAAGTCTAAAAACTGAAAGTCCATATTGTCTTACTGGTTCCTGACCTACTTCCCAGAGGTGAGAAAACCACTGGTTTGTTTGGCTTTTTTTTTTTTTTAATCAAAACAGCATAGACTGCAAATAAAGGCAATTGCCTTGTTACACCTAATACTGTTTCAAAAACACTTTCCATTAGGGTAAAGGGCACCATTTTTCTTTCTCTTATTTTTTTAATTATGAAAGTATGATAACACATTTATAGGAGACTTGGAAAATACAGACCAAAGTTACTTGTAATTCCACTACATAATTATGATTATTTTTTTTAGTAGATTTTTAGTTTTGATGTCAAACTCTCAAAAATTAATAGAAGAAATATACAGAAAAGTGGGTTTAGTAGACCTGAAAACACTATGAACCAATTCAACATAAGATTTGTACAGTTTTCATACAACAATAGGATAAAATGTGTAGTTTCCATAGACTATAAGCTAGGAGACACTGGAACGTATCCAGGGACATAAACAAGGTGCATAAGTGTCATAGTCTAAAAGTATTGAAACATTACAGTCTGTTCTGTCATTGTGGAATTGTGTTAGAAATCAATATCAAAAGTTACTTGAAAATAACCCACATATTTTCAAGTGCAGTGTGGCCTTCGCTACTGCTAAGTCACTTCAGTCATGTCCGACTCTGTGTGACCCCATAGACGGCAGCCCACCAGACTCCCCCGTCCCTGGGATTCTCCAGGCAAGAACACGAGTGGGTTGCCATTTCCTTCTCCAATGCATGAAAGTGAAAAGTGAAAGTAAAGTTGCTCAGTCGTGTCCGACCCTTAGCGACCCCATGGACTGCAGCCTAGCAGGCTCCTCCATCCATGGGATTTTCCAGGCAAGAGTACTGGAGTAGGGTGCCATTGCCTTCTCCAATGTGGCCTTTACTGAGAGAGATACTTGACTCAGCAGTTGAAAGCCTCAGTGAAGTTAGACTGAAAAAAACAGGGTGATTGCAGAGAAGCATTTAAATGAGAAATTAATATAAATGTATAAAACCCCATGTATTTGAAAATTAAATGTTCACTTCTAAATGATGTCTACTCTTATTCTTAACTAAGCTATTCACATAGTCCTCCCTCGTGGCTCAGATGGTGAAGAGTTCACTAATGAGGAGACTTGGGTTCGATCCCTGGGTCAGGAAGATCTGGAGAAGAAAATGGCATCCTGCTCCAGTGTTCTTGCCTGTAGAATCCCATGGACAGAGGAGCCTGGGCGGCTACAGTTATAGGATCGCACAGAGTTGGACAGGACTGAGTGATTAAGCCGTTCACACAGGGTCCATTAGATAAGTTCCTTCACCTTCCTGGCTGAAGTGTGACACGTTGTAGCACAGGCTCAAATACCATGATGATTGAGTTGTCTTGGGCTGAGGAAGGCTTCTATGACCTCAACCTTTTGTGCAGAAATGAACTTCCTTACATTTAAGCACATCCTGCCCTGTGTCCATCTGGAGTGGACCACTTGTCTCTGCAGAGTGGACCTCGCTGTGGGTGGGCTACTACCACCACCCACCCCCACCCCCGGGCCATGCTGCTGGGGCTTGGCTCGTGATTCAGTTCACGGCCGTGATGGAGGGGCCCCGACAGGCAGTTCTTAAGGAGACATGAAGGGAGGAGGTAATCACGGGCAAGTGGACGATGGGACCTCAGCTTCCAGCCCCAGGAAGTCCTCAAGAGGCCCTTAGGAGTGTCCCCCGCGCCCAGTAAATGACTCAGCTACCCGGAGCCGCAGTGAGAGTGGAGAAGGAGGCGGGCAGACACCAGACTTGCTGAAGCTGGTGGTCTCGGGCCCTCCAGGTGGGGGGAAATCAGGAGAGAACGATAAAGGGAAGAATGAAAACAGGAAACAGGTGCTTGGCAATTTGTCACGCTGGGGAGCACTTGCTCGGGGCGTGAGGCTTAGTCACAAACAGCTGTATCCTGGCCTTAATCTCTTAGTCCTGCAGCTCATTCTCAGCCAGCGCCGGCACGTTCCACAGAGTCTGTCCACTCTACTCTCATCGGGGTCAGCAGAGAGACTGGAGCCACGTTATATAACAGTGCCCTATGCCAGGTCATTTCCAAGGCAGCAGATCTAAGTAGGAAAGCCACATGCCCTCCGTCTACATGCTAGTCCTGCCTGGTGTGACTTAAGCCTGTTCTCACCAGACGTGGCCTGTGCGTGTCTGCAGAGAAGTCTTTAGTTGATATGGGTTAGAAAAGATCTTTTAGTGCCTGAAGGTAATTACTGTGGATTGCTTTGGCTTATTTTCCTTTTCTTTGGCAGTGCCTCTTGGCATGGGCGTTCTTAGTTCCCCGACCAGAGATCGAACCCACACCCCCTGGCAGTGAGAGCACGGAGTCCTAACCACTGGCGCGTCAGGGATTTCCCCTTTTCCTCTTTTAATGTCCCTTTGTTCTTTGGGTTGTGGGTAGACTCTGCAGTGGCAGAGCAGGCGTCCGGCAGCAGCAGCAGGTCTGCTGAGCATGTGTCAGAACAAAGTACACTTCCTGGCACAAGTGAGTGTGGACCCTGTGCTGTGTCAGGGGGATTGGCTATGGCGTGCATGGCACAGCCTTACATCTGTAAACCTCGGTGCTGATCTAGACTCTCACAGAAGCCGGCTGACCTGGGGCTCATCCTCTAACTGCAGCACCCACTCCTTCTGTCTCCTTCTGTGGCCAGGGACTCACTGGGTTACCTGGGCAGGAGACTCACCCGGTTACCTGGGCAGAGGCTCCAGGCGTGGAGGCCAGTGTGCAAACTGGTCAGGAGAATTTTCCTGGGCTCAGAATCTAGTGCTAGTTATGTGACCACTGCTTAACCTCTCTGAGCCTCCACTTCACCATCTGAAAAATGCGGGATAATGACAGATCCTAACATCCGGTGATGATGGGGACTAAGAGAAATCAGTGTGTGAAGCACTTCCCACTGCGCCTGGCACAGAAGTGCCTCTTAAGTGTTCATGAATTAAGCATCTTACGTGGCCCACCTCTTCTTATGTGATTGTTTATTGTTCAGTCACTCAGTCAGGTCCAACTCTTTTGCGATGCCTTGGACTGTAGCCCATGAGGCTCCTCTGTCCGTGGGATTTTCCAGGCAAGTATACTGGAGTGGGTTGCCATTTCCTTCTCCAGGGGATCTTCCTGACCCAGGAATCGAACTTCCATCTCCTGAATTGCAGACAGATTCTTTACCTCTGAGGTTCCGGGGAAGCCCTGTGTATATCTTACAGTTTTATAAGCATCAAAGTAATTTTAATTTCTTTTATATAAATATATTACTTAGTCATTCACTTCTCCAGGGGATCTTCCTGTCCTGCTCACTTGGCCAAAGGGCAGAGATCAGACTGCACTTGACCTTCTAACCCATCCTGCTCCATGCTGGTCACCACAGAGGATATATTGACACTTGAGTTTCCCCAGATGTGAAATGGGAAACACATTTACTGCGCAGAGCAGTTGTCAGCATTTCTGGCTCAGGATTTAATTCCTTGTGAATTACAGAATAACCTGGGTACTGTTGGAAGAAATCAAGAAATACTAGGTTTTGCCTTCTGGTCTCTTATCTCATAAATAAATTTGAATGCTACTAGTCTAGGTTTTATGAGGTTGCATTTTTTTAAATAATTACTTTCACATCGAAAGCATTTTAAAAGGTTTTTAAAGAGGAAGTTTTTCTGTTTGTTTTAGTAAGCTCTAGACACTTGCCTCTTTCAAAGAATAAATCCTTTTGAGACCAAAAGGCAAAACCTGGTGGGTTAAGTGGGTTGGGATAAGACGTCTGTCATCCACTAAGCCTAAGCCCCCGTGCACGCTTGCGTCAGAGAGCCTGGGAGCGCTCACTGCTCTGAATCAATCACAGAAGTAGCCATGATCTTGCTAATCCTTGTAAATCCAGGCTCAAAGCCTTGTACAGTCCCTCTTCAGGAAAGGAATTCTCGTCTCCGGCGGGAGAGGCCAGTCGGGGGCGGTGTGTGTGTTGTGTCAGTGTCTTCAGGCCCCTCCTTTGACGTCCTCACAGCTTTGTGTATACCATCTGCCTTCTTCCTACCGCTGTGGTTGTTCAGTCATCCAGGCATGTCCAACTCTTTGTGGCCCCATGGACTGCAGCACACTAGACTTCCCTGTCCTTCACTGTCTCCTGGAGCTTGCTCAAACTCGTGTCCATTGAGTCGGTGATACCATCCAACCATCTCGTCCTCTGTCATCCCCTTCTCCTCCTGCCTTCAATCTTTCCCAGCATCAGGGTCTTTTCTAGTGAGATGGCTGTTCGCATCAGGTGGCCAAAGTCCACAGCTGTGGACTTTCTGGCAAAACTTTCCACAGGGCCCTTTCCACTGTACAGTCAACTCTGTCCTCCTCCTCTGTGACCTGGGTGACGCCTATGTCTCTCCAATAAATACTGCTGATGTCTTTTTCTAAGAACCTGGCAACCAGTGATCTGACGTCTGNAGTGAGATGGCTGTTCGCATCAGGTGGCCAAAGTCCACAGCTGTGGACTTTCTGGCAAAACTTTCCACAGGGCCCTTTCCACTGTACAGTCAACTCTGTCCTCCTCCTCTGTGACCTGGGTGACGCCTATGTCTCTCCAATAAATACTGCTGATGTCTTTTTCTAAGAACCTGGCAACCAGTGATCTGACGTCTGTCCTCGTGATTTTGCCTTTTCCAGAATTTTCCTCCTGGACTTCGGAGCATCCTGAGTGTGGCTTTCTTCACTTGGCACAAGGCCTGTGGAGGGCTTAGCCGTGCCACTGTTCCTGCAGGCGGTTCTCCCCTTTGATTGCTGAGTGCCTCTCTGTTTCGTGGCTGCTCACGGCCCACCACCATCATGATCAGCTTCAGACCTCTGCACGCTGACGTGTGTATAAGTAGTGCATTCTTTCCCACTGCAGCACACATGTTCCATTACACAATCTGCTTACTCACCCACCTGGAGAAGGGTAATTGCCTCGTTTATAGTTTTTGTTTATCACAAATCAGGCTGCCACGAACATTTGTGTACCAGTCTCTGGGTGTGTGCTTCCTTTGCTCGTGGGTAAATGCCTACATCACATACCAGGCTGTTGTCTAAAGTCATTTAACCATTTTTCATCCCCCTTCCACCCCTGAGCAAGATCCCATGTACTCCTCATTCTCACCAGCACTTGCAGGGCCAGCTTGTTCAGTTCTGACTCTTGTAATAGGTCTTATGGAATTAGTTAAAGAAACCTCAGCTGTTTTCTTGAGTGTTTTCATCATCAGTTGATGTTGAATTTTGTCCATTTCTTTTTCTGTGTCTTCGAAATGATCATGTGGTTTTTGTATTTTATTCTGTTTTGGGGGTGTTACATTGATTTTCAGATATATTGAACAAGCCTTGCAGATCATTGATAAACCCCACTTGCTTTTTTGTTCTTAGATTTGGTTTGCTAGTATTTTGTTCATGATTTTTGTGATGTCTTGGTCTGGCTTGATATCAGTATAATACTGGGCAAATAGAATGATTTGACAGTATTTCCTCCTTGTCTTTTTTTTTTTTTNTTGCTGTTTCCACAGTGAGCCTGGATATGGTTTGCCCCCAGTCTGTTTTAAATGGTGGAGTTGGGGGAATCGGTATCCTCCTTGGGGTCATCATCATGTAGTCATGCTGGGTGGTGTCCATGGACCAGGGTCTGTCTCTCAGGGTCTCATCCAGACGGAGTTGTGTTAATACCACAGCTCCAGTAACAAGTGTGTGGAGAATTTCATTTAGAATATTTTCTTCGGAAGTTCAAAGTCACTTAACTGCTCTAATTATGAATATTTTTCTTGAAAGTTTTAAGGCACTCAGGGTAGAAGCGTATTGTCTCTAGTTCTTTCCACTGATGGCTTTCACAGTCGGCGATCACAGGGCCACCTGCCTGTGATGTTGAGTTGGGGGAAGGGGTTGTGGTTCTGGTGCTGGCTCTGCCTCTAATTACCTGTGTGGTCATGGACACGGACCTCGCTGCTGTGGGCCCCGGTGTCCTTAGTAAGATGAACTGCTCACGTTTATTGAGCAGTGTGCAATGTCAGGTTGACCTTGCCAGGCCCAGGACTTTGAAGACTTTAATTCTCCTAGTAGCTCTGTGAGTTACAAGGGTCAGGAAATTATGGCCCACAGGCCAAATATGGCCCCTGTCTTTATTTGTTAACAAAAAAACGTTTTGTTGGAACACAGCCACACCTGTTTATTTGTTGCCTGTGGCTGCTTTTGCACTAGGGAGGCAGAGTTGAACAGCTGCCCCACAAAGCCTAAAATATTTACTGTCTTGGCCATTAGAGTAAAAGTCTGCTGAGCCCTGATGTTGAGCAGGAAGGTGCTTTGCTGGCCCCCAACTTAGAATGCCCGTATTTTATAGGTAAAGGCTCAGAAAAGTTAAAATCACGTGATGACTCACTGACCCCAGATGCACTGGCTCTGAAGGTCACGTTCCTGTCATCCCCTGAGGCTGGCCTTCCTTTGTTCTGTAGATGTTACTAGCACATCTTGTTGGCTTGGCTTAATGGTAATCTCTTTGCTGCATTCAGGAGGCTTCTCAACTCGTCCGTTTGTGAGAAGTGTCCAGCGCCAGAGCTTGTCATCCAGACCGTCTGTCACCAGCCCCTTGGCCGTCAATGAAAATTGCATCCGGCCTTCCTGGTCCCTATCTGCCAAGCTGCAAATGCGCTCCAGTTCCCCTTCCCGCTTCTCAGGGGACTCTCCGATTCACACCTCTGCGTCCACCCTGGAGAAGATCGGGGAGGCCGTGGATGACAAGGTCTCCATCTCCTGCTTTGGTAGCTTGAGGAACCTGTCCAGCAGCCACCAGGACTCGAGCGACAGTCACAGTCGGCGGGAGCACAAGGCTGTGGGTCGGGCCCCTCTGGCCGTCATGGAAGGTGTGTTCAGAGACGAGTCTGACGCCCGCAAGTTGAACTCCAGCGTGGCGGACACACAGAGCAGAAGCTCAGCACATGGGGCTCACTTGCCCCCCGTCTCTGATCCATTTGATAACAATAACCAGATTGCTTACGTGGATCAGAGCGATTCTGTAGACAGCTCTCCAGTCAAAGAGGTGAAATCCCCAAGCCACCCAGGCTCCCTCGCAAAGAAACCAGAGAGCACAACCAAGAGATCCCCCAGCGCCAAAGGCGCTTCTGAGCCAGATCGAAGCTTGCGGAAGGGGAGACCAGNCTGTAGACAGCTCTCCAGTCAAAGAGGTGAAATCCCCAAGCCACCCAGGCTCCCTCGCAAAGAAACCAGAGAGCACAACCAAGAGATCCCCCAGCGCCAAAGGCGCTTCTGAGCCAGATCGAAGCTTGCGGAAGGGGAGACCAACCTTGGCCAGCCAGGAGTCCTCTCTTTCCAGTGCGTCCCCTTCTTCTCCCGTTCCCGTGAGCGTGTCCGTAAAGCCCTCCCGCTCCCGAAGCAAGGCCGATTCTTCCTCCAGGGCCAGTGGACGGCATTCCTCCCCTGCCCCTGCTCCAAAGAAGGAGTCCTCCCCCAAGTCCCACGAGTCCGTGTCGTCCCCTTCGCTCCAGAAGCAGAAGTCGGCTTCTTCCCTCGCTTACACTGCTTCCTCCACGTCTGCCAAGAAAGCCTCAGGCCCCGCCCCAAGGGGCCCCTTACCTCCTGGGAAGAGCAGGACTTCAGACAGGAGCTTAAGCCGAGAGGGCTCCAGACACAGCCTGGTTTCCGACAGGGCCAGCGTCACCTCCAGCTCCAAACCCAACTCCCCGCGCGTGAGCCAGGCCAGGGCCGGGGACAGCAGGGCGGACAGCAAGCACGTGCGGAGCTCCTCCATGGCCAGCCTGCGCTCCCCCAGCATGAGCGTGAAGGCCGGTCTGAAGAGAGACAGCAAGTCCGAGGACAAGGGGCTGTCCTTCTTCAAGTCGGCCTTGAGACAGAAAGAGACCCGGCGGTCGACAGATCTGGGCAAGACTGCCTTGCTGTCCAAGAAGGCGGGCGGGGGCTCCGTCAGGTCGGTCTGTAAAAGCGCAGTGGATGACAAGGCCGAGAAAGGCTCCCAGGCGCCAGGCTCCCAGCAGCCAAATGCCAGTGCGGTTGGGAAAGAGCCGCTCGCCTCCAAGGACCCCGCTGCTGCTAAACTTTCCCTGCTGTCCGCTCGCAAGCCCAAGACTTCCCAGCTCGATTCTGCGGCGCCCTCGTCTCCTGGGTGCAGGCAGCCTGCTGAAAAATCCTCCAGAAAGTTACCTTCTAGCATGCAAACCTCTGCACGGCCTTCTCAGAAACCTCAGTGATACTTCTGCAGTCCGGGTGTTTTATCTGTAAAGATGTTAATTTATTTAGAACCCTTTCCCTCCCACCAAAGCCCTTTATGCTTCTGTTTTGTATTTTTGGGGGTCATGTGCCTGCTGTGTGTGTGTGTGTGTGTGTGTGTGTGTGTGTTTGTGTGGTGTGTGCGCGAGCGCGTGTATGTGGAGAATTCAATTGCAAATTGTTAAAAGCGTCGCCTTATTCTGCCATTGAACCAAATATCAGCCATAGGCAAAGCAATGACACCAAGCTAACTGAAATAATTATAGACGATACCCTGGACAGCCCCTTTAGTAACTGTACATATTTCTTTCTAGAGAACTCTTAACGACTTTCACTGGACACTAGGGATTTGAAACCTGTGAAACCAGTTAAGCTATCACTAGTGTGCTCTGTAGAAGGGTGAATTACTTGACTCTCGTTACATCTGAGCAGAACTTGTCGTCAACTGTGGATTGTCACGTGGCACCAGGACCTCTTATGAACTGTGACACTAACAGTGAAATAAACCGAGGGAAAAACTGTCGCTTTCTGCACTTTTGCCCCATCTTACCAGTTTTTGTCAAGGGCAATATTTTCACACTAATGTTTCTCAGGTATATACTTGGCTAGTGAAGGACGGTCGCGCGTCCGTGAAGGGATCAGAGAAGGTGGCCTGTGGGTTGTTGTCGTTTCTCCTGCTGCCACAGAGAGAAGTTTTTAGAGGTAGAAGTCTTTCACCACCTTCTGATCTGCAAAGACGTGCATTGCCATAAGCTGTCTTGACCTGTGGGATGTGTTCTAAGAGATGGCAAGTCGGATAGCCAGAAAGCCAGTCACTAGTAGTCAGATTTTTTTTTTCCCTTAAAGATTTGCTCACTAAGGTCATTGGGGTTTTGAAATGGACTAGAGAAAATTCCTGGAAAAAAAGAAATGAATTCTAGACTGGATGCATAGATCTGTGCCATTTCCTTCTCTGGTGTTGCTTTTTTTCCTGTGTTGGAAATGGAAAGCCCCATGCTGCCCCGAGTGCGCACACCCGTGTTTCCTCGTCTTGTAACCTGGAGAGGAAAGAAGTCACCTGATGCCAGCAGCCAGTGATGGTGTTTTCGAGCGACGTGTGACAGTGTTATGTGCACACTGNAAAGCCCTTTATGCTTCTGTTTTGTATTTTTGGGGGTCATGTGCCTGCTGTGTGTGTGTGTGTGTGTGGTGTGTGCGCGAGCGCGTGTATGTGGAGAATTCAATTGCAAATTGTTAAAAGCGTCGCCTTATTCTGCCATTGAACCAAATATCAGCCATAGGCAAAGCAATGACACCAAGCTAACTGAAATAATTATAGACGATACCCTGGACAGCCCCTTTAGTAACTGTACATATTTCTTTCTAGAGAACTCTTAACGACTTTCACTGGACACTAGGGATTTGAAACCTGTGAAACCAGTTAAGCTATCACTAGTGTGCTCTGTAGAAGGGTGAATTACTTGACTCTCGTTACATCTGAGCAGAACTTGTCGTCAACTGAGGATTGTCACGTGGCACCAGGACCTCTTATGAACTGTGACACTAACAGTGAAATAAACCGAGGGAAAAACTGTCGCTTTCTGCACTTTTGCCCCATCTTACCAGTTTTTGTCAAGGGCAATATTTTCACACTAATGTTTCTCAGGTATATACTTGGCTAGTGNCCAGGTGACTTATATCATACTTAATAAAAGCTGAGAAGCCGCGGACTGGACAGGAACAAGGCCGACTTTGTCTGATTCCCCCGCTTCATTACGCTCCACTCCCAGCTAGTGAATGAGTCTCTTTCTGCCAATCCTCGCAGGAAGGGAGGCTTCCGCTTCCTGTCTGCATTCTCCCTTGTCAAGGCTGAGCTTGAGCTGACACACGCACTTCGGAGGCGCCGACACCCTCCTGCCAGGGCTCCCTCCTTTCTTCAACCCCGGGTCAGCCGTTTCATTAAAGAAAGATGCTGATGCTCTGAAATGCTGTAGGAGTCACCAGACACAAGAAGACTCCTTAGGAAGCGTGGCAGGGGTCCAGCAGGATGCTGACAAAGGCATCTGAATTCTCTGTGACGGGCTTCCCTGCCTGGCCTCCCCAGGCGGTAGAGAATCTGCCTGCAATGCAGGAGACCCAGGTTCAGTCCTTGGAAGGGACCGGCAACCCACTCCAGTATTCTTGCCTGGAAAATTCCATGGACAGATTCTGTGGAACAGAGAGCCACATAAATTCATGAAGATCCATACAGCGATGAGTCTGAGAAGGACTGAGAACGCCGTGCTAATCACGCTGGACTTCCCTTAAGTGAGCGTTTAACCTTTCCGCAGACCTCGGTAGCACTTTATTTGAAGGAAAGCTGCATGTGGAACGCATTTGGCGTCAACAGCAGCACCAGTCTCAGGCAGAGAGCCCCTGTGGTCAGCGATGGGCGGGAGCTGCCACAGGGTAAACCAGTTACCCTGCACCACCCTTAACAGAGGCACAATTTATAGAAGCCAAGAAATGTTAATTGAACAGTGAATCACTTAGACGAGGGGATAAAATATACGGGGCTTCATCACTAGAAAGCAAACAAAAGATTGAAAAGAGCTTAGGAGGACTTGAGTACCTTGAAAGTTAAAGCCACTAAAAAAAAAAAAAAAACTTTCCTGACAGTAGGAGCATCATTTTAGAGCAAGAAGCTGAAGGAGGTTATCGAACTCTAGAGCAAGGCCTGGCCAGCTAGCAGTGTTTGTGTTAATACGATTCTTTCACTAAAGTAAGGTATTGGGCTAGGAGAACAATAGTATGTTTTTAAGCGATGGTCTTTAAATAGTGGTTCCCCCCTTAACCATGCTATCATTTTAGTGTTTGGAAAACACTAGTGTGGTGATGTTCTCTGCGTCCTCAGTCGTGTCCAATTCTTTGTGACCCCATGGACTGTAGCCCACCAGGCTGCTCTGTCCATGGAATTCTCCAGGCAAGACTACTGCAGTGGGTAGCCATCTCCTCCTCCAAAGGCTCTTCCTGACCCAGGGACTGAACCCGTGTCCGCAGCATTGGCAGGCAGATTCTTCACCACAGAGCCGCCTGGGAAGCCGATATGGTGGCCGTTAGTTAATTACCTAAAGAGGCTGCTCAGGCTACATTTGAAGGGATGTTTAATGAGAGACAGGAGTCACGCCTGATCATCAGCCCAATAGTGATTGGTACAGAACTAAACACAAACCTGAGTGCAATGCTGGAAGGACATTCTGGCCAAACAGTATTAGTGCAATTATGCCAAACTGAACAGTGTGACGAGGCCTCCCAGGCGGTGCAGTGGGAAAGGATCCTGCCAACGCAGGAGACATGGGTTCACCACCTGGGTTGGAAAGATCTCCTTCTCCCCTGGAGAAGGAAATGTCAATCCACTCCAGTATTCCTGCTTGGAAAATTCCATGAGCAGAGGAGCCTGGTGGGCTACAGTCCATAGGGTCTCAAAAGAATCAAACACAACTGCGGACACACGCACACAACTGGTGTGGCAGCGTTCAGAGAAGAGCGAGCCACGCGACACTCGGCCGAATGAGGCTCTGCCACCTTACCTATTTGTCACCGAGAAGACAATTCTTCTGTCTAAGAGACAGCTTTGCTGCTGTTTGAAAACAGAATTATTCATCTGTGTCTCTTTTGCTGTCTCACATACAGGGTTATCGTTACTATCTTTCTAAATTCCATATATATGCGTTAGTATACTGTATTGGTGTTTTTCTTTCTGGCTTACTTCACTCTGTATAATAAGTTCCAGTTTCATCCACCTCATTAGAACTGATTCAAGTGTATTCTTTCTAATGGCTGAGTAATACTCCATTGTGTATATGTACCACAGCTTTCTTTTCCATTCGTCTGCTTGGAGCTGGTGCACTGAGATGACCCAGAGGGATGGGATGGGGAGGGAGGAGGGAGGGGGGTTCAGGATGGGGAGCACGTGTATGCCTGCGGTGGATTCATGTTGGTGTATGGCAAAACCAATGCAACATTGTAAAGTAATTAACCTCTAATTAAAATAAATAAATTTATATTAAAAAACAGAATTATTTAGAAACTTTAAGTTTTGTTCATTTGTAAAATGTGCTACGATTTGGTCACCATTTTCTAGTTCTCTGCCTCTCTCCAAAATCTACGGTTCCCAGTGAACTCATCCGTCTGCCTCATTTCAGTCTTTAGTTGATGTCATGATGGAAGATTCGCAAAGCCTCTGTCCCCCTGAGCAACAGCAGGAGCAGCAGAGGGAGCCGGGCAGACGAGACTCCGCCCCGCCCTTCTTGGCTGCTAACCACAAGCAGCAGCTGCCACAAGTCTCCAACTTCCCCGAACACTTGGCACCTCAGGCTACCCTTTATCAGTGTGCTGTGGAGATTAAATGAGATAACAAAAGTAGGCTGCCTGGTATTGATACAATGCCAGGTACACAGAAGGAGAAAAGCAGTGAGAGAGCCTTTCTCCACCCATGATCAAACGCTTCTTCAAACACGAACTGCTCAGAGCTGGGTACACTTGGTAATTTGTAAACAGTAACTTCCTCCATTCTGAATAATTTACTACTATGGATTACTGAAAGGATGTCACTATTACCACCTAGCTAACTATCCTCAAACACAGAAGGACACAACCTAGATGTCCATCAGCTGATGAATGGATAAGCAAGCAGTGGTACATATACACAATGGAGTATTANGAACTCCGGGAGATGGTGATGGACAGGGAGGCCTGGCGTGCTGGGATTCATGGGGTCGCAAAGAGTCGGAGATGACTGAGTGATTGAACTGAGGGTAGATTGCCAAATCTTTGTTGTGGGTCCAGTATAACCGGCTTTGAGAATTTTATTTGTGTCAGTAAACAGTAGTTAGCAGGGAAGTTACACAGGGGAGTTAACAAGAGAAATTTTTTTTTAGTAATAATAGGAGTTACACAGGGGAGTTAGCAAGAGGAATTTTTTTCGTAATAATAGGAATTATCCATTTGTGTTTAGCAGCAATAGTAATTAAAGGTGATTTTGGAAAATGGTTATGAATCTCACCTATGAAATCAGCAGTGGCAATTTGCCAATCCATTCTGGTAACAAATAATCTATGGGTTTGATCATTAGTGAAAAGAAGAACAATTTCATATAGATCATAACCAGAAAGTTGTATACATCTGGATCTCATTTTTGAAACAAGAAAGGAAATAAGCATTATGTAAGTAGTCATTATTTTCTTAGGAGTGTGGGATAAAAATCCCCATTCAACCCTGCGGTTGCCATAATATTCCTGTAGGGGAATCTAAAGTAGGAAGAATAAATAAAGAAATTGGTACAGTCAAATATACTTATTTAATTTGTCTTTGCTGTATAGCTTGATTTACAAGATCCAATTCCTGTTTAGCTTGTTCTGTTAGTACCCCAGGGGTATTTAATTCAGAGTCTCCTTGTAGGATTTTAAATAGGCATGTCCACAGTCATCAAGACAGTACGGTACTGGCACAAAGACAGAAATATAGATCAGTGGAACATAATAGAAAGCCCAGAGATAAATCCACACANTTTTTTTTTTTTTTTACTTTGGGATGTGATGACCTTATTTTTGTGGAAAATTCCTTTCGATTTTCTTAAGGTAATGGCCATTCTAGCGTAAACGTACACTGTGATTTGTTTTCGGCTTTTCTTTTGCCAGGAGAGGTTGTGCATGCTTTCAGAGAGCCTCTTCCGCTCTCACTGCTGTTTTTCCTGAGAGATCCGGCTGGCAGTGTTATTTTATGGGTAACTTTATGCTTTGTGATTTTTCTGTGATTGACTTCTTGCACTTAAGCTAAAGGGATTTACTGATGTTAACTGAGGTTGTTTCATTCCCATGAAAAGCTCAGGCTTTAACTAGACAAATCTCCGATTGATAAAGATGCTTCAGATTCTAGATGACATCGAAATATACACAGAATTTTATAGTAGGAGGTTTGAAAAACAGCTAAGAAAAGTAGAAGAGATGCACATTTTAACATCATTCTTCAGCTCACTGCAGATATCTAGAGTTTACTGAGAATGTATTTCTTGACTCTTAAGAATAATAATGAATTGACTAATTTTGTGTGCTACAGTTGCCTCATTCTAACATAAGAGATTTAAACTAGGTCAGAGAATGGCTTGGTAAACGGAGAAACTTTTGTCAGATGTAAAGTGTCTGTAGATATTAACTAGCTAGCCCCCAAATGGCCCAGCAATCCCTGTCTCCTTGTGCTCATTCCGCTTGTAGTGGGTGTCCATATTACACAGCGCTGGCCTGTCTAACCTGCAGAATGCTATAGAGAAAATGATGGGGGATTTCTAAGGTTAGATGATAAGAGACATCACAGCTTATGTCTCGTTCTTGTTGGGATCATCTGCTCTGGGGGAAGCCAGCTCTATGATGTGAACACATTCAAGAAGCTCTAAGAATCGATGCAGGCATCTTAACTGGAACCTCATAGAGACTCTGAGTCAGAATCACGCAGCTAAGGCAGTTCCAAAGGCACAGTCCACAGACACGGTCCGAGACCGTCAATCTCTACTGTTGGCTAAAGCCAGTAAGTCTGGGGGCAATTTGTTATGTCTCCATAGCTAACAGATAGAGAATGGCGGTTCACTCATTTACGCCTCCAATGCTTATAAAATATCGTGTACCAGGCACTGAACTAGCAAGTCAGGAACGAAGGTAAAGGTAACGTGAAAGCGAAAGTCTCTCAGTCATGTCCCACTCTTTGCGACCCCATGGACTATACGGGCCATGGAATTCTCCAGGCCAGAATACTGGACTGGGTAGCCTTTCCCTTCTCCAGGGCATCTTCCCAACCCAGGGATCGAACCCAGGCAGATTCTTTACCAGCTGAGGCACAAGGGAAGCCCTAAGCAAAGGTAAAGAAGCATACAATTCATTGAGAAATAAATAGTGTAAGAACAAAACAAAAACCCTGTTTTGTTGGCTTACTGAATTATAACAACTTTAATTGTAAAAGTCCTATTGCCCTACTTCTTTATGATTAAGCAGCATTTTAAAACTCCTTGGGAAAACACAAAGCAGAAGGAAAGCAATTCACCTCAGCAACCCAGATAAATGAACAGTGAGGATCGCAACTTTCATTTCATTTCAAAATGTGTCCAAGCTAACTAATTTGATCACAAACATATCTCGTGAACCAGAGTCAAATGCTCAATCCTTGGCCTAGAAGTTTTCCCTTATATGGCTCAAATCAAAGCTCCTTACTTTGGCTTCCCTCTTCACCAGAGACAGACAGAGAGATGGTATACCAATTTGTTTCGTTAGCAGGAAGAGAGAAACTAAATGCAAGCTAAAGAAAATAGAGAGCAAAGCAACCCATCTTTTTATAGACATGTATATGGTACACTTCTTACTATATTTTGAAACCATCCATAGCAAGTTATAGCATCCATCCGAGTTTCAAGCCTTAGGAAGATTTGTGCTCTGTGGTTTAAAAAATGCATTTTACAGATTTAGCAAAGGTTACAGATAAAGCAGCTTACCCTCAGTCCCAGAACTTGTTAATTCAAGAAGCAGAAATATATAACACAGAATTCCAGTGCGGATGAATTTCCAAAATCCCTAAGTGGCATCTCTGACAGTTTAAGAATCACAAGTAAAGGAAATGTGGCTGAATTCACAGCTCTGGAAATTCTAATTTATGTTGATGCTGTCAACATCCTGTTGTTCCCTGAGTAAAAGTGTCAAATGTCTACTTGATACACAATATACCAAAGAGTGAAATAATTCCTCTCAGCCCACAAGAAGAGATAATGTGTGAATTTGACAATGTCACTTGAGAAAGCTGTGTAATAGTCCTTCAATACTACACTTTTGAGAGCATAAAGAATAGCAGTCTTGCCACAGGGCAATAAGGCCCTAAAATATAACTTTGAAACCGGCAATGGTTCCCACATCTAGAGTCAAAAAAACCAAGATCTTGTGAAGCCCGGGAAAATAAGGTGCTGGAACCGGGTGGCCTTTGATATTCAAAACTTTTCCACAGGAAGAAATGGACAG
Organism: Neotragus pygmaeus; assembly: GCA_006410875.1. Classification (NCBI taxonomy): domain Eukaryota; kingdom Metazoa; phylum Chordata; class Mammalia; order Artiodactyla; family Bovidae; genus Neotragus; species Neotragus pygmaeus. The sequence continues at coordinate 1,219,315 of SJYV01055318.1, read as the reverse complement.
AGGCTGACAACAGCTTCTGTCAGAGTTTGTACCGTTTGATATCGCTTCGAAAGCAAGATCTCCAAGCTCGAATAGCCAGCTTTCATATCCTTGTTTCTTAACAAAAATTTTAGGGCACAGCCTAGTGCCAGAATGAATTTCATGATGTTCAGGATTGTTTTATTCACAGAAAGCACTACTGACATTTTTTTAGGTTTAAAATTTATATTCGAAGAAACAAATATGGAAATATGACTTTCTTCATCATTTCATATATGAATAATGTTATTCCATTTAAAAGCTAGTGAAAAAGACAACAATCTTCATTTTTTCTTTGTTGGATNAATTGATTTATTTTTCCTTTTAACACCTGTATAAGAGTGGCATAGTAAAAACCTGCATCTTAAAAGATCTCAGATGGATTCTTCACAAAATATAAAATCCAAAATTGGAACAATAAGAAAGCACTGGGTCATAGTGGTTTTTTTTCTTCCTGCTTAGTGGCTCATAAAATAGCACATCTTCCAATTGACAACCTTTTAGGCTTACTGCAATGTATTTTTAAGGTTATTTTACATAGGAAGGTTTGAGGCACAGAGAAGTTAAGCAACAAGCTCAAGGCTGCACAGCTAGTTGGTTTTGTTCCTCGCTTAGTTAGATCCATCTCCTGTGACCCCATGAACTGCAGCCTACCAGGCTGTTCTGTCCATGGGAATGGGCAAGAATACTGGAGTGGGTTGCTATTTCCTCTTCCATCAGGTCTTCCCAACAAAACAACCTGCCTCCAGGCTGGTCCACTGTGTGGGGTGGTGTGTGTGCTATGGTCCTGCTGAGATTTTGGCCGGCCTCCCGCTGCCCGGCTTGTCTTTGTTCCTACTGGTCTTCTGAATCCGGGTCTCCAGGTAGGCTGAGCCTGAATCTGCCAGGAGCAGCTTCTCCTGCTGATGGAGACGCCTTGGCGTGACGGCTGGTGTGGATTCACCTGGACTGATCAGGCCCTGTGGGCATGGGGAGTAAGAACTGAGCTAGAGCCCCTTGGCTTTTGTTTTCCCTTCAAGTTCCGTGTCTTGGGGATGGATGCCATCAGGCCTCCATATTTCCCACTGAGATGCACCCCAGCTTTTTCTGTAGCTTTCCTCTTCATGTTCCTTAAGTTTGCAAAAATCCATGCCGTCACGGTGCCCAGACTACATATTGACCTGGAGAGCACACAGTGTTCCTCTCTTTATAGTTGTTCGTTGGGTGTCTCCCTGCCCCATTAGGTCAAAGTCACCAGGACAGAGTCTGGGCTGTCTTAGGCCTGCTACCAGATGAGCGCTCAGAAACTATACCCACAACCCAAACTTTTAGAGCCTGAGGGCCTCAGAGACCCTCGATCAAGCATTGCTGATGCACAGACGCGGGGATAGCTGGGGTCTGGGGCGATGACGCACCTGGTCCTCTGTCACTGTTGGGGAGGGACTGTCCTCCCCAGGACCCAGATGACATCACCCCCAGTTCCTAGTTCCATCCGCCAGGCCTGGGTCTCTGTCTGGGCCCCATTGTATACATCCTTCCTGAATATTCTATAGAGAAGAAGTCAGTGCCAATTTATTAGAGCCAAACAGACGTGTTTGTAAACGTCACTTCGCCGTGGTTCAGCCATGGGTTAGGAGGCTGACGGAGGAAGCTGAACAATGGGTGAGTCG
>SJYV01055318.1:1173660-1214353 GCA_006410875.1 Neotragus pygmaeus | reverse complement strand
TCGGACAGGACTGAGTGACTGAACAACAGCAGAAGTCTCCTAATTGATTTATTTTTCCTTTTAACACCTGTATAAGAGTGGCATAGTAAAAACCTGCATCTTAAAAGATCTCAGATGGATTCTTCACAAAATATAAAATCCAAAATTGGAACAATAAGAAAGCACTGGGTCATAGTGGTTTTTTTTCTTCCTGCTTAGTGGCTCATAAAATAGCACATCTTCCAATTGACAACCTTTTAGGCTTACTGCAATGCATTTTTAAGGTTATTTTACATAGGAAGGTTTGAGGCACAGAGAAGTTAAGCAACAAGCTCAAGGCTGCACAACTAGTTGGTTTTGTTCCTCGCTTAGTTAGATCCATCTCCTATGACCCCATAAACTGCAGCCTACCAGGCTGTTCTGTCCATGGGAATGGGCAAGAATACTGGAGTGGGTTGCTATTTCCTCTTCCATCAGGTCTTCCCAACAAAACAACCTGCCTCCAGGCTGGTCCACTGTGTGGGGTGGTGTGTGTGCTATGGTCCTGCTGAGATTTTGGCCGGCCTCCCGCTGCCCGGCTTGTCTTTGTTCCTACCGGTCTTCTGAATCCGGGTCTCCAGGTAGGCTGAGCCTGAATCTGCCAGGAGCAGCTTCTCCTGCTGATGGAGACGCCTTGGCGTGACGGCTGGTGTGGATTCACCTGGACTGATCAGGCCCTGTGGGCATGGGGAGTAAGAACTGAGCTAGAGCCCCTTGGCTTTTGTTTTCCCTTCAAGTTCCGTGTCTTGGGGATGGATGCCATCAGGCCTCCATATTTCCCACTGAGATGCACCCCAGCTTTTTCTGTAGCTTTCCTCTTCATGTTCCTTAAGTTTGCAAAAATCCATGCCGTCACGGTGCCCAGACTACATATTGACCTGGAGAGCACACAGTGTTCCTCTCTTTATAGTTGTTCGTTGGGTGTCTCCCTGCCCCATTAGGTCAAAGTCACCAGGACAGAGTCTGGGCTGTCTTAGGCCTGCTACCAGATGAGCGCTCAGAAACTATACCCACAACCCAAACTTTTAGAGCCTGAGGGCCTCAGAGACCCTCGATCAAGCATTGCTGATGCACAGACGCGGGGATGGCTGGGGTCTGGGGCGATGACGCACCTGGTCCTCTGTCACTGTGGGGGAGGGACTGTCCTCCCCAGGACCCAGATGACATCACCCCCCAGTTCCTAGTTCCATCCGCCAGGCCTGGGTCTCTGTCTGGGCCCCATTGTATACATCCTTCCTGAATATTCTATAGAGAAGAAGTCAGTGCCAATTTATTAGAGCCAAACAGACGTGTTTGTAAACGTCACTTCGCCATGGTTCAGCCATGGGTTAGGAGGCTGACGGAGGAAGCTGAACAATGGGTGAGTCGAGGGTGAACCCAGGCACCCCAGGCAGGAGCAGGGTGAGCAAGAAGAAAACCTGGCGGCTGCTCGGCAGCAGGGTAGGGGCGGTCCCCGCTCAGAAAGCAGCTCTCAGGAGCTGCTCAGAGTCGGGAGACATGTGCCTCTTTGCCCCGTTTGTTCCCCAAACCTATGAACATGCGTTGTGTTGCAGAGGCAGTGCCTTCCGTCTGGGGCTGCTGGGTGGAGGGTCCTGGCTCTGAGGCATCTCTGATGTAGCTGCTGTTTGCATCAGGCTGGAGCCTGAAATCCCTCCTCCTCCTGTATGGACCTGCCAGCTCCTTTTCCTAGACCAGAGCCTTGGAACCCCCGTCCTTGGGCGAGTGTGCCCCCCACCTTGCCCCTGGGACAACGGCAGCTTGACTAGAGTCCCTGGACTAGGGGCACGGGTCACCCACACTGTGGTCTTGAAAGGAGCTTCTGTCCAATCCTCAGACAGACACAGTGGCAGTAGCATCAAAGGCAAGTTGTGTGGGATGTGGGCTCAGGAAAGGTGTAAGAGGGGCCAACACTTGCTCCAACGTCCTGCCTATAATTCCGGTTCACATGGAACGAGGAGGAGAAAAAGACCAGGGCTCAGGGCTCTTCTCGGACACGGGGGATCCTAGAGGAGAACTAGGGTGAATTTGACCGTGCAAAGATACGTAGGCTTCCCAGGTGGCTTAGTGGTAAAGAACCTGCCTGCTAATGTAGGAGACACAGAAGATGGGGGTTTGATCCCTGGGTCAGGAAGATCCCTGGAGGAGGGCATGGCAACTCACTCCAGTGTTCTTGCTTAGAGAATCCCACGGACAGAAGAGCCTGGCGGGCTGCTGTCCATGGGGTCACACAGAGTCAGACACGACTGAGCGCACACACTAAAGGTTTGTGCAGGGTTTGCCGCTGGTCACACTTGCTTCCTACTTGACCTCAGGGACATGGGCCTGAGGATGCTTAGGAGTGGAGCTCAGGACATGGGTGAGAACAGCTGACCGTCCGGCCTCCAGCCAAACCCAGCTGTGATCACCTTCTTGCAGAAAGATGGGAAGAACTCTAGACATGTGTGTCTCTGTGAGAGAGAGAGAGAGAGAGAGAGAGAAGGTAGGAGCCACAGAGCCTAGGAGAACACAAGCCTAGTCAAACTGTTGCATCCTGTTTTACAAGAAGGATGGAAGCTACTGAGGGGGTCTGGTCATATGAGTGGGAAGCATCACTCAATGCAACCAGGTGAAAGTCAGGGTCCAAGCTCCAAGCTGGAGAGAGGGCAGGTGGGTGTGTTCACAGGGCTTCTCACTAAGGACGTGGCTCCTCACAAGACCCTCGGAAGGGTTGGTGTTAACCTCCAGCTCTGACAGGTCCATCTGCTCTCGAGCTGGCACACTGGTCAGTCCACAACGATGCTCCTTATTTACCAGTGGGGACACGTGCAGCCCCTAAGCGGGAGATGTTGCGGATGAGGACCCGGGACTCTGTTCAGACACACAGGCAGAGTCAGGCACAGAGAGAGGTCTTTGAGAGAGAGGCGAGAACGTCACCCTCTGGCCTGTGGTGCTGTCTCCACTGGTGGTAGATGTGTGGGTCCGGGGAGGAGGCTGGGGCGAGCGTGCCAGCTCCCCTTCCCTGGACTGCCATCCCCCGGGGCCTGTCTTCCCTGGACACCGAGTTTGACGACGCATCATCTCACGGCCCTAACTTCTTTCTTCAGTGACTCTCTTCTGCATGGTGGCTGCTGGGGACATAAAACCTTGGGGTCGATGGCCTCGATTACCCTCCACAATGCTCCCAGGCTCTCGGTGGGACACAGCGAACACCCCTTATCCTCTCCCTTCAAGATGCTAAAAGGCGTTAGGGTCATAGGCTTTCAGGCCTCTATCCCTCGCCTATGAACCACCGACTGTTTGCTTTGTAGAACTCCTAAGTTCTCTTATAACAATGTCGTGACAGTTTCAGATGAAGAACTAAGGGGCCCAGGCATACATATACCTGCGTATCCATTCTGCCCCAAAGCCCCCTCCCATCCAGGCTGCCGTATAACATCGAGCAGAGTTCCCGTGCTGTGTGGTATGTCCTTTTTGGTTATCCATTTTAAATACAGCAGTGTATACATGTCCATCCCAAACACCCTAGCTACCCCTTCCCTCCGGCAACTGTGAGTTCATTCTCTACGTTTGTTGAGTCTTTTTCTGTTTTGTAAGTTCACTTGTTTTCAGGATGATGCTCATGTACTCAGAACCCAGAGGCCAGTTCCCTTTCCAGAAAGAGAATCTGCTGGAAACGGTTGCGTTTCTTTCTCCAGCTCTTCAGTGTCACGATGACAAGTGGCTCGTAGGTGTGGGGTCTGTGTAGGAAGTCTCTGACATGGCCATGCTGAGAATGTTTATTGTAGAAAGGGAACTTTTGCCCTGTGAGGTCACCTCCTCCCAGCCACCGCTGGCGTTCTGATATTCTATCACAGGAAATGCCTGGTGGCCCACAAAGCACTCTTCCGATTGCAGCTGCAGAGAGAGAGCATAATTGCTGCAGTGGACAGTGAGGTCTGGGGACCCACGTCCAGGGGTGGCCAGCACCTGGGCCCTGTGAGACACAGACTGGGAGACTCTATACAATCTCAACATAATCCCAGGAACCCAAGTCAGCTGACCTCTCATTGTCACACATCGCACGTGGAGAAAAATGTACCAGAGGAGGCCCTTTCTGTTCAGCCATGCTGTGGGGAATCAGATTTAGATTTGGTTTGTTGAGGCTGCAGTGACTGCCCATCCCCCTCCTCAATCTTTTACCCAATTAATTTGACATTGATTATCCAAATCTCACCTTCATCGTTTGGGTGGGACAGTGGCATGCTGGAAGCATCAGCTTTGACTGGAAAACTGTCTCAGATCAGTGATTTTTGATCCAGAACATTAACATGCACCAAAAGTTTACAATCCTTCTCTAAACCCTCAGTTCCCTGTGTGACACAGGCCAGCACCTGGGTTCTCTGGGCCTCAGCTTCTGAGCACCAAAGAATTGATGCTTTAGAGCTATGGTGCTGGAGAAGATTCTTCAGAGTTTTTTGGGAAGCAAGGAGATCAATCAGTCAATCCTAAAGAAAATCAACTGTGAATATACACTGGAAAGACTAACACTAAACCTCCAATAGTTTGGCCAGCTGAAGCAAAGAGCCAACTCACTGGAAAAGACCCTGATGCTGGGAAAGATGGAGGGCAGGAGGAGAAGGGGATGACAGAGGATGAGATGGTTAGATGGCATCAGCAACTCAGTGGATATGAGTTTGAGCAAGCTCCGGGAGATGGTAAAGGACAAGGAAGCCAGGTGTGCTGCATTCCACAGGGTCGCATAAAATCAGACACACAGCTGGTCAAGTAGCTTGAGTTNGATGGTTACATGGCATCAGCAACTCAGTGGATATGAGTTTGAGCAAGCTCCGGGAGATGGTAAAGGACAAGGAAGCCAGGTGTGCTGCATTCCACAGGGTCGCATAAAATCAGACACACAGCTGGTCAAGTAGCTTGAGTTGGTCCACTTTGAAGACTGAGGTTTCCTTTGATGTTTTTGAGGAGCTATCAGAGGACTGGCCTGGAGAACTTGAATGTGCCCATGATTCTCTGCAGTCAGATGGAAGACCAAGGTCAGGCAAGAACTGGACGTGAACCAGAGGGACCAAGACCATGGCGGGTGGAGAAGGAGCAAGTCCACTGTCTACGTGGCCTTCAGCTGGCAGCCTGGGATTTTGGGCCCCCACTGGCGGCTGCTCTACACCTCCCAGCAGCCACAACAATTCATGGAAATTAATAAATGCATTTATTGGGAGGGGTCATGGGTAAAACAGGAAAATCAGTCCCCCTGCTTCTCAGACAAATACTCCAGGATCGAGTTTCAATAGAAACACGGCCTCCTCCACAGTGCTGAGTATTTATAGCAAACAGAAGTGGTTCAAGCTCTCAGGTAGTTCAGCAAGGTTAAGTACGCTTCTTGTGTTTGTTTAGTTAACAAATGCATTTGGCTGAGGTTTGTCTCACAACTTACCCAGTACTGGAAATTCAGGAATGTGAATGGTCTCATTGCCCTCTACTCAGGCTGTGGTCAGAGCAAAACAGTTATTTTTGCTTACAACTGACAAAAGAGTTCCATAGAGTGAGAAGGGTCTTTTCCCACACCTGGTGCCTGGAGAAGGACTATCCACATGTAGAAGAGTGAACGCTAACCCCTTTCTTAACGTCACATACAAAACTAAGTCACGATACATCATAAACCTAAGTGTCAAGACTAAAGCTATTACATTTTTAGAAGAAAACATGAGAGTAAATTTCTGTGACCCTGGGTTAGCTAATGTCCATTTAGATGTGACCCCAAATACACAAGCAATCAAATAAAAAATAGGTAAATTGGACTAGATCACCATTTAAACTTTATGTGCTACAGATAATGTATCAAGAAGGTGAAAAGACAACCCACAAAATGGGAGAAAACATTTAGAAATCATATATCTGATAAGAAACCAGTACCCAGAATATAAAAATAGCTCTTCACATCAACAAAGAGACAAGTTACATAGTTTTTAAGGTGGCAAAGGATATGAATAGCTATTTCTCTAGAGATGATATACAAATGGCCAATAAACACATGAAAATATGCTCAACATCATTACCATTTTATTCAGTTCAATTCAGTAGCTCAGTCATATCCGACTCTTTAAGACCCCATGGACTGCAGCATGCCAGGCTTCCCTGTCCATCACCAACTCCTGGAACTTGCCCAAATTCATGTCTATCGAGTCAATGATGCCATTCGATCATCTCATCCTCTGTCATCCCCTTCTCCTCCTGCCTTCAATCTGTCCCAAAATCAGGGTCTCCCAATGAGTCAGTTCTTTGCATCAGGTAGCCAAAATATTGGAGTTTCAGCTTCAGCATCAGTCCTTCCAATGAATATTCAGAACTGATATCCTTTAGGATGGACNCAGGAGGAGAAGGGGACGACAGAGGATGAGATGGCTGGATGGCATCACCGACTTGATGCACATGAGTTTGGGTGAACTCCAGGAGTTGGTGATGGATAGGGAGGCCTGGCGTGCTGCGATTCATGGGGTCGCAAAGAGTCAGACATGACTGAGCAACTGAACTGAACTAGCATACTCTGGATGCATGAAGTAATACAAGGAAAATCTACATCTACTCCATGGGATATCAATTATAAACATAACCTAGACTGTGTGCAGTGATTTATGAACATTTTATACTTTCTATATTTAAATTTTGAATAAAATTAGCAAGGAATTTACTATATAAACTTGCTCTTATATATTTTAGTAAGTGTATTTTTAATCTACCACCTCTAGATCTGTTATACTGTTAATAATATTGAATATGTTTGTGCAAAAAATTATATTATTTTATTACTCAAATTTTCAGCTATGGAGATAGACATTGTAACAAGAACATAACATAAAATTATTTTATAAGACTATCTGTAATGAATTCTTATGTACCAAATAGCATAGCTTCAAAATACTTAAAACATTAACTGTATTAACTTTAAGAATTAAAGAGAGAAAAAGACAGGAAACTATGTTAATATACTTTAATTTCCTTCTCTAAGACCATGAAAGATAACATAGGCCAAATGTTAATAAAGATCAGGAAAATGTAAATAAAATGAATAAAATATATAAACATGTGGTTATATATTATATAAAAAGCAGAATACCCTATTTCAAGTATTATGTAGCATTTTAATAAATCAGACAATAAACTCAAAAATGGAAAAAGAATACACATGCTACTGTAAGACTTGAATCATGAACATTTAATGGACTGATAAATATCTTCCAATTTTTTAATTTTAAAATCCTCCATTAAGCACATTTTAGCCAAGTAAAAAAATTAAAACTGAATTTGCAGAGTATTCTTAAAATTATGGGAGTTAAAATATTTCATATTAAAATATATGAATTTCAGAGAAACTGCTCTGAGGACAAATACAGATCAGCTTTAAATGTTCCTGTTGCTGAACAAGTACAATAAAAATGAATTAAGCATTTAATTTAGAAAGCATTGGAAAGCAAAATCAACTGGAGGGAAGACATACAGATTAGCAAATTAGAAAAAGAAAAAAAATGCCAATGAAAAAATCCAGGAGCTGATTTTTAAATTGAACACTATATTTATAATAGTTAAGCTACACAGTAACCTAACAGTGGGGAAGGGAGGTAGGGGAGCAGAAAAGGCAAATACGTAATCACAAGAAGAAAATAAAAAAATATTAGAAAATAAACTGATACAAAGACCTGACCTTTCCCCCATCCAATTTAAGATAATCACACCATAACTGTTGATCCCACCTCCACCAAAATATGATTTAGTCTCAAGTTTTCCCAGCCAATGATAATCCACTCTGGCACCATTATTTTTCTGGTTTTTCAACCCAGTAGCAAGAGTAATCATTGATTCCACTCTTCTGTCTATATCCCATCCCTGAGTACATTGAATTAAATTGACTNAAATATGATTTAGTCTCAAGTTTTCCCAGCCAATGATAATCCACTCTGGCACCATTATTTTTCTGGTTGTTCAACCCAGTAGCAAAAGTAATCATTGATTCCACTCTTCTGTCTATATCCCATCCCTGAGTACATTGAATTAAATTGACTTTACCTCCAAGGCACATCACAAACACATTTACTTCTCCTTATTGCCCCTCTTATCTCTCTCCTCAAGGACTATCATCTCACAGCTGGTCAGCTGCAATTTCTTCCACTTTATCTCCCCACCTCAAGTATTGCCTCCTAGACTTTACTCTCCGCAGAAGCCAGTGGTGTCATTCTAAGCTCCAACTGACAATCCAACTTTCAATTCCTTTAGCTCTCCTTTCCATTTGAAATCTATTGTTCATCATAACTCAAGCCTTACCTTAGATTTCTGGTCTACCAGGCTTCAGTTTAATCTTTCNAGAAGTCCCTGTTGGATGTTTTTAAAGCATTTGATTTAATATATTAAAACTACTGTACCTACTATTCAGAGCCTTACAGAATTTGGCTCTTAACCCTTATCTCCCACTCCATCCTTCTTCTCTTACCTTCTATTAATATGTGCTCAAACTCCATCCATGTTAATCTTATAGTCATAAATCCAGCATATCTTCTCTCATCTACTGGCGTGTTCTCAAAGATGTGATCTCTGCTTGGGATAATCTTCTACAGAACTCCTGATATCTTTCTGTTGGCCTTTGATACTCTCATCCTTCAAGGTCCAGTTCAAAGAAGCAACCCCATATTTCCTATTCTCCCTTATCAATAATTTGTGTGTATATATTCTTCACTAGGTTCAAAACTCCTGGAGAACTGAGGCTTCATTTTATTCTTTTTTTGTCTGTTTGTTTTTGTAATGTTCATACAGTTTGGAAATAGTATTGTGCAAATAAATGCTTATTAACTAGTAGTCTAAATGAAACTTGATTCTGAAAGTCTAAAGCTGAATTAGAGTTTAAAACTAAACATGTTTTTCCTTAACTGTTTATGTCTCAGAAGAAAGCATAAACAAGCTCTGATCCAAAGATCTGTGAAAGACACTTTAGAATAAAATCAATTCCCTTTTCTCCAGTGGCAGATGTTACCTGAGATAAGAGGGTATTGTCCAAGAGTGGGCAATGAGATAGAAAGTAATCTCTGTAATCTGTACATTTTTGCATGTAGGAAGTTTCCAGAAGCGAAAGTATCCATCAAAGAAGTTATTTCCTGGTACCACGGCTTCTTGGAGGCATTGAGAGAGAAGGGATCTTTTTTTTTATTAGCTTTTTATTTTGTACTGGGGTATAGCCAATTAACAGTGTTGTAATAGTTTCAGGTGAACAGCGAAGGGACTCAGCCATACATATACACATATCCATTCTCCTCTAAACCCCCCTCCCATCCAGGCTGCCACATAGCTTTAAGCAAGAGTTCTCTGCGCTTTACAGTAGGTCCTTGTTGATTATCCATTTTAAATATAGCAGTGTGTACATGTCCATCCCAGACTCTCTAACTATCCTGAGAAGGGATCCTCTTTGGAGACTTTTGGAGACCCAGTGGCTAAGCTCTGTAGGTTGTTTGGTCTTCTTGAAAGCCCCATAAAAGCACCCCTATACAGGTTGGAAAAGGTGCTGTCAGCATTAGAAGTAAGGGGGGAACATAGTAGATAATCAAAAGCAGTTTTCTGACTGAAGAAATGGGGCGTCTGAATGTGGTGGATTCAGAATATCCAGGTCAGGTTCTTCCTCTGCCAGTGACTTGCTGGGATAACTTTGGGCAATTCACTTAAGGCCTAGTTACTTTGGTTGTAAGACAGAGATGATAAAAGCAATTACCTCTTAGCCTTGTTTGGATGAAATGAGGTCATACAGGTGAGGTGATTAGCATAGTGTGTAACATGCTCTGTTATACTGCTGATAATACTGTGGAAGAGGCCGTCCATTTGGGTTGATGTCTCACCTAGGAGTAAATTCTGATTTCTTATTTAGAATAACTTAAAGAGAACGCATCTGGTCTTTTCCCCCCTGCTTGCCTTATTTTTGGCATTGCTTTTCCTCATCTTCATTATCTAAATTGTGGTTTTTGTATTAGGAGTGGAATTAGACTCATAAGTATAAACGGAAAATGTGAAGGTGGAGAAACATGCAGAGTCAACCAGAGGAGGCAGTTTCACATTTAAGAAAACTGTGGGAGAATATCTAAAACTATAGGCTGAAAAGAAGTGGGACTTTGCTAATGGAACACACCTGTGCAAAGTCTGTGGGCACGCCTTCACCCTTCAGGACTTTCATCCCAAGGTTGCCCTTATCTGCTCTGCTTTTCTACTGAGAAGTGTCTGACCCTGTGCTATGTCAGCCAAGTGCACTTTGTTCCTTGTTTGCTAAAATTACCACACTTGTGAATCGGAATCATTTCTGCCGTTCTCAGTTATTCTTTTATGTATATGTTCAGTCACGAGAAAGTTTCCTGGTAAATGGAGGTTGCTAAATGATTTAGAAACAGAAATTAGACCAGAATTCATGAAGGTGAGGCTATTAGATAGATCACTTTTTTATTTCCCATTTTTTTCAAATTTACTGTTAATTGGAGGATAATTGCTTTACAATGTGTGTTGATTTCTGCCATACAACACAGTGAGTCAGCCGTAAGTATACATATATCCACTCCCTCTTGAACCTCCCTCCTACCTCACCCCACCCCTTGGGGTCATCACAGACCACTGGTCTGAGCTCCCTGTGTTACACAGCAACTTCCCCCTAGCTATTTTACACGTGGTCGTGTATTTGTTCCAGTGATACTCGTTCAGTGCATCCCATCCTCTCCTTCCCCTGCTCTTCTTTCCACAAGTCCGTTCTCTACTTCTGCATCTCTGCTTCTGCCCTGAAAATAGGTTCATCAGTACTCTTTTTCTAGATTCCATATATATGCATTAATAGACAATGTTTGTTTTTCTCTTTCTGACTTATTTCACTCCATATAACAAACTCTAGTTTCCTCCACCTCAGTTCAGCTGACTTCATTCCTTTTTGTGGCTGAGTAATCTCCATAGATGAACCACTTTTGATGCTCAGCCAATCGGAAATCAAGTCTGGAATGTATCTCAGATTATGTTTTCCTTTTATAGTTGTTCTCTGCATTGGCAAGTATTTTATAATAATTTTTTTACTATATTGTTCCTCTAAAACTTTAAAACGATTAGTCCATGTTACACTTAGGTGAACTGAGGTATACATGATAATTAAAAAAAAGTAGAGGGTTATATCACTCCATCACAAAGTATTTAGTCTGTTAGCAGGACTACATTTCAGAAAGCACTTAAAAACTGAGGCCGCTGATCTAAACTTAATGATCACTTAGAAACTGACTTATTATTAGGCCCCCAGGAATTTGCTAAGCTCTGGGGTAGGTGTGAGAAGAGGAAAACGTCTCCTACCTACAATGATTCTTATTTTAAGAATAGAGTCTAAAATCAATTAATTTAATGCATATTGTCTAAGTGATCTGTGTTTTAGCTTCAGTCCTTAAGTCTTTAGACCTATGAAAAGATGGTGGAGTAAGTGACTTACATATATTCTCTCGTTTAGCCCTTGCAACAAACAACCCTGTGGCGTAGGTTTTCCTTCTCGTTTACTGATGATGGAGATGGCTCAAGGGAACTTAAAAAAAAAACAAAAAAAAAAACTTAAAATCATTCAGCAAGTGATGGAACTAAACTTCCACCTGGGGTCTTTTTGGTTTAAAAATTATTTCTACTGTCTTCCAATGAAAAATTAATGAAAAAGAAAACAAAACCTTCCTTTTTTTTTTTTTTTTTCATATCATAGACTGGCAAAAAGAAAGGCACCAGAGTTGCTTATGATGCTTCATCCATAGATTGTTACTCTGTTAAGACTGTAGGGCAGAGTTACTTTCTTGATCTATTCTTGTTACCCCAGAGAAATGAAACTTAATAACAGAAAAACCTAATCAATCAGTAGGATTTATGTTCCCCATTCTGTGGCTGAAAGAAAGAACTGATGATGATTCCAAAACATTTGTTTGTTTCCAGAGCATTTATTCAGCCAAGTATCTTCCAAACAGTATGCAGGCTGTGCAAATGAAAGTCAAGTCCACCTGAAAGAACCTGTAAAACAGTGGTTCTAAACTCTGGCTCATGTTAAAATCTCCTGGGAAGTTTTGAAAAAAATGCCTGTGGCTAGGCATCCAAAATTTGTAAAGCTCCTTGGGAGATGTGTAACCATGGTTAAGAAGCAGTGCTATGAGGTAATTGAAGAGAGTGACACATAGAAAGCAGTGTCAAGAGAGAGCTTTGGATGTTGGGTTACAAATAGGATCCACTGTAGCCAAGTCTTCCAGGATGAGGAAGGCATTGAACTAGACCTCGATGAATAGGGAAGATATTAAGAAGAGATGGGATGGAAACAGGGAAGTGAATTCCAAACAATTCTCATAATTGTTGATGAGATTTCTTTGAAGTTGTGGTAGATTGTTTTATAAGAATAAATTATTATGAATATTCCAGTTTGTTTGAGGTCACTAACAGGGTTTTATCCTTTTTCTACCAGGTCTTCAATGAAATATATCCAGTATGGACTTACTCTTACCTGGTGCTGCTGTTTCCTGTGTTCCTTGCCACAGACTACCTCCGCTATAAGCCTGTCATTCTGCTCCAGGGACTCAGCCTTATTGTTACGTGGTTCATGCTGCTCTATGCCCAGGGACTGCTGGCCATTCAGTTCTTGGAATTCTTCTATGGCATCGCCACTGCCACTGAAATTGCCTACTACTCCTACATCTACAGTGTGGTAGACCTGAGCATGTACCAGAAAGTCACAAGCTACTGTCGAAGTGCCACCTTGGTGGGCTTCACAGTGGGCTCTGTCCTGGGGCAGATCCTTGTCTCAGTGGCATTCTGGTCCCTGTTCAGCCTGAATGTCATCTCTCTTACCTGTGTTTCTGTGGCCTTCGCTGTGGCCTGGTTTCTGCCTATGCCACAGAAGAGCCTTTTCTTTCACCACGTTCCTCCCTCCTGCCAGGGGACAAATGGCATCAAGGTACACAATGGTGGCGTTGCTACTGACGCTGCAGCTCCTAACCACCTTCCACAGTGGGAGGACGTTGAATCAAAAATCCCTCTAAATCCGGAGGAGCCACCGGTGGAGGAACAGGTAAGCGCAGCCTTCAGTGCCTGTGGTTGCTACTCTGGGGCTAGACCGGTGGTAAAAAACAGATGGAAACCCAACAGTTCATTTGGATTCTGGTTTTATCTCACATTGCTTCATTGGTTCCATTTATTCATTCAAGATAACATTGATTTGTATGAGGGATGAAAAATGCATTTTCCTTTGGAGTGTGTGTTAGTTGCTCAGTTGTGTCTAACTCTTTGCAACCCTGTGAATTATATAGCCCACCAGGCTACTCTGGATTGAATAACCTCTCAGGTCAAACTGATTCAACATATTGCTCATGTTGGAGATATCTTAGAAGCCACAGCAGTGTCTATCTCTTCTTCAACTTTCTGTCTTCAGAACTTGGTATATAAAGAAAGCCTCTCAGAACATGTTGTCTAAATGAATAGGTGAAATGATGCCAGTAAATCATGAATGTCTACGTCCAAAGTATTTAAGAATAGGAGCTTATCTTCCTCTTCTCTGCTGAAAATTATGTGCAGTGCAGTCATAACTCAAAGATATTGCAGGTTTGGTTCCAGACCACTGAAATAAAGCAAATATCACATAATAAACAAAGTCACACAATTTTTTTGGTTTCACAGTGCATATAAAAGTTATTTTTACACTATACTGTAGTCTGTTAAGTGTGCAATAATAGCATTACATGCAAAAAATATACATGCCTAAATTTTAAATTACATTATTGCTAAAAAAAAATGCCAACCATCATCTGTGCCTTCAGTGAGTTGTAATCTTTTTGCTGGTGGAGGATCTTGCCTTAATGTTGATGGCTGCTGACTGATCAGGGTGATGGTTGCTGAAGGTAGAGGTCACTGTGGCAATTTCTTAAAATAAGACAACAGTGAAGTTTGCCACTTGATTGACTTCCTTCGGGAATGATTTCTCTGCAGCACCAATGCTGTTCGATAGCATTTTACTCATAGTAGAACTTCTTTGAAAATTGGAGTCAATCCTCTTAAACCCTGCTTTATGAAGTAAGTGTATGTAATATTCTAGATCCCTTGTTGTCATGTCAGCAGTCTTCACAGCATCTTTACCAGGAGTAGATTCCACCTCAAGAAACCAGTTTCTTTGCTGATCCATTGGAAGTAGCTTTTATCCATTTAAGTTTATTATGAAATTTCATTTACAACTTAAGGTTTCATTTCTAATTATAGTTTTCTTGCTATTTCCACTGCATATCACTTCCTCCACAAAAGTCTTGAGCCCTTCAAAGTCATCTATGAAACAAAAGTTTTACAGGACAATGGTTGTCTGACATTCCATTTGTTTTTTATAATGTGATCACTGCTCACTAAATTGATTTTATTACCTACTAATTACTAGCATCCCCGGTGGTGCTAGGTGGTAAACAACCTGTATGCCAGTGCAGAAAATGTAAGAGACATAGGTTCGATCCTTGGGTCAGGAAGATCCCATGGAGAAGGAAATGACAACTCACTGCACTATTCTTGCCTGGAGAATCCTATGAAAAGAGGAGCCTGGCAGGCTACAGTCCATAGGGTTGCAAAGAGTCAGACATGACTGAAGCGACTCAGCAGCAGCAGCAGCAGCAATCACTTGAAATCTAAGGTTTAAAAAATTATGTCCTAGACCACCTTGATATTTATTATTTGTTGATCTGCAAGATGTCAGTACTTGACATGCTGAAGAATTGTAAAATTTTAGAGTTAGAAGTGATTCTAACCACAAGTCATAGAACAATTAGAGCATGTTAAAGGGACTTTAGATCACATGACCTTTTCATTTTAGAGATAAGGATTGGGAACTATTAATACAGCAATACTTCTATTTGTAGACTGACACATTTTACTATTAGGAAGAATTCTGTGTGTATGTGTGTGTATGTGTATTTGAGTTCTGTAAAACAGTGACAGAAGCAAAATAAGTATTTTCAGTGTATACTCAATATTATCTGTTGCAGCACAGCACAGTATAGCAGATTTTGAGGAAGAAAGGCAGTCTGCAGTACTGGTACTTAGCAGCAGGGTGATCTTAGGCAGGTTTCTTAATTCTTTGTGGCTGTTAGATCCTTTGTTCATATACCTGCCTCATAGGGCTATTTCAAGTATTAAATAAATCCATGTAGAGGTTTCAAGTTAGTATTTGTAAGTAGGTAACTCAGTAGGTGACTCGGGGTAAAGCGTCTGCCTGCAATGCAGGAGACCCTGGTTTGATCCCTGAGTCAGGAAGATCCCCTGGAAAAGGAAATGGCAACCCACTCCAGTATTCTTGCCTGGAGAATCCCATGGACAGAGAAGCTATAGTCCATGGGGTCGCATAGAGTTGGACACGACTGAGTGACTTCACTCACTTCACTTCAATCAATATATGGTAATTTTTATTATTATCTTTATCATTAGATATGAATAATCAAGAACAGATTTGTACTTCACCAAGATATTTATTTGTGGGGCTATAAATAATCTTTCATTTTCCCTTTGAATTAGTTATCCCTGGTATTCTGGGCCTTATAAAAAGAGTTATGAGGGTCTGGTACTGGTACTAATTCACAAATTATTTTTCTTTAACTGAGTTAGGCTATCCNGGGTCGCATAGAGTTGGACACGACTGAGTGACTTCACTCACTTCACTTCAATCAATATATGGTAATTTTTATTATTATCTTTATCATTAGATATGAATAATCAAGAACAGATTTGTACTTCACCAAGATATTTATTTGTGGGGCTATAAATAATCTTTCATTTTCCCTTTGAATTAGTTATCCCTGGTATTCTGGGCCTTATAAAAAGAGTTATGAGGGTCTGGTACTGGTACTAATTCACAAATTATTTTTCTTTAACTGAGTTAGGCTATCCCTAAATGTAGAGAATGTTAAGCCAGATGATCATGAAGCTTTCCATGACTCTAGAATTCTATGTTTTGTGAGCTGGTTGATGTGAAGGTACTCTGTCATTTTTCTTCTGCTTCCCAGGCATACCACGAACAACTTCTTTTTGTCCAGCCCATATATGTAGGAATACATAATTAATACCATAGAAGTAATTTAATTAGAATTGTCAGCCCTTGTCTTAAATCTTCATAGTTTAGGCATTAAACCCTAATTATCTTCATCCACATTTTCCTATTGTANATTGCTAGGTCATATGGTGGTTTTATTCCTAGTTTTTTAAGAGTCTCCATACCGCTAGACAGATCTTTGTCGGCAAAGTAATGTCTCTGCTTTCTAATATGCTGTCTAAGTTTATCATAGCTTTTCTTCCAAGGAGTAAGCATCTTTTAATTTCAAGGCTACAGTCATCATCTGCAGTGATTTTGAAGCCCAAGAAAATAAAGTCTCTCGCTGTTTCCATTGTTTCTCCATCTATTTGCCATGAAGTGATGAGACTGCATGATCTTCATTTTCTGAATGTTGAGTTTTAAGCGAGCTTTTTCACTCTCCTCTTTCACTTTCATCAAGAAGCCCTTTGGTTCTGCCTCTCTTTCTGCCATAAGGGTGGTGTCATCTGCACATCTGAGGTTATTGATATTTCTCCCTGTAATCTTGATACCATCTTGTGCTTTATCCAGCCTGGCAGTTTGTATGATGTACTCTGCATATAAGTTAAATAAGCAGGGTGACAATATACAACAGGCTTGACATACTCCTTTCCCAATTTGGAACCGGTCTGTTGTTTCATGTCCAGTTGTAATTGTTGCTTCTGACCTGCATACAGATTTCTCAGGAGGCAAGTAAGGTGGTCTGGTATTCCCATCTCGGGAAGAATTTTCCAGTTTGTTGTGATCTATACAGTCAGACTTTAGCATAGTCAATGAAGCAGAATTAGATGTCTTTCTGGAATTTAGGGAAACATGAATCGAAACCACAAAGAAATACCACTTCAAACCCACTAGGATAAGTATCATAAAAAAATCACTAGTGAATATTGGCCAAGAGGTGGAAAAAGTGGAACCCTCCTAGAATGCAGGTGAGAATGTAAACTGGTGCAGTGGGTAAGAAAAGTAGTTTGGCAGTTCATCAAGATGTTAAACGTAGAGTTACTATATGCCTCCTCTTGTAGGTGCCCAAGAAAATTGATGACATACAACCACACATAAACTTGCACATAACTGTGCTTAGCAGGGTTATTTGTCATAGTCAAAACATGAAACAACCCAAGTGTCCATTAAATAGTGAACAGATACACACCAAGGGATGCATCCATGTGTGGTGCACAACAGGTGTTATTTGGCCGTAAAGCAGGATGACCTGCTGACATGTCCTATACCACGGAGGAGCCACGAACACATGGCTGCATGAAGGAAGCCGGGCAAAAAAACCACATACCATGTGATCCTGTTTGTGTGGACTGTCGGGAACAAGCAGAGCGAGAGACAAAAAGCAGATTAGCAGTTTTCTCAGGCTGGAGTCAGGGGTGGTTGGAGAAATGGCTGCTCATGGGTCTTGACATTTGAAGTGGTGTCATTATCCTAAACTCAGACCGTGGAGACAGTGTACATCTCTGTGAATATTCTCACTATTGAATGGTATTTTACATGGGTGAATTTTTTACATGGGGGTAAATTCTATCCCCATTCGTTTTTAACATAACTGACGTGCAGGGAGGGAGGGAGATGATGAGACAAGATGGAGTGGCAACTCTGGGCCTCCCGTATCCCACTGCCTTCCCCTCCCCCACCCCGATGCTGACCCCAGGCCACCACAGGGAGGCCTTTTCCAGCTGGACTGTGAGAGGGAAGGCCCCCCAATACCCTCCTCCTACCTGACTGAGTCCCACAGACATAAAAGACAGAAGTCCCTTGGGCTGTTTTTGGCTATGGAGAAAGGAAAAACATGATGGATCCCACTGAACAATTTACACAGAGATTTTTTTTTCTTTCTTTTTTTAATTAATTAATTTTTTAAATTTTACTTTACAATACTCTATTGGCTTTGCCATACATCGACATTACGTAGAGGTTAACACGGCTTTCTCAGCAGGATTTAAAAGATGGTTTTTGATTCTTCATNTTTTTTTTTCTTTCTTTTTTTAATTAATTAATTTTTTAAATTTTACTTTACAATACTCTATTGGCTTTGCCATACATCGACATTACGTAGAGGTTAACACGGCTTTCTCAGCAGGATTTAAAAGATGGTTTTTGATTCTTCATAGAATCTTTTTAAAGCATAAATATTTACACACTACAAACTTGATTCTCTCTGTGACACTGTTAGTCCTTTTCTTTTTCCCTATTCACTATACTTGCATATATATGTGTATATATATACACACACACTGAATATGTGCTTAATTTTTGCTGTTCTATTTTTCTGCTTCAGTCTTAATCCCTTGCTTCCTCATCATATGATTTATTATGGACCCTTGTTCTCACAGGATTGTGGGGTCACAAGGATGCACCTGGTAAGGTTTCTGCTCTCAGAGAGTGTGGGTGGACCCAGCTCCATCGGCTGACATCTGACCCCATCTCCATGTCACGTGGAGGGCAGGCAGCCCAGCCTGAGGGCTCCCAGGGGTCCTCAGCCAGTTCCAGGGGTGACCAGACAGGCTTCCTTGGTGCAAGGACTCTGTCAGCCTCAAGGAAGCTGTTCCGGAGCTGCGTGTGCTCTCCCTTTCTTCATCCATCCTCACAAAGTAGGGGCCACATCACGTGGGATGCACCCTTGGCTGCCCTGGTCAGTGGAACACTGACCTGCATCTGTGTTTGGTTTTCTGGGCCACTGGCATCTCGACAATGGTGAGGTTTTAACGCAGAAGGCTCTGACAGCCCAGCATTGGATGGAGCTCACTCTCCCCTGCTCACAGGTGTCCGATGTGGCCCGGGGTGGGAATAGCCTCCTCCAAAGCTGACTGTTCGCCCTCCTCTCTTCCTGGTCCACACACCTGAGGGAGGCCGTTTTCTCACTGGATCTCGCAGTCCCCGGGATGGAATTGTCTCCCTTCTCAGCTTCCAGGGCAGTAACCAGGATGAGCAGGATGAGCAGGGTGACCATTAAGAACCGGGAGGCATGTCTCCTGCTTGCAAACTGAGAGCCTAGCCTCATTGTTCTAGCGCTGCTGGCAGAAAACATGTGTACAGCAGTGGAGGGACCCGCACACACAAAGACAAAAGCATACTGTTGGCGCCACCGGCTGTCTTCCTGTCCCCTACTGTGGCCATGGCCGCACCACCCAGCAGGGGGAATGGAGACTGACCACAGGCGACGAGTGCAGATATAACAGGTTACAAGGGCTGCTCTTCAGGCAGTCACTCTACTTGCTTTTTTGGCTGCACTGATCTTTCTTGCAGTGTGCGGGCTCTCTACTTGTGGTGCTTGGGCTTAGTTGCCCTGTGGCATGTGGGATCATAGTTCCCCAAACAGGGATGGAACTCACATGCCCTGCAACACTGGACCATCGGGGAAGTCCCCAGTCATTCTAAAATAAGGACTAGACTCCATTTTTCAGGCTGAACTGGGACCCACAGACGTACCAGCTGACCAGGATACCACTTCATTGGCCTTGTCCATCTCTCACACTCACCTGGTGATGTGGGTTCCATTGAGTGGCCCCCACAGCTGTGGGCATTCTCTCCAGGGGCCTGGTGTGCGCTCAGGGCTCTGTATCAAATCTGGAAGCCCGGGGTAATCTTCCTTTTTCATGACAACTTGGGGCCTGACTTCTAGGAGTGGATCTAGAAGACCTGAAGGTATTTAGGAAAATACCCCCAGGAGATCATGTGGCCCTTGGATAGCGGTGAAGGCCCTTTCCCAAAGCAGCTGTACCCTGGGTCTCAGGGGTGCACTGTGGAGGAATGCTGGCTTGTTATTTATGCACTGCTGTGGGCACTTTCTCCTGTGATGTGAAGCATCCAGTTAGGAGAGGTGGTGTGGAACCTGCCCCTGGTTTTGCCTGAAGTGGTCAGTGCTGTGACCGCATCCCTGAAGGCCAGTTAAGTTGGGCTAAACTCATTGGTCAGGATTGTTGTGGCTAATAAAATGTCCTATGCGTCCTCTTGGACCAGAATTAATGCCTTGGGCTTGTATTCAGTTCAGTTCAGTTGCTCAGTTGTGTCCAACTGTTTGAGACCCCATTTGCCTGCAGCACGCCAGGTTTCTCTGTCTATCACCAACTCCTGGAACTTGCTCAAACTCATGTCCATCGAGTTGGTGATTCCATCCAACCATCTCATCCTCTGTCATTCCCTTCTCCTCCTGCCTCCAATCTTTCCCAGTATTAGGGTCTTTTCCAAAGAGTCAATTCTTTGCATGAGGTGGCCAAAGGATTGGATTTTCAGCTTCAGCATCAGTCCTTCCAATGAACACCCAGGACTGATCTCTAGGATTGACTGGTTTGATCTCCTTGCAGTCCGAGGGACTCTCAAGAGTCTTCTCCAACACCACAGTTCAAAAGCATCAGTTCTTCAGCACTCAGCTTTCCTTATGGTCCAACTCTCACATCCATACATGACTACTGGAAAAACCATAGCTCTGACTATACAGACCTTTGTTGGCAAAGTAATGTCTCTGCTTTTTAATATGCTCTCTAGGTTGGTTGTAGCTTTTCTTCCAAGGAGCAAGCATCTTTTAATTTCATGGCTGCAGTTAAACTTTCTGGGGTAAGCACTGAACAAAAGGAAAAGAATGACTAAATCTCAAGTTACAAAAAAGAGTACAAAGTGATTTAAATACACACTTGCACACAATCAATTTCAAGAAGACAGAGAAAAAGAAAACAGAATATGTAAGACAAATAGAAAGTACAAAATAAGTTGCTAAATTTGCACCATGAATATCTGCAGTAATTATATTAAATGTAAGTAGACTAAATGGGCTGTTTAAATGACAGAGATTGTCAGAAAGAATAAAAAATGCAACTGTTTGATTTTTGTGAAAATGAAATAACTCAAATATATTTATACAAAAGATTGAAAATGAATGGATGCAAAAAGAAATACCANAGAAAGAAGCACAGATTTCCTGTAGGACATCCTTAGTTTTCGGGGCCGTGATGTTTGCCATTTGTCAACTAATACGAATATTCAGTGAACAGCAGCTGCTGTGCAGCACAGGCTCATGTTACCTTGCCCCTTTGTCTGGTAAACTAAGATGTCACCTGCCCAGGTGCCATTCCTGATGCCCTTGGTCAGGCTTTGGTGTCTTCCTCCTGCATCTGCTGTCCTCTCTTCTTGGCACATGGC
Source organism: Neotragus pygmaeus (assembly GCA_006410875.1). Taxonomy (NCBI): domain Eukaryota; kingdom Metazoa; phylum Chordata; class Mammalia; order Artiodactyla; family Bovidae; genus Neotragus; species Neotragus pygmaeus. The sequence continues at coordinate 1,193,112 of SJYV01055318.1, read as the reverse complement.
TGCCTGTGCCAAGCCCCGTGGGCTGTTACTGCCTCTCACCTGCTTCTGTCCCTGTGCAGACGGCAGCCCCCAGCCCCTGTTTGTCACTGAGGACGCTGCACCCAGGATCAGTTCTGCGAGACAGCAGCGGTCAGCCCAGAGGTGCTGATTATCAGTAACAGCTTAATAACAATCATCTGTCCTGGGAAGAGTGGTTGTTCCTTCATCTCTAGAGTGGAGTCTGGGGTTCATTCACAGGGATTCCACTTACCCTGAAGAGCACAGGACAGACAGTTCTCACCGTGGCTAGCTGTGGGCCGAATAGAAGGGGCCAAAGCCTCAAGGAATGGTTGGTATTAATTTTTATTTATTTAAAGACTTGAAGAAGGAAATGGCACCCCACTCCAGTATTCTTGCTGGGAGAATCCCATGGACAGAGTAGTCTGCTGCTGCTGCTGCTGCTGCTGCTACTAAGTCATTTCAGTCGTGTCCAACTCTGTGCGACCACATAGACGGCAGCCCACCAGGCTCCTCCGTTCCTGGGATTCTCCAGGCAAGAATACTAGAGAAGGTTGCCATTTCCTTCTCCAATGCATAGCTGAAGTTAAAGAAGAAAGCTACTAATAAACAGAAAATTACGGCGACAAGTTACCTGTGGATTTCATAGGCTATAATTCATGTAGTCGCAAAGAGTCGGACACAACTGAGCATGCAACACTCACTCACTGAAAGAATATTTCAATAAGATGGCATTTATCTTAATTACTAAGTTTTTTTGGTGTCTCTGGGAAATTACTGTGTGTCTTGTGTCCTGGCAGTGCTGGTGAGGCAGGTTGGTGGCAAAGAAGTTGCGGTGGGGCATAGTTTCAGGGCATGGCATTTTTCTGTGTGTTAACATGGAGAGTTTTTAAGAGAAATTCTCAAAGCCCCAAGCTGGGTGTCTGAGTCTGCAAGGGTGGGCGGCTTCAGCAGGGGCTGAGCATCTTCTCATGGTGCTGGAGGCTGGACGTCTGAGGTCACGCTGCCTAGAGAGAGGATTCTGGTGAGGACAACATCCTGGCTCAAGATGAAGTCTTCTCCTCCGTGGCCATGGAAGGAGAGAAATCTCTGGGGGCTCATCCTCTTCTCTAAGAACTTCAGTCTTATCGGATGAGGGCCCCACTTTCATGACCTCGTTTAACCTTAAAGTGAAAGTGTCAGTCGCTCAGTTGTGTCCAACTCTTTGTGACCCCATGGACTGTAGCCCACCAGGCTCTTCTGTCTGTGGAATTCTCCAGGCAAGAATACTGGAGTGGGTTGCCATTTCCTGCTCCAGGGGATCTTCCTGACCCAGGGATGGAACCCATATATCTTGCATTAGCAGGTGGATTCTTTGCCATTGAGTCACCTGAGACACCCACAAAACGGGTTAATATTTCTTGCCTCATGGGGAGGTGAAGAGGCTAGTCTGATATACCTCTATATTTACAGAGAGACCTTGAACAAAATCCTCAGTATATGTTAGGTTCCCGCCCTTTAAGAGACTGGTTGGAGTGCAGGAAAGAGAAGCTGGCACAGTGATGAACTGTGGGAGGCGGTTCTGCTCATAGGCCTCAGACCCGAGGGCTGGAGTGTGACCCTCACAGGCTAGCTGCCATTTTTCCGAATCTCAGCGGCTGCCCACCCTGACCCCGTGCAATGTTAGATCTCACACCGGGCAGTCGTCCCAGACCCCCCAGATATCCTCAGGTCGAACAGGAAACTCTCCCCAGCCCTTGGATGGGAGGGGGGAAAGTGCTGAGTCATGAGTTCGTTTCCTCCTGATTCCATGGGGTTCTTATCGTGTGCTCCAGGAAACATCCCCACACCCAGCTATTAATAATGATGATGAAATGAAGTGTCTGACTCCATGGGACTCTATCCGGGGTGGAGGTGAGGGTTACCTGCCTGGCTGAGCTGCCCCTCTCTCTGTCCAGGAAGGCGGGCGGTAGAGATGGCAGAGACGCCAGAGACGCCCATGGGCCTCAGCCTCATGCTGCAGCGAGGCCGAGGCCGTAGCCGTGGGTGGGGGTTGGGTGGGGATGTTGTCATTGGCAGCTCTTCTCAAGCATTTCCAAGATCCCTTAGTGGGCAGACAGCCAGTCAGAGAAACGCCATCCATGACCTTACAGGGCCCGGGAAGAACACGCTGCAGGATGGAGGGTTTGTCCAGGTTAACAGGGAGCTACACCCACAGCCTCACAAGGCAAGAAAAATCTTCCTGGGGAGGCAGGGGGGCAGGCTCTCACCCTTGTGCCTCTTTTCTGTTCAAGCACGACACTTCACTGATGCAGCCCCTCCCTTCCTGTCCTCCGGTCCCCAGGTCCCCTCCATGGGCCTGACCAGGGTTGACAAGCAGGACCGCTGTCAGATAATGATTTCTGTTTGGTGCCTAGAACTTTCTAGAAGTGATGGTCACACGAGTGACTCACAGGAGAGGCTTAGGTTCTGTTTTTTTCTCCCAGGAGGGGAAAGACAGCTATGGCCGTGCCCCTTCATCAGTAGATTTTCTTGGGGTATTGCATTATTGGCTTCAGCAGCTCAATCTATTACCCAGAACCCAAGTGGAAAACTTCACTCAAACGAGGGGACTATATATATATATATATATATATATATATAATTATATGATTATATATGTATATACATATTTGTGCTGATTGTATATATATTCATTGCCCAACAAATTCAGACCTCCCTGACATAAGGGAAAGTTTTTGTCAACTATTCTTGGTCCCTTCCCCTTATTGAACTCATACCTGAGAAGTTTTTGTCACAGAATTTAATTTCCAGCATTGAGATCAGGTTGATGATTAACTCGAGGAACCGGGGAGGAATTCTGGCCGCAACCGGTTACCACAGATGGAGGAGTGGAGCTTACGAGAGCAGTGAGCCTGAGCAGCCAGGCCACGCCTGCACCTGCACGGCTCACCCCCGCAGCCGCCAGCCAGAGGTGGCTCTCTAAATTTAAACTAAAATTAGTTACTGCTAAAGAGGCAGTTCCTCCGTCATGGAGACACATCTCACGTGCTCACCAGCTCCAGGGAGCCTGCTGCTCCTGCCTCGGGCGGGCAAATCTGGAACCTCCTCACCGTCCTGGGAAGTTCTCTGGGATGGCGCTGGTCTGGGCTGTGTCATCTCTGGTATCAGATGAGGTGGCGTGTGGGGGACACCTTGTGCACAGTGAAGCATAGCACACGTGTGTCACTGGTGACTGGGGTGGAGGCAGAAGGCATCCCCGATTTCCTGAAGAGAAGTCTGATGGGGTGATGTGGCTCTAGGGTACACGTCCGATCCTCTCACAAGGCAGCTCTCCTTTTCCTGTGACCATCCACAGCGATGTTGTTTGTTGTTTATTCACTAAGTCATGTCTGCCTCTACAGCCCCATGGACTGTAGCCCACCAGGCTCCTCTGTCCGTGGGATCCTCCAGGCAAGAATACTGGAGTGGGTAGCCATGCCTTCCTCCGGGGATCTTCCTGACTCCAGGACTGAACCCAGGTCTCCTGCATTGTAGGTGGATTCTCTACCGCTGAGCCACCAGGGTGATGAGCTCTCTTTCCTGGGAGAGAGAGAAATTCCTTATCTCTGTAGCTCCCAGGTTCCCAGGTGGCCCTCAGACAACAAGCCCCCGAGGCTTCTCTCCACCCAGCCCCAAGCCCCAGGTTCTGAGACAGCGCGGAGCCTGTGAGGGGCATGCGGCTGTGTTCCCCCCACCCGGTCACCCCAACAAGATGCAGTAGAGGTGGGGACCAGAAGCGGGGCTGACCCTCACCTGTGTCACCTCTCAGTTGTGTGACTCCAAATGTCTTCACTTCCTCGAAGCAAAGTTTTTGGTTTTGTCCCCTTTAGTCAGTGTAAGCGGGGATAAGACATTCCCTCGGCAGGATTTGGAAGGAAGCAAGGGAACTGACGGGTGTGGGAGGCTCAGTGCAGACCTGCACGTGGGTTCCGGCGCACAGTAGGGCTGCAAGGAGGCGCAGCCGTGTTGACCCCAGCGCCAGCTTCGGTTCTGGGAGACATGGTGTTTTCCTTTCTCCCGCAAAGCAGTGGGAGACTCTCAGATTCCTTGAAGTCCAGGTTTAGATCTGTCTACACGTCTGTGGGATGGGGCTGAGCAGCTTCAGAGAAACTTTCCAGTGGCCAGGCGCGTGTTTCCATAGACGTCCACCTGACAGCCCCCACCCCCTTTTCCCCCCTGATAACAGAGTCCAGATTTTGTCTCACTGTCTTGCGTCCTGGGCTCCTTTCTTAGGTCTGGAGTGTTGAGTGTTGATTGGTCCAGGTGCTCAGGTTAATATTTGTCTGGCTGGTGACATAATTCTGAGAATTCTGAGAAGTGAAACATTGGGTGGGGGAGGGGCAAATCCAAAGATGATTGAACATAAAAATGAAGGCCTGACACTTGGATACACTGGGCCCTGGTCTTTCATCTGATGTGTCATGTGTGGTGACTGTTGTCCTCCTGTGTCTGTGAGGGGGCAGCCCTGGGACAAGGCCAGTGTCCCGAGCAGCCAAGGAAAAGGAGAGACCCTAGTCCAGGAGGACATCTTGGCTGTTGTGTTAACCAATGCATGGTCACCCTATTTCTAGACTTCTTAGCAAGATAATGTGTGCATGTCAGTCGTCTAGTCATGTCCAACTCTTTGCGACCCCACAAACTGTAGCCCACCTGGCTCCTCTGTCCATGGGATTCTTCAGGCAAGAATACTGGAGTGGGTCACCATTCCCTTCTCCAGGGGAACTTCCTGACCCCAGAATCAAACCCGGGTCTCCTGCATTGTAGGTAGGTGCTTTACTGTCTGAGCCACCGGGGAAGCCCCAGTGAGATAATACAATTGTTTTATTCATTAAGTCAAATGAGAAGCTGTAATTTTCTAGTATTTGCTGCCAACAGCATCTTAAGTGACACATGGTACAAATAACCAACACATTTGCATTTGTAGCCACTTGCAAGTGTCTTATATTGCACACTCGGGCCTGTGTGCTTCATCCTTGTGAGATCGTGTAGCACGTTCTCACGGTCGTGCATGTAGTGAGCACTTGACACGTCGTTGTTGAACAAATATGGATGTGAAATACGGCCCTGAGGCTCCCGACGGTGTCCGAGGGACCCTCGGCCCTGACACGGTGGTAGAGGGGGCCGGTGGGGAGGCCACGCTGCAGGCTGTTACGTGTGATTCCACCTCGTTGTGCTTGTGGTGTGTCACCCTGCTGCACACTCTGACTTACACGTTTGAAACGGACTTTGACTCCTTCCTTATTGGTTGTTCCTCCAGTCGCAAGTGTTGCTGACCTGTGGTTGTATTACTTTGGCCTTTCAGTTTATCCAGGGTAATCGGGTTTTAGGGGAAAACTGGCTTGTACAACCAAGTGAAATTGGTCTGAGACAGAAAGTCAGGTAGTTTTTTCCTAACAGGAACTGTGTTTTTCAGCAGAAAAGTCTGTTAGGGAAGCAAAACCAGGAGGAGCTGTTGCCCGGTGGATGGGTAGGGACAGAAAATGAAGGACCCATCATGATGGACAGACCCCTGGATGCTGGCTCCTGGTCTAGGCAGCTCCCACTGCCCACTTCTCCCCACATACCCACACAGCTGCCCCTGAGCCCCCCTTGCTGTGGGTACACCTACAAGAAGCTGTTAAGAGCCCTCGGTTGATTCCAGATTGCTTTTCAATGAGTGATCATTTCTGTTGATCCAGACATGAATCCTCACTCTTCTCACGATGTCAGCCTCTCAAAGGCTGTGTTTCGGCTGCACAACAGGCTCCCTCCTGGCTGAGCATCACGCCTGCCCACCATTCTTCCCAGCAGGCTCCTGGGCAGTGAATCTGAGCTCCCCGGGAGAGTTGTCCAGCAGGGACAGTGGCTTTCTATGGGGTGTGAGGCAGAGCCTTGTGTAAAGCTGTGAAGGACTGTGCAGTTCTACGCTGAGTCCTGCTTCTTTCTCCTCAGCAGCAGCTTTCTGGGTTATCGGTCTCATCTGAAAAAAGTAAGTAGATTTTTCAGGATGAGCTCTCACTGGAATGCTGGGATTCTATCTTTGTATCGAGAAATTTGGACTCCTTTCTCCAGACTGGAGAAGGAAGAAATGAGTGGGAGAAGAAAGAAAACATACCAAGGAGGGGAATAAAAGAGAACACAGATCAGGAAAGAGAGCTTAGTGATGAAAAAATGAATAAGGAAGACAAAGAAAGTAGCTAGTTGATATACAAACTAGATAATCAACAAGCACCTCCTGTATAGCAAAGGAAACTCTACTCAATACTCTGTAGTAACTTATATGGGAAAAGAATCTGAAAAAGAATGGATATATGTATATGTGTAATTGAATCACTTGGCTATACACCTGAAATTAATGCAACATTGTAAATTGACTATACTATAATATAGAATAAACTTGTAAAAAGTTAAAAAAGAAAGTAATTAGTTAGAGGCTTAAAAATGAGAAAGAAATATCTATAACACTGAGAGCAAAGAAAATTCACTTATAAAAAGAAAATAAAAATGGTCCATGAGATAGAAAACAAAAAACAACTAGATCAACCAAAGTGAAGAAGATTGTGTTACAAAAGGAGGCTGACCTTTTACTTGACCAGTTTCACAAAAAAACACAATTTTTTATGGTGCATTTTAAGCGTGACTGTTGTTGTTTAGTTGCTAAGTCATGTCCAACTTTTTACGATCGTATGAACTGTAGCCTGCCAGGTTCCTCTGTCCATGGGATTTCCCAGGCATGAATTCTGGAATGGGTTGTCATTTTCTCCTCCAGGGAATCTTCCCAACCCAGGGATCAAACCCATGTTTCCTGTATTGGCAGGCAGATTATTTACCACTGAGCCACCAGGGAAGCCTTTAAGCATGGTTCAGTTCAGTTCAGTTCAGTCACTCAGCCGTGTCCAGCTCTTTGCAACCCCATGAATCGCAGCACGCCAGGCCTCTCTGTCCATCACCAACTCCCGGAGTTCACTCAGACTCACGTCCGTCGAGTTGGTGATGCCATCCAGCCATCTCATCCTCTGTCGTCCCCTTCTCCTCCTGCCCTCAATCCCTCCCAGCATCACAGTCTTTTCCAATGAGTCAATTCTTCACATGAGGTGGCCAAAGTACTGGAGTTTCAGCTTCAGCATCATTCCCTCCAAAGAAATCCCAGGGCTGATCTCCTTCAGAATGGGCTGGTTGGATCTCCTTGCAGTCCAAGGGACTCTCAAGACTCTTCTCCAACACCACAGTTCAAAAGCATCAATTCTTCAGTGCTCAGCTTTCTTCACAGTCCAACTCTCACATCCATACATGACCACTGAAAAAACCATAGCCTTGCCTAGACGGACCTTAGTCGGCAAAGTAATATCTCTGGTTTTCAATATGCTATCTAGGTTGGTCATAAGCATGGTTACCAGTTGCCTAATAACTGTTAAATTTTTTGATGATACTATAAACAGAGAGAAATAGCTTTCTTAATGTTATAAGTGAAGTTGTCTGCTATGCCCTTTTCCATCCTTTTCTTTATAGAACCTAGAAATAGCAAAAGTGAAAAAGGCTTGGAGAATATCAAATGTTTGCTCACTTCGGAGGGAAGGAAACTTCAGTCTGAAGAAGCAGCGTGTCCAGACGGTATGGCCAGTGACACAGGAGAGCCAGGACTTGACCTTCCCCAGCGGGGGCTTCCGGCTGCTCCAGTGGCCATGGGCTCCCCCTTACCCTCTTCTCTCCCAAGTGGCAGACCTTTTCCTGTGCCCCTACGTAGTAAAATTGATTTGGCCGAAGGCTCATTCTTACTGAGTCTTATAAGATGGTTGGATGGCATCACTGACTCAATGAACATGAGTTTGAGCATACTCCAGGAGACAGTGAAGGACAGGGAAGCCTGGTATGCTGCAGTCCATGGGATTGAAAACAGCCTGACACGACTGAGCGACTGAACAACAAGAGTGAATTTAAATTATTATTAAAATTACTAAAGAGGAAACACTCTAACATGAATATACATTAGTACAGAAACAATCACTAAATAAGTAACGTTGTAACACATTACAACTTCGTAGCTAATATTTATAGAAATTTCACTACTGGCTAGGTATTGTGTTCAATGTTTTACATGAATTGACTCACTGAATCCTTAAATAAGTAACAATATAACATGGTCATGATGGAATTATTGACAACGTAGCTAATATTTATAGAAATTTTACCATGTGCCACGTATTTGTGCTCTTATGGGTTGAACTGTGTCCCCACAAAACGCATATATTCAAGTCCTGACCCTCAGCACCCCAGGATGTGACCTTATTGGGCAATCAATTGTTGCAGGTGTGGTTAACTGAGATGAGTCACTGAGGTAGGTCCCAACCTGATATGACTGGCGTCCTTTTAGGAAAGGGGAGTTTGGAGACAGAATCAAACACAAGGGTGAGGAGGTAAAGAGGCACAGGGAGAAATGGCAGCTAGGAGCCAAAGAGAGACTTCTGGCCTCCAGAACTGTGATAGAAGAAAGGTCTGTTGTTTAAGCCACCCAGTTTGTGATACTTTGTTGCAGCAGCCTTTACAAATGAATATAGCACTGTTTTATAGGTATCAACTCATGTAATCCTTCCCATAAACCTACCAAGATATTATCTGTACTAAGGATGGGGTAGAGAGAGTTAGATATCAGTAGAAAGAAGCAAGCAACTTCATCCAGAATGTAGAACATTCCAAGAGACAAATGATACAATTTTTCCAACATAACTATGCTGTGATTTAAGGTGGGGGGGGGGGAGGAGACTGTTACTGAATAAATGTGGCTTAAGATATAGAGTAACCATGTTCAGCATTTGAACCTTACTCTCATTCTGAGTGAATAAACCAACTGTAAATATACATCTTTGAGACAATTAGGGAAAATTGGCTGTGGCCTAGATATTGAATGATAAAGAAGTGTTGTTGATTTAGTTGGGTGTGACATGGCACAGTGGTGATGTTAGAAAACATAACCTAATTAGCTGGAGACTGGGAAAGGGCTTACTGCCTGGGACTTGGTTTGGAGGAAATCAGAGAAAAGATGTTTGGGCCTAGATGATGCACGGATTTTTGTAGTTGATTCTCCCTCTCCTTCTACCATTAAAAATATGTCAGAATATGTCCATAATAATGAGAAAAAGAAGCTATAAGATTCTACTGTTGCTGCCTTACAGATGAGGAAACTGAGGCTGGGAGGAGTTTGGTAAGCAACTTGGAAGAGCTGAGCTGTGAGTGGTGAGACTGGCCCCAGAGTGTAATTCCAAACAGGTATTTAAGAATATTAATATTTAATGACAACATAATAGTATTTTCCCATCCACTCGACACTAGTCCTCTGCAGTGTACATTCCCATCTGGGTACACTGGGTACCGGGGGACCATCACCCCCAGAGGTGGAAGCAGACAGCACTGGTGACTTGTGAAAGGCCACACTGCCACTACAGAAAGGGGAAACCAGGAGCGGAATTCAGAGTTTTTGACTGTGGGCAAATGCCAGCACCAGATGGAATGGCCTGAGTGCTTCACATGCAAGCAGAAGGATTCAGGGCTGGGGTTTCTGGATTGTGGAGACTTGTGAACACCTCGCCATGGTCAGCTCACTTACCTTTTGCTTATAAAGGTTCAGTTTCTCTGTTTGCATTAGTCACATTTTAAAAAGTAATTTTCTCTGTTTGTGTATTTTTGACTGTTGGGTCTTCCTTGCCGTGTGGGCTTTTCTCTAGCTGCGGCGAACAGGGGCTGCTCTGGTGGCTGCGTTTGGGCTTCTTTCGTTGCTGGGCACGGGCTCTAGGGTGCGCAGACTTCATAGCTGTGGTGTGTGGGCTCGATAGTTGCGGCTCTGACTCTCGAGTGCAGGCTCAGTACTTGTGGCCCATGGGCTTCTTTGCTGCATGGCATGTGGAATCTTCACAACCCAAGGACTGAACTTGTGTCTTCTGAACTGGCAGGTGAATTCTTTACCACTGAGCCACCAGGGAAGCCCTCACTTACTTCTCTTCTGGGCCTCAGGTGTCCAGTAGGTGAAAAGTAGAGAAGGGGCCCTACCACCCCCTGCCCACAGTACCAGCCTCCCAACTGCCGAGACCTGCAAATACGCAAACAGAGTAACCCACTGGAAAAGAGACTAGTGAACGACGGAGATGCTAGGCTTTTCCTGTAAACAGGTTCGCTGTTCACTGATTAGCTGGTGTGTGGAGAAAACTGTGGTTAGCAGCCTCAGAAAAAGCCATTTTGGCGCAAAATGGGGCTTTGGGAGGTTGCCGCAATTGCCACCACATCGGATTTCCACTCCGAAGATTTCAACGGCCTGAGATGAGAGCCAGGGCATAGGTGGGAGACGCTCAGGCCCTTCGTAGGAGACGGCTCTGTGCTCCTGACCTTCTCCTGGCCCTTGGGTTGTGGATGGTACCCTTCTAGCCCCAACTTCTCAGAAGTAGCCTGTGTTATCCATCAGGGCCTGTCCATCCAGTTCAAGTTCACAGTGATAAATCTTGTGGCCTCAGAGGGTCCTCACAAAGGTGGGTGTGGTCTGCTGATAGCCTGCATGATTAAGTGCTTTCCTGTGTCAAATATAGCCATAATATACCACAAACAGGCAGTCGAGTTTTATACAAACTGATCTGGCTGCTATCAGCTGCTCTGACATTTTATACTAATACTTAAAATAAATCTAGAAACAGGAAAGAAAGTACAGAATTATTGTTTCAAGCAGGCTGTGTGAGCTTATCTTCAAAGTGGCAGAGCTTCTATTGTGTTCAGGGACGGCTCACTCCACTGGCGTAAAGGTTAGTGGCCGGAGGGCCACCACAGCTCGGCCGGTTCCGAGAGCTGGCCCCGGAGCTCCATTGACTTCCTTTCCTTCTTGCTCACCTGGGGGCCTCTCAGTGCCCCTGGAAACAGCAACCCCCTTCAGAAGCTATGGAGAATTTCTCCTTAAAATCAGCCAAACCATGCCAATGCTGAGGGCGTACTTAAACCTTGATCTTGACTGCTGCGTCTTTGCCTGTGTGCACTTCCTGGAAACAAAAGGAAGCTTGTGCTATTCCGGATTTTCTTTATGGAATGAGAGACTGAGGGAGAAGTGTCCCGTGAAATTAGGTTTAAAAAAAAACTGATTTCTAGAAGAGAACATAGAAATCATCTTGATCATCCAGTAATTACCAGCTTGGGCAACGCATTGGAACCACTTGGGGAGATTTTTCTTTCTCTTTTTTTTTTTTTTTCGTTGTTGGACTTTAGTTGATTTACAGTGTTGTGCTGTTTTCTGCTGCACAGCAAAGTATATCAGCCACACGTACACATATACCCTCTCTTCCTTCAATTTCCTGCCCATATTGGTCACCACCGTGTTCCCCATTAGTTATCTATTTTATACAGTAAAGAATCTGCCTGCGATGCAGGAGACCTGGATTCGCTCCTGGGTGGGGAAGACGCCCTGGAGAAGTGGAGTAGTAACCCAGTCCACTATTCTTGCCTGGAGAGTTCCATGGACAGAGGAGCCTGGTGGCTTTAGTCCATGGGGGTCGCAAAGAGTCAGACACAACTGAGCAACGAACACTTTCACTATACATAGCAGTGTACATATGTCAGTCCCAAGCTCTTAATTCATCCCACTCCCTCTTCCCCTCCTTAGTGTCCATACATTTGTTCTCTAGGCCTGTGTCTCTATTTCTGCTTTGCAAATAGGTTCACTGTACCATTTTTTTCCCGAGATTCCACATATATGTGTTAAAATACAATATTTGTTTTATTAACTCATATATTGGGGAGGTTTTTTTTTAAATATTGATGTCAAGGACCTACTACCAGAAATTTCTAGGGGTGTTGATGTGTAAAATCTTCCTAGAGGATTTTAACAGGCAATTGGGTGGAGAAACACTCCTTATTCCAAGGGCTCATGAGATAGAGTGGCATCCAAGGCCCACAGAGACAGGACAGCTGGGGTCCCAGGGAAAGTGGGAGGCGCAGCCAGGCCGTAGAACCTAGTGCTCCGCCTGCTGTGCTCTGTGTCATGATTTACCAGTGTCTCAGCTCAGTCGGACATGACTGAGCAACTTCACTTTCACTTTTCACTTTCATGCATTGGAGAAGGAAATGGCAACCCACTCCGGTGTTCTTGCCTGGAGAATCCCAGGGATGAGGGAGCCTGGTGGGCTGCCATCTATGGGGTCACACAGAGTCGGACACGACTGAAGCGACTTANAGGGGCATCACGGGGCGGGGGGTGGGGGGAGGGCCCTCTCCTCCCTTCTGGAGAATGAGCTTTGTCTCTTCACTCTGGCTGGCTGTGGGCTTCCACCCAAGTCTGATAACACAGGGGAAGATTAGGAACGAGATGCTTTGGCGAGCTTGGAGGCCATTCCATTCGTGAACTCCTGTGTCCTCTGCAAATTCCTCGCATAGCTCGCTGGCTCACATGCAACTCTCTCCCACCTCTGCGTGTTACAGAAGCGGGTTGTGGATTCCTGGTCTGATTTGCCTCATTGTGGGGAGGAGGGCAGTGGAAGCAGGAGGGATTGTTAAAACATCTTCAGGAGCCGACCCTACACAACCATCACGCCCTGAAGCCAGGAGCGTGAATTGTACAAATAGAGAGTGATTCAGCTGATTCAAGCAGCTTGAAAATGATCATTTCCTCTGACCGTCTGTGATATTCCTCACTCTTCTCATGAGCATCTTTGACATTTTCTTCTTTGTTAATTTTTTTAAATGTTTTTGATTGTTGTTAATTTTTTTAAATGTTTTTGATTGTGGTAAAAGTCACATAATATAAGACATACTATTTTAACCATATTTTACTGTACAGTTCAATGACACCAAGCACATTTACATGGCTGTGTAACTCTCACCATCAAGTAGCTCCCAAATTTTTCATCTTCCTAAACTGAAACTCTGTCTCCATTACACACTAACTTCTCATCTCCCCTCCCCACTACTCCCCCGACCACCACCTCCCAGCCCCTGGCATCTACCAGTGTACTTTCTGACTCTGATTTGGACTATTTTAGGCACCTCGTATAAGTGGAATCAAACAGTGTTTGTCTGTACCTACTGTATATCAGTTCAGTTCAGTCATTCAGTTGTGTCCGACTCTGTGACCCCACGGACTACAGCACGCTAGGCTTCTCTGTGCATCACCAACTCCCGGAGCTTGCTCAAACTCATGTCCATCAAGTCGGTGATGCCATCCAACCATCTCATCCTCTCTTGTCCCCTTCTCCTCCTGCCTTCAATCTTTCCTAGCATCAGGGTCTTTTCCAGTGAGTCAGTTTTTTGCATGAGGTGGCCAAAATATTGGAGTTTCTGCTTTAGCATCAGTCCTTCCGATGAGTATTTAGGACTGATATCCTTTAGGATGGACTGGTTTGATCTCCTTGCAGTCCAAGGGACTCTCAAGAGCCTTCTCCAGCACCACAGTTCAAAACCATCAATTCTTCGGCCCTCAGCTTTATGACTGAAGAAATGACTACGTGACTACTGGAAAAACCATAGCTTTGACTAGATGGACCTTTGTCAGCAAAGTAATGTCTCTGCTTTTTAATAAGCTGTCTAAATTGGTCATGGTTTTTCTTCCAAGGATCAAGCGTCTTTTAATTTCATGGCTGCAGTCACCATATGCAGTGAGTTTGGAGCCCAAGAAAATAAAGTCTCTGTTTCCACTGTTTCCCCATCTATTTGTAACTGTATATAGTAATACATTTATATATAAAAACTATATAGAAAAGCTGTATACAGAAAAACTGTATATAGGAATACATTTTTTGTATTAACAACATCTATTCTGGGCTCCCCTGGAGGCTCAGAGATAAAGAAACTGCCTGCAATGCAGGAGACCCAGGTTCTATCCCTGGGTTGGGAAAATCCCCTGGAGAAGGAAACGGCAACCCACTCCAGTATTCTTTCCTGGAGAATTCCATGGACAGAGGTGCCTGGCTGACTAGAGGCCGTGGACAGAACTGAGCAACGAACAACATATGTCCTACAGACAGATTCCATCTTCTTCTTTTTTCTTTTTTAATTTCTTCTGATTCATCCAAGAACGTACAGACTTAACTGTAGGAGACAGTAAAGAACATGAGGTCTGGCTTCATCCCTCCCCGCTGCCCTGTGTACCAGTGAGTGACCCAAGCACCTTCCCAACCTCTTGGCCCCGGTTTCCGCATCTCAGAAATGGGTGTGACGCCTGTTTGTGTGGTTGGTGTGAGGTCTAACCTCGTGGTGCTTTGTGAACAGCTTACCCAGCACTTGCAATACATATAACTTTAAAGGAGTGATTAGGATTTTGTTTTTTCTGGCAGAGTCTTCAGCTTGGCATGATTGCACCACTTTCTTTAAATAGACCAGACTAAATAGTCCTTATGGGTCAAAGGTGGTACAAGAGAGAAAGGATGTTTCTTGCGCAAGATCAAGTCCTGGTGTCACAAGGGACCATCCGTGCTGGACCAAACGGTCCCTCAGGGGAAGGTAGATTTCAGGCTGCAGAGGGGCCCCTGGTTATAGAGCTGGTTTTCAGGCAGGGCTGTGGTGAGCTTTCTGGGGGTGCTGTTCCCCACATACCATGCTCCCCAGCTGCCTCAGGGGCAGCTTCTTTGATCACCTGGTGTGCATGCACATGCTCAGCTGTGTCTGACTGTTTGTGACCCCAAAACTGTAGCCCACCAGGCTGCTCTGTCCATGGGATTCTCCAGGCAAGAATACTGGAGTGGGTTGCTCTTCCCTTCTCGAGGGGATCTTTCTGACCCAGGGATTCAACCCGTCTCTCCTGCACTGCAGGCAAATTCTTTACCTCTGAGCCACTGAGGCTTCCCTGATCACCCAGACCAAGTGACTAATTTATACTGTTGCACTGTTTACCATCTCTTGGTGCTTGAATTCACCGGCATTTATCACTTCTGAAAAGGGCAAATTAGTAACAATCACAGAGAACTCTTTTCAAGGAGTGCCTGGGCAATGGAAATACTGCACAGTTATTTCTGAAGAACGTACCCACATGGCTATACTGTTTAACCAGACAGACATTCAAGGTTCTAACTTGACAAGAGAGAAACCCAGCTTTATGATGCGGTAGCCTTAGGTATGGTTGTGGGGGAGGGGAGCAGTGACTGACTGTATTGTTTGCTGAGAGGATAAGGGAACCTGTGACTTAATCAGTCCTCAGCAAGCAGCACAGAGATGAGAAATCCTAAAGCTTTAGGAAAATACTTCCCCCCAAAAGAGAAGAACCCACTGAAAGGCATGAGGAACTTGAAGGCATTTAGGGCTGATTAAAACATGTGCCAGCATTGTCCCTCCTTGCCCCCACCCCAAGTTTTTCTTCTCTTTAATCAAGTTACAAAGAAGAAGACCTGGATGACAAACTGGTCACTTGTCTTTGCTGTTGTTCAGTTGCTAAGTTGTGTCTGACTCTGTGACCCCATGGACTGCAGCACACCAGGCTTCCCTGTCCATCACCATCTCCCAGAGTTTGCTCAGACTCATGTTCATCAAGTCAGTGATGCCATCCCACCATCTCGTCCTTTGCCATCCCCTTCTCCTCCTGTCCTCAATCTCTCCCAGCATTGGGGTCTTTTCTAATAAGTCGTCTCTTTGTATCTATGTGCTTGTCTTGTCTACCTATGATTTTTTTTTTTTTTTCTGACCTCGCCATGGGACTTATAGACTCTTAGTTCTCCAACCAGGGATCAAACCTGTGCCCTCTGCATTGGAAACTTGGAGTTCTAACCGCTGGACTACTGGAGAATTCCCTACTTATGATGTTTATGCAATCTCAGACCAGGTTTTTGTACCACTTGTCTTTAATCACCCATCACACTGACAGCCTCCTTAACAAGAAATCTTGGGTCCAGCAATCAAGAGCCTCAGGCATAACCCGGACCTCACCTGTGAGGTGTGTGTCACCCAGGGCATCACACTGAACCAACCAGGCACCATCTCAGCCCAGATTTCACCAAATGCCTTCGAGGCTCCGTCATTCTCAGGCCTCCCAAGCAGGAGGGAGAGGCCTGGGTGCCTCAGGGATACGGTTCAGACAGACTCAGAGTCGATGGCCCCTGGCCCTGGGGGTCAGTCTGTCTGGGTTTAGCTGTGACACCACCTGCAGGGCCAGGACAATGCTTAATAAAGCTTAGACCTGCAGACGTAAACTGGACAGAACCTAAACAGATAACCTCTGGGAAGATCCTTCACCTGAGATTCTCAGTGGCTTCGAGGAAGTTGCTGCGAGATTAGAAAATGTAATTACATCTGATAAAGCGATTGCCGGCACTTTGTTTGAAGAGGGGGCTTTATCAGGCCCATTGTGTGAAGGCTGATGGAGGCAGGGGGGTCTCCCGCCACTGGTCTCTCACCTCTGACAGATGAACTCTGATTGTATTAGAATGTTTGGAAGTGGCTCCGTAGTCTTCAGAGGGTGAGCTCATTATGGTGGACTCTGCGTGGTCTAAGCTGGCTGTGGAGCCCCACAGACCTGACTCTGAGTTACTGTGTGATCCATCCAGGGAGGTGGGATCCAGGGTCTCCTCCCCAGCATGCTCTTCCCCACCTGAGCTCATACTGTGCAGAGCCCTGACCTTGTTATCTCACTGTTCTGACTCCCTGACTCTGTCCTCCCCCTCCAAGATGGAAAAACCCTTGGAAGACAGGCGTTCACTTGCTTTGTATTCCCAGAACCTAGCACAGATTTTGTTTCGTACATCAGTCCCCATAGGATTGCTGACTGAACTCAACTGGCTTGGAGAAAGCTTGGGTTTTCCTGCTGGTAGATGTTGGAATGGTGGGTGAGGGCAGAGTGGACCAGAAGAACACTTGAGGACCCCTCGAGGACCCCTCCCCTTCCCATCCTTGCGGATGGGTTGACTATTTACTAAGCCCCAAGGTTAAGGTGGGGCAGGAGCAGAGAAAATTGTCCTGAAAGGATGCTGTTTACTCTGTGCTGATGGACGGGAGCATCTAAGCTAAGCTTCTTATTTCACAGACAGGGAAACAGAGCTCCAACAAGCTGCAGAAAAGATTATCACTAAACTTACTTCTTTCTATGACGAACTTCATGACGGAGGTTCCAAGCGACCTTCAGTCACGCCACCCTCTAAGTATTCACTGAGGCTGGTGAAGAGGTTCAGAGCCACTGAGATAAAATACACATTTCTTTCTTTTCTCTTTTTATTTTGTATCAGGTTAGAGCCGATTAACAATGTGACAGTTTCAGGTGAAAAACGAAGGGACTCAGCCGCACATATATATGTATCCATTCTTCTTCAATAAAATACATATTTCTCTTCTTTTACACTCAGGTAGGAAAAGGACAACACTCTAATGTTAGTGGATGAGTTTAGATCCCCAAACCGGATCCAAAGAGTCTTAACAACACACAGCACAGCTAAACACATAAAAAGCAGGCATTTCAAGTTAAGAAATTTGTAACACAATTTAGAAAATATCACCGACATCATTTTTATCCAAAATTAGGTTTGATGAATATCCTGTTAGGAAAAAATGTGGATTATGGTTTGTCTCCCAAACCTCCTCCCCCACAGCCTATTTCCACCTTCCCCTTTCCTCTTCACCCCGATCTTAGACCTAACAAGCTCCCTGCTAAGCCCCAACAAGTTATCAGTAGTCCTGACACCCCGACACCCGCGGAGGACAGAAGGAAATACAGCTTCGCAGATATGGAAAGCAGTTCTCAGCTAGTCAGTGTAAAGGGGTGGGGGGAGCTGCTCAAAGAGGTACACCTGTTTCTAAAAGCTCCTGAAGACACACACTGTTGGTGACAGCCAAGTACCAGCTTTCCCTGATTGCTTGTTACTCCACACAAAAGACGGAACTTAAATTCATAAGGTATTTCTGCCTGCATTAAATCTCTTTGTATCTGGTGGGGATGGCACAATAGTCATCCCATCTGACAGGCGGAAGAGGAGGCAGCAGAGTGATGGGGCAGCCAGCCTGTGGCTGCCCAGTGCACGCAGGGCCAGGGCTGGGGTGCTTTCCTTCCATGTCCAGCCCACAGACTCATTGAATATACAGAAGAGAACATTTTAGACCCTGCAACCCATCCCTCTCCAAGGAATCAGCCTTTTCTTTCTGTGCACCTCCATACCCAGCGGGCACTTTTGCTTGGGCTCTTAGAGCAAAGTCCATCGGTACCAAGACCCTCTGATCCAGAAAGGAAGGAAAAGACAAAGGCAGGACCACAGAGCACATGGCGATGACAGTGCTTCCCCTTCTCTGAAACACCTGGGATTTCATTTCTCTGCAGACACGTCAGCAAGTGATGCACAACCTCCCCCTTAGAAGCCAGTACCTTCTCCATCTGGGAGGTGACACAGGAAACGGGTGATTTCCAGGGAACTTTCCATCACTCCAGTGCCTCCTTATTAACCATTTCCAGCTGGCTGGTTACACGGTCCTTCCACACCGGTGGCAACTCAGAGATGTCACATGACCCAGAATCTGGGGCAACAAGAATAGTTGGCTGCCAGTAGGAATTGTTTCAGTGTAGGGATTTTAAAATCCACATGGTAGTAACACCCATTCCGGGCTTATTTAAAGCAAAACAGTCTCTTGCAACTGAAGTTGGTCCTTAAATTTCCTTTACAACGATAGTATTGATCCAGTCTCTGATTTATATAAAGCCCTTAAGAGCACCTTCTGTCTGTGGGAAGCATCCGCATGGTTCCACACACGTGGCTTTGCGAGGGACAGCAGGCTCTGGGTAGGCAATTGCAGAGACAGTTTCTCCCATTGTTATCACCCTGGAAATGTGTGCTGTCATCTTTATGTGTTTATAAAAGCCAGAGCAAGATGAGAGATTTATAATTGTCCTCAAGGCAGATCCAGGAGCCTGTAAATCATCCTTACTTACATGGCTGGCAGCGTGGAGCCCAGGCAGTGGAACAGAGCCATCCTCAGGGAACCAGTCTGAGAGACTGAAAATGAAGACAGATAGCTGGAAAACTGAGATTTAACCACCTTGTCTTTGCACAGCCACAATGGGACATTGTTAGGCCTGGGTTCCATGAGACAATGGGCCTCGATAGGACAGAAGAGCCATTCAGGACAGCTATATCCTGTGCCTTGGGGCAGGCAGGGCGCCCTTTCAGTTTGTTCTTGCTGCACACAGTGTATGTGTAACAGATTATTCGTCCTAATTCTCTTCCTGCCCCCCTCCCCCATCACCTTTCTTCTCCAGACTTGCAGGGAGTCCAGGGTGATTTTTCTCTCTGGAAATGCTGGGTGATTTGTCAAGGGACCCACTGCTGAAATGTACATTGTTGCTTTTCCTGGTCACTTAAAACTGAGATGAGAGAATTGCTGGTGGTCTAGTAGTTAGGATTCTGTGCTTCCATGGCTGGGGGTCTGGGTTCGATCCTGATTAGGGAACCAAGATCCCTCAAGCTGTGCTGCATGATCCAAAAAAAAAAAAAGAGAGAGAGAGAGAGAGAGAGAGAGAGAGAGAGAGAT